>NW_024121377.1:4703735-4863824 GCF_016745375.1 Pimephales promelas | reverse complement strand
TTGATTCATCATCTGGAATCGTTTAAAAGGCCTTTGAACAAGTTTGCAGTTTGTACTGAAGTTTCTTTTGGACGTTGAACCGTTTGGTTCCCATTGAAGTCCATTATATGGAGAAAAATCCTGGAATGTTTTCATCAAAAACCTTAATTTCTTTTCGACTGAAGAAAGAAAGACGTGGACATCTTGGATGACATGGGGGTGAGTAAATTATCAGCAAAAGTTTTTTTAAAAGTGAACTAATCCTTTAATGTCAACAACAGAAGATATGGGAAGCATTTTCTTCTTTCTTTTAAAAGTTGACAAGTCTATTTTTGTTGTTTAATGATCCACGATTAGATGGTGACTCTTTTATTTGTTTTTCTCTGCCGTCGACAAAGTGACATCTCTCTCTCTTTCTCTCTGCAGGACAATAATGCATTCAGAGAACCCAACAAAACCAGTGAAACGCCAGTAAAGCCCAATCCTCATCTATAGGACCAGAATGGAAGATCTGGCTTCTTGACGAGTCGCGATGTATGAATATCCACGGTGTGTTGACGTGCCTACGTAGACGCACCAGTTGTTCCACATTTGGACGCCTCGCTTTTAACCTCCACTTCAATGGGCAGACCCAGCATGCCGGTCTGTGATTTGTGACTGGAGTTTGGCGAGAGCATGCGTCCATGGACGGGCTCATGGCGCTGGATAGCGCTGGTCCTGCTGGCATGGGGGACGTTGCTCTTTTATATCGGGGGTCATCTGGTGAAAGACAACGAACATGCGCCGCGCTCCAGCCGTGAGCTGGCCAAGATCCTCACCAAGCTGGAGAGACTGAAACAGCAGAACGAAGACCTGCGACGCATGGCCCAGTCTCTACGGTAAATTATAGTTCAGCTAAAAATTACCGTTTCTTTTATTTTCTCATCGTTAAAACTTTGTCCCAAAAAAATGGAATTGGGAACAACGTAAAGATTACAATTAGGAAATATTTGGAAGTATTCTGTGAGTGTGTCAGTAATAATACTAATAGTAATATACGGTTGCAATGTATTCAGTTAAGCGGACACAATGAATGTTACACAATGGCAGCAATTACAACTTGTTCTCATAGATTGCAATATAAGGAAATAGTTTTTTTTTTGTTTTTTTGTTTTTTGGAAATAAGCTCATTTTACCACTCCCCCAGAGTTAAACAGTTGGGTTTTACCGTTTTCGAATCCATTCAGCTGATTTTCTGATATTTAGAAGAATATCAGTAACCAGTAGGGCTGGGTATTGAGACAAATTTCACAATTCGATTTGATTTCGATTCACAAGCTTGCAATTCGATTTTGATTACGATTCGATTCAATATCGATTATTTTGGATATCAGTTACAATAAATGGCCATTTTTCTCAAGGAAATCAAATCTCTTCACTAATGCTGTAAACTATGGGAGTCTAGTTGTAGCCTATAGGCTTCATTAGCCTAATATGAAGGTAATAATGAACTGTTTTGTAGCTATACAAACACTTAAATTACACTTTTATTTTTTTTATAATAAGAAGATTATATATGAAATATAAACATTTAAATGGTGGCTGTCATAAAAACTTGCCAGATTTATTCAAATATGCATTAAATATTGAAGAACATTAAGATTATAATGCATATGTAATATGGCGTATATATTTAGCAAAATGCTCCTCTCTAGAGTTATTTTTTCAAGCTGACTAACGAGTTTATGTGGGTTTTCTGAGGTAAATATGACGATGACATTGATTACAAGCTGTTTAACTGACGTCTTTCCACGGTTAAAACGCTGATTGAGCGAATCAATGTGACATGATACGGATTTCGATAAGTTGTACTCTATCTTTAACACACTTTCAGATGCTCATTCATGTTTATTTGGCGCTGTGACTGGTATTATTAACCCGGAAGAGAGATCAGCGCTGCTGCTTCTCCAGAGCGATCTCACGCCACAGCGCCAAAACACTATTTATGATTTTGAATTTCTAAAGAAAATTGTCTTGAGATTTAAGAATCGATATCGGTTCGTAAAAATGAGAATCGATTAATATCGAGAAATTGATATTTATTACCCAGCCCTAGTAACCAGAAACTGTCTGGTTTCTGATATTTTTCTAAATATCAAAAAAATCGGCCAAATACATTAAAAAATGGTAAACAATATTTTTCTAAATCGGCTGAATGGATTCGAAAACGGTAAAACTCAACTGTTAAACTCTGGGGGAGTTGTAAAATGAGCTTATTTCCCAAAAAAAAGTGGAGTATCCCTTTAACAGTGTATGTTGATCCTAAGTTGGCATCATTGCAGGTTATTCAGTGCTTTTTTTTTCCTGCCGTAACCATTCAAAGTAGTTAAATGATCTTAATTTCAGGGCTTTCCTCAGTAAAAATGTAGGAATGGTTTCTGACGTTTTGAATGAAGATCCATTGACATTAAATGTTGTTAAAATGATGTCAGTTTATGTAAAAACATGAAAAACAACATTGAACACCAAATAGTTGAAGTGGTGGTGTTAACTCGCTATGGATTCAACATTGAAAAATCAACAATTTTTGAGTTGTACGTCAAATCGGCGTTATTTATAGGCTACAACCTCAAAATTCAACGGTTCTCCAACACTGGCACAACAACGGTTGGTTCAACAGTGACTTGACGTTAAAATGCCGGCTGGGTTGTGCTTCTATAGATTGATTGATATGTCAATGGTTTGTGATATCAAGGCTGCGTGCCCTGCCACTAAAGACCCTTTCTAACATTTGCAGTATTTGACCCGATTCTGTCTGATGTGAGTTTAGTTCCCTGGGAACAACATGTGCTCTTAGCAGAACAAGAGGAAAGAAACCGTATGAGCTTCTAGAAACTCAATCCCATGTTCCCTCTAAGCCAAACAGTCGAAGACACTGCTCTCAAGCAGGCGGCAGAATGACTTCAAGTTAATATTTTATGTATTTAAGTAATACTAATATATTAATTATATTATATATTTATGTTTTAATATTAAATAGCCAACTGTTATTTTGAGTGAGAGTGAGACAGTGAGTGAGTGAGTGAGTAGTGAGTGAGTGAGACAGTGAGTGAGTGAGACAGTGAGACAGTGAGTCAGTGAGTGAGTGAGTGAGTGAGTGAGTGAGTGAGTGAGATAGTGAGTGAGTGAGACAGTGAGTGAGTGAGACAGTGAGACAGTGAGTCAGTGAGTGAGTGAGTGAGTGAGTGAGTGAGTGAGTGAGTGAGATAGTGAGTGAGTGAGACAGTGAGTGAGTGAGTGAGACAGTGAGTGAGTGAGTAAGTGAGACAGTGAGTGAGTGAGACAGTGAGTGAGTGAGTGAGACAGTGAATGAGTGAGTGAGTGAGTGAGTGAGATAGTGAATGAGTGAGACAGTGAGACAGTGAGTCAGTGAGTGAGTGAGTGAGTGAGTGAGTGAGACAGTGAGTGAGTGAGTGAGTGAGTGAGACAGTGAGTGAGTGAGTGAGTGAGTGAGTGAGTGAGACAGTGAATGAGTGAGTGAGTGAGACAGTGAGTGAGACAGTGAATGAGTGAGTGAGTGAGTGAGTGAGACAGTGAGTGAGACAGTGAGTGAGACAGTGAATGAGTGAGTGAGTGAGACAGTGAGTGAGTGAGACAGTGAGTCAGTGAGTGAGACAGTGAGTGAGTGAGTGAGTGAGTGAGTGAGACAGTGAGTGAGTGAGTGAGACAGTGAGTGAGTGAGTCAGTGAGTGAGTGAGTGAGACAGTGAGTGAGTGAGACAGTGAGTGAGTGAGACAGTGAGTGAGTGAGTGAGACAGTGAGTGAGTGAGTGAGTAAGTGAGACAGTGAGTGAGTGAGTGAGTAAGTGAGACAGTGAGTGAGTGAGACAGTGAGTGAGTGAGCCAGTGAATGAGTGAGTGAGTGAGTGAGTGAGTGAGTGAGTGAGACAGTGAGTGAGACAATGAGTGAGACAGTGAATGAGTGAGTGAGTGAGTGAGTAAGTGAGACAGTGAGTGAGTGAGACAGTGAGTGAGTGAGTAAGTGAGACAGTGAGTGAGTGAGTGAGTAAGTGAGACAGTTAGTGAGTGAGTGAGTGAGTGAGTAAGTGAGACAGTGAGTGAGTGAGTGAGTGAGTAAGTGAGACAGTTAGTGAGTGAGTGAGTGAGTGAGTGAGTAAGTGAGACAGTGAGTGAGTAAGTGAGACAGTGAGTGAGTGAGACAGTGAGTGAGTGAGTGAGTGAGACAGTGAGCGAGTGAGACAGTGAGTGAGTGAGACAGTGAGTGAGTGAGTGAGACAGTGAGTGAGTGAGACAGTGAGTGAGTGAGACAGTTAGTGAGTGAGACAGTGAGTGAGTGAGACAGTGAGTGAGTGAGTGAGACAGTGAGTGAGTGAGTGAGACAGTGAGTGAGTGAGACAGTGAGTGAGTGAGTGAGACAGTGAGTGAGTGAGTGAGTGAGACAGTGAGTGAGTGAGACAGTGAGCTAGTGAGTGAGTGAGACAGTGAATGAGTGAGTGAGTGAGTGAGTGAGTGAGACAGTGAGTAAGTGAGACAGTGAGTGAGTGAGTAAGTGAGACAGTTAGTGAGTGAGTGAGTAAGTGAGACAGTGAGTGAGTAAGTGAGACAGTGAGTGAGTGAGTGAGACAGTGAGTGAGTGAGACAGTGAGTGAGTGAGACAGTGAGTGAGGGAGTAAGTGAGACAGTGAGTGAGTAAGTGAGACAGTGAGTGAGTGAGACAGTGAGACAGTGAGTGAGTGAGTGAGACAGTGAGTGAGTGAGACAGTGAGTGAGTGAGACAGTGAGTGAGTGAGTGAGACAGTGAGTGAGTGAGACAGTGAGTGAGTGAGTGAGTGAGACAGTGAGTGAGTAAGTGAGACAGTTAATGAGTGAGTGAGTTAGTGAGTGAGACAGTGAGAAAGTGAGTGAGTGAGTGAGTGAGTGAGACAGTGAGAAAGTGAGTGAGTGAGTGAGTGAGTGAGTGAGTGAGTGAGTGAGTGAGACAGTGAGTGAGTGAGTGAGTGAGTGAGGGGCATCTGATAAATGCATAAATGTAATAAGATTTTTTTTTGTAATTAATATTTGTTATTAATTTGAATTACCTAACTTAGTTAAAATGTTAAAAAGCAAGATTTATACTTAAGTCGTATTTATTTTCCCCCTTCTCTTCAAGCACATGCAGTTCTCGCTGTACTGAGTCAGACAGGGAACAGATTTATGACACGTGACTCAGGACATGAGGAGTTTTGCAGGATATTCGAGAGACACACGAGGGACGTGTTCTGATGGAGACAGTCAATATAAAGAGCTTAAACTGAGGAGTGCAGACAAATGTGGTACTCTCAGATGATGTTCGAGAAAAATGGGTTATGCTGCTTGCCCTGAAGAGAGTGCTGTCCTATTCTGCTGTTTTCCATGTTCAACTCTCTTTAGTGTGTAATGTTGCTGTTTGAGCTCAAAGTCCCTCCAGCGGGAGTTATATCTATAGCTATATCAGTGTCAGTGTTTCTGAACTCCTGAAACGCCTCCATTGTAGTCTTGAGTTTCTTCACACGTCACAATATTCCTCATTATAATAATTCATGCGCAGAATAAAGGGGCGGGGCCTGGTTGAGTTAGTTAGTAGTGTGTTAAACTGGTTATGGTGAGAGTGGGACATTTCCCAAACACACTCGAAGCGCTTGACCAATCACAACACACTGATCCAGCCGGCCAATCAGAGCACAGTGTGCTTTTCAGAAGGAGGAGCTTCATAGAGACAGAAACTAAACAGAGCGTTACTGACAGACTGGGAAGAGCGGAGCCGCAACAATGGAGAATATTGAGGAAAGTAATGTGTTTTTGAAACATTCAAGCATGAAAAGTAAATTCAATTAGACCCCAAAATAAAGTGCATAATACAGCCTCTTTAAAACGATCATCAGTGAAGTAGGGCTGCACAAATTAATTTAAGAAATAATTACAGATTAAAGCTGCCACAAGTAGTTAATTGTGGAAAGTGTTGGTTACAGCATTAAAGTGGTAGTCCAACCATATTGCTGTTTTCTAAGGGGAGTGTGCTTAAAACTGAACCTGTGTTTGATTGTCTGTAACACACGAGCAAAAACAGCTCTTTTATGTTGTCGGTGAATAAAGCTGCTTTGGTCGTTTGTCTTTGTTAGGCTGAAGGCGAAGCATCTGTTTCAGATATTAATCTTGATCTGATCAATGTATTCTGTGCTTTAATGCCAAACAGATCGTCCGATGTGGCTCTTATGTGTCTTTCGGCCTCATTCAGGGTCCCAGTCTCACATTGATCGGCTCTAAACCTGGAGGTCCACAATATCAATCCTGGGATCTCTGATAGATCCAGACTGTGTCTGTCCTTGGACTGTGGAGCTGGAGGAGTATTCATTATAAAACAGATGCATTTACTGGTTTTATCAGGACACATTCACTAGAACTAGAGAGAGAGAGTCTGTGAGTGAGTGAGTGAGTGAGTGAGTGAGTGAGTGAGTGAGTGAGTGAGAGAGTGAGAGAGACAGTGAGTGAGTGACAGAGTGAGTCAGTGAGTGATTCAGTGAATGAGTGAGTCAGTGAATGAGTGAGTCAGTGAGTGAGTGAGTGAGACAGTGAGTGAGTGAGACAGTAAGTGAGTGAGACAGTGAGAGAGTGAGTGAGACAGTGAGTGAGTGACAGAGTGAGTCAGTGAGTGATTCAGTGAATGAGTGAGTCAGTGAGTGAGTGAGTGAGACAGTGAGTGAGTGAGTGAGACAGACAATGAGTGAGTGAGTGAGACAGTGAGTGAGTGAATGTGTGAGTGAGACGGTGAGTGAGTAAGTGAGTGAGACAGTGAGAGAGTGAGTGAGTGAGTGAGACGGTGAGTGAGACAGTGAGTGAGTGACAGAGTGAGTCAGTGAGTGATTCAGTGAATGAGTGAGTCAGTGAATGAGTGAGTCAGTGAGTGAGTGAGACAGTGAGTGAGTGAGACAGACAATGAGTGAGTGAGTGAGACAGTGAGTGAGTGAGACAGTGAGTGAGTGAGACAGTGAGTGAGTGAATGTGTGAGTGAGACGGTGAGTGAGTAAGTGAGTGAGAGAGACAGTGAGTGAGTGAGTGAGAGAGACAGTGAGTGAGAGAGACAGTGAGTGAGTGAGACAGTGAGTGAGTGAGTGAGACAGTGAGTGAGTGAGTGAGTAAGTGAGACAGTGAGTGAGTGAGTAAGTGAGACAGTGAGTGAGCGAGACAGTGAGTGAGTGAGACAGTGAATGAGTGAGTGAGTGAGTGAGTGAGTGAGACAGTGAGTGAGACAATGAGTGAGACAGTGAATGAGTGAGTGAGTGAGTGAGTAAGTGAGACAGTGAGTGAGTGAGACAGTGAGTGAGTGAATGTGTGAGTGAGACAGTGAGTGAGTGAGTGAGTGAGACAGTGAGTGAATGTGTGAGTGAGACAGTGAGTGAGTGAATCAGTGAGACAGTGAGTGAGTGAATCAGTGAGACAGTGAGTGAGTGAGTGAGTGAGTGAGTGAGTGAGTGAGACAGTGAGTGAGTGAATGTGTGAGTGAGACAGTGAGTGAGTGACAGAGTGAGTCAGTGAGTGATTCAGTGAATGTGTGAGTGAGACAGTGAGTGAGTGAGTGAGTGAGTGAGACAGTGAGTGAGTGAGTGAATGTGTGAGTGAGACAGTGAGTGAGTGAGTGAGTGAGACAGTGAGTGAATGTGTGAGTGAGACAGTGAGTGAGTGAATCAGTGAGACAGTGAGTGAGTGAGTGAGACAGTGAGTGAATGTGTGAGTGAGACAGTGAGTGAATGTGTGAGTGAGACAGTGAGTGAGTGAGTGAGTGAGACAGTGAGTGAATGTGTGAGTGAGACAGTGAGTGAGTGAGACAGTGAGTGAGTGAATGTGTGAGTGAGACAGTGAGTGAGTGACAGAGTGAGTCAGTGAGTGATTCAGTGAATGAGTGAGTGTGTCAGTGTGTGAGTAAGAGTGAGTGAAACAGTTAGTGAGTGAGTGAGTGAGTGAGTGAGTAATTCAGTGAGTCAGTGAGTGAGTGAGACAGTGAGAGTGATGCAGTGAGTGAGTGTGTGAGAGCAAGTGTGAGTAAGATCATATATGTACATTCAATTATATTTTTATAATTCATTATAATGATTATAATTTATATTTTGTGTGTGTGTGTGTGAGAGAGAGAGAGAGAGTGTGTGTCTGTGAGAGAGAGTGAGTAAGAACATACAGTATATGTACATTCAATTATATTTTGCTGTGTGTTTATTTATTTTTCTTGTATATTTATTTTAAATAATAATATTAACAGTAATAATAACAATATACTTAGATCATAATAATACTTAATAAATAATAATTTATACTTAAATAATGCTTAAGTATTTGTAATTAGTATTGTTTAAATATTATAAGAAAATAATATAGTATAAAAATGTTAGGTCCAAAAACTGCCGCACCGATGTGAAAAAAGCATTAAGCATTTCCTTAAATGAATATCTTCACCAAAGCACTGCTCGAATGCCAGAAGGCACTTTTATGTGTCGTGTAATTTATGTATGCACATACTACTATAATAAAGTGGTGATGAAAAAAAGCCTACTGGATAGATACATTAACATGGGAATTGATGCTCAAAGCAATAAAACGTTTCCAGCCTTCGCTGAAGAGAAATGGAATGGTTTCTGACAGCGGCCCGCGTGCGCTGCCGTGCATCATTATGAATGTTTCTGCACACATCATAACGTTCATTTGTTTCATGGAGACGCGGCGGTCCACACCCTCAGGCTGGGTGAAGATATGTGTGCTTTCTGTCAATATCATTATATGAGCAATTAAAATTGCCACGAGCCCTGGAAAATATTCTGCCACAAACATTCTTCATAGTGGCATTTGCCAAGAACACAATAAACGATAAAATAGAAAAGAAAACAGCTTCCCTGCACTAGAAACACTTTTATGATTAAGAATATTGTGCTATTCCTCTTAGTATGCGTGGCCAGACTTTAGTTTAGACTATCCGCTTAAAGGTCAGTCCACATTCAGCTTATTCTGGATAGGAGGAGACCATCTGACTGACATAACAAGCGACCAATCACAGTTTTGTGTTCACATGAAGGCCCTCTGAAATCAAAATGTAAGTTTTTTTAGCTTTTAGATTGAATATGTTAGCCTTAAAGGAGTAGTTCACTTTTAAAACAACAGGAGATACAAGCATTCAAAACTTAGTCTCTCACTTTTGCTAAAATGGATCATGGATTTTGATGACATCACCGCGGACTTCAGTTTCTTCTGTCCAATCAAATGCTCTCTAGAATCTAAAGCTCCGCCCCCTCTGCTATAAATACCACCAGGCCAAAGGGACCGTTCATAATCACGGAGCGATATGTGTTAGAGATGCGAGTTTTATTTTGTTTTCCAAATTTATTTATTTATTTTTTTAATTTAACGTACCATCAGCGCTTGGATTCGCTTCAATGGTGCTGTCAAGTACGAATTGCAGTCTGTGAGCTAAACTAAACGCTATTGGCTATTTGGAAAGGGGGAGGAGCCATTCAATGTGTCCCGCCTTAGCTTCCTGTTTCAATGTTATGTGGAAATTACGTTCCAAGGCACTTCAGTGGGGCTTTGAGGATGATTGCCAGTGCTTTTGCCACGTTGTTATGTGTTTGCTAGTGCACTGTAAAAATGAATGTGTTTTATCTAATTAATAAAATTGTGGCAACAGATTACAAGCAATATTATTTATGAAATTGAACAAATTAGAATTGAGTAATAGTTCATCAAATTAACATTCTAATTAATTCTAATTTGTACAATTTAATTAATAATATTGCTTGTAATATGTATTGATTAGATAAAGCATATTATTTTTTTCAGTGTGTGCTAAGTGGCTTTAGCATTTTGCTATGCAGTTATTAGGGTGTAGAGCCCGACCGATAAAGGATTTTGAAGGCCGATACCGATACAAATATTTTTTGGTTTTTAAAATCCGATATATCGGCCGATTATTTTATTATTTTTTTTTTCTGAAACGCGCAACAAAACATTAACAGATTTCCCTAACATTACTTATTTGTAGTTATTTAAGAGTTTTAACTAAAACAATATGATAATGCATTTTAAAAAGAAACTTGTTTCTTTTATTGTCCCAACAGAACAGACTGATGATAGTGTCATTAGCTAGCTTTATGGTTAGCTAGTCTATGATGAGCCATAATTTAACAATGGATAACGTCATACTGCAAATCGTAAAACATACATTTTCAATATAACAAGCCGAGGAGAGATGATACGTCTCATTGCTTTAACTGTCACGTGCTGTCAAAGAAATACTCAAAAGTTAAAAGGACAGTCAGTCAACTACACTGTAACAACGTAACGTAACTATTACTAGCTAATTTCGCTTCACCTCTCGGCTTATTTAACAGCAGCAAAGCTGGACATGATAATCACAAATGTTGTCATGCTTATTTGAGTTAAGAGAACTGATGGGGATGTTCTTTTAATTGTTATTCAAGCAATCTATGTCTCGTGACCAACTCAACGAGGTTTGCCAACAGGGATGGTGTAGAGTGCCCTCTGGTGGACAAACAATACAACTCCAACACTCATGACATGGTTCAAGCGTGTTTCGTCCGTTTTCATTTTATTTTTGAAATATTCATTTATCGGCCATTATAACTGCGGATACCGATAGTTTGGAAAATGCCTAATATCGGCCGATAATATCGGTCTCGCTCTACTAGGGTGTTCTTGGCTAGTTAGTTGTTCTTTAGCATGTTCTCATGCACTTGCTAAGGTGTTTTGAGTGATTTTAGTATATTGCTAAGTGATTACTGTAGTCAAGTGGGTGAGTTAAACACATTCACACACAGTTTCTAGGCTGTTGTGGTTGATTTGAACATGTTGCAATGCAGTTACTCTTAGTGGTTTCTTCCTGGTCCAATTGAACAGGGTCCCTCCTCAAGTCTAGATACTGCTCTGGTCCCTTCTTCAATGTAAGTGTGTGGGATTTTTCCACCTATTTCATCATCCACCAGGCCTGATTGCTTAAAGTAACAGGATTTACTGTATAGAAGTCTGTTCAAATTCACTAATCATTTTGCAGTATTCACATCTCCCTTGCCTCTTTTTCATCAGCAAAATCTGTGTGATCTTCAGGCTTCAGTCTCCGGACTAATCTTGCGACTCTTGTAATTTCCTCTCGCAGTGAGTCGGTGACTGACAGTAATTCACTCGCTGTAATGTCATTTGGCCGCCGGTTCCTCCTGTATCAGACTCTGTTTTGCTCTCCATCAGCAGTTCTGAAGGTCTGCCCTGTCTGATGCTCGTGTCAGATGGAGATGAACTACTGCTGCATTATTCTGGATTTAAAAAAAAAAAATATATATATATATATATAAATCACAATTCTCACACAGTTCTGAATAGACCACAGAACAAAAACATGTACTTTACTAGAGGTTCTGATGTTCAGTTATATCAGTTTGAATGAATGATTCAATGACTCACTCATAAATACTTCATTTGTTTCATTACTGGATGAATCAGTGTTTTTGATCGAATCTCTTTAATGAATGATTCAATTAAAAAAAAAGCTCTCGGATTAAATCTAAAATATCTTAAACTTTGTTGAGATGAATGGAGGTCTGACGGGCTTGGGACGACATGAGGGAGAGTCATTAATAACATCATTTTCATTTTTGGGTGAACTAACCCTTTAAGAATAAATGTGATTCATAAAGAATTAATTTATTTCTTTTTTTAAAAAAAAGCCTTGCTGACCCCAAACTAGGGCTGTCACACGATTAATCGCATCCAAAATAAAATTTTGTGTTTACATAATATATGTGGGTGTACTGTGTATAATTATTTTGTATATATATATATATATATATATATATATATATATGAAGAGTTCAGATGCAAAAGCCTCTAAATGCCATTTGAAATTTTCTTCTTTAATGATTTTTATCAAACTTGTATATTTAAGTTCAGTAATTTCACTTAAATAACAATTAATTAGCATTGCCATTTAAGTGAAATTACTGAGCTTAAATATACAAGCTTGATAAAAATCATCATTAAAGAAGCAAATTTCAAATGGCATTTAGAGGCTTTTGCATCTGAACTCTTCATATATACACACACTGTAAAAAATGACCGTGATTTTAACAGTAAAAGACTGTAAAAATGCTACAGTGAAAAACTGTTAATTGGTTAACAGAAAGTTTCCTTACTATATACGGTAAATAACTGTGATATATATATAATGGTACATTTAATGTAGTTTTACCGTAAAATACTGTTAAATTTACAGTTTTTGGAAGTGAAAAAGAAGTCGTATAATTTACAATGAAAAAATGTAAATTGACTTTCCCACAATTCCCTGCGTGACACTTCACATTTAATGTATTTTAACTGTTTATTCATAATTTTCTTAGTTTTTTTCTTAAAAGTTATGTTCATTAGGGTTTTATGTTACATTTAATGCTGTTAAATTAATTCTTATTTCATTTTTAAAATTTCAACATGTTACCATGATGGTGTTTAATGTTTGTGTGAATGACACTGTGCAGCTGTATGAACTCTCTTGTGGAAGAGCTGATGATGATGAGCTTTGATTGATCATTTGACTCTCATTATTGATGTGATTGATGGCTGTCGGTGTCTTACAATTGAATAAAACAGATATTAATACTTCAAAATGTCAGTAAATCAACATTATATCAAATAATGAAATACGGTTTATTGCTGTAAAATTAAATACGGTCAAAGTCTGTAAAACCTAAAATGTTGCTACCGTACTTTTAACAGGAAAACTCTGGTAACCACAGCTGCCGGAGTTTTCCCGTAAATTTAACGGATTTTTTTTTTACAGTGTACATAAATACACACACACATTAAGAATAAATATTATTATCCATAAAATATTTATATTTATATATAATATAAATTATATATAAATCTATATACTTGAAAATATTTCTTAAATATATATATAAGCATGTGTGTGTATTTATATATATAAAATAATTATACACAGTGCACCCACATATATTATGTAAACACAAACTTTTATTTTGGATGCGATTAATCACGATTAATCGTTTGACAGCCCTACCCCAAACAATTAAACGGTGTTGTCTGTCTAATGCCTTGCTTTTTCTTTTTGCGTATGAAAGCAGACTGGTGTCCTCACCACTTGTGGTTGTTTTTGTCATTTTCTTTAAAATTAAAAGCCCTTTTTGCATCTTTTGAATCAATTAGCATTCCCTCCTTCGCTCTCGCAAATTGTGCTAACATGCTCTATTGATTTCTCCACGCTAATCTTTGTTCCCTTGCATATATACCCTCATGCATATGCATTCAGCAGAAGTATTAATATTAATGCATGATTACCATATTAATACTTAGTATAAGCCATCTACTCAGTGGTTTTAGCACTTGGACTCATATTGACCCGTTTACCGCCCCTTAAAAACGGATATAAATATTCAGTAAACATTAATAAAAGCTCAATATGATAACATGTGATCCTAAACGAGCAGTTGTTTGTGTCGTGCAGAGTTTCCCAAACGCTCATTAGTCAAGGGGTGATTTCATCTAAATCAGCTGAGTAGAAACAAACACTGCCAAAGTGTAATTAGCAATTATGCGTTTGAGTTTAGACGAACGTATGGGCAGCAAATTTATGCAGGGCACTAAACGCTGTTGAACACCACCGCAGACATTTATGATTATTTTATTCATGGCCAATTCATAATCAAGCTCCGGTGAGTCAACGTCGTTTGCCGTGTCGCTGATTGCTTTCTTCATAGACGGCGTGAGAAGAGCAGACTGATCCGCTGTTTGCTAACTCTAAGCTGCGGAAGCGGTTCGCTAACAAACCGTGTGTGTTTTGCAGGATGCCGGAAGGACAGTCGGATGGGCCAATATCGTCAGGAAGACTCCGCTCTCTTGAGGAACAGCTAAGCCGGGCCAAACAGAAGATCCACAGCTTTCAGAGATTATCTGGAGAAGGCAAGTGAAGAGATAAACAGGACTAGGTCTCCCTTTCTTAAAGGGATACTCCACTTTTTTTGGAAATAGCCTCATTTTACCACTTCCCCAGAGTTAAACAGTTGGGTTTTATTGTTTCCCTCTCAAACGTGATTGGATTGTGTAGGCGCCACTGATTGGGACAGCCTATCAGCAATCACCTTCAGCTTTCCGCCAAAGTCAGATTTAGGCCATGTCCACGCTAATACGTTTTCGTTTGAAAACGTATATTTTTCTCTCCGTTTTGGCCTCCGTCCACACTGAGATGCCGTTTTAAGTCAACAAAAACGTATCGCTTGGAAAGCGCTCTCCAAAGTGGATAAATTTGAAAACGGTGTTTTCGCGTTGTAGTGAGACAGTGAAACCGGAGGTATTTCAAAACGATGACGTAAGTTAAGTCATGTGATCCATGTAGTACCAATAGATATTCATGTTTATCGGTATTGTGCCTGTTGTGTTGTTCATTTTTACACTATTGCTAAAATATGTTACTTTCTATGTTACTTAAAGGGTTAGTTCACCCAAAAATGAAAATTCTGTCAGTATTTACTCACCCTCATGTTGTTCCAACCCCGTAAGACCTTCATTCATCTTCACAACACAAATTAAGATATTTAAGATATTAAGATCGCTCCTGCATACAGTCCATAGGCTTCTTGAGGGACTGGCTCTTGCTGTCCCCGAAAAGTCATTAAAGACATCGTTAAAAAAGTGACTACAGCGGCTCAATCTTGAGTTTATCAAACGACGAGAACACTTTTGTGCGCAAAAAAAACAACAAAAATAACGACTTTATTTCAACTATTCGTTTATTTCTCCCTCTGCGCGAGTCAGGTTACTAGTTTAATAGGGTAAGCTTCTGTTATTGTACGTCACACGCATCACACACACACATGACCAGCGTCGGCCAATAGTGAGTCTACGTGTGACGTAGCTTTACGCAATCACACTACGTTAACTGACTACAGGCTCATGGAGAAGGAAGTGAATAGTTGAAATAAAGTCGTTATTTTTGTTGTTTTTTTGCGCACAAAAGTGTTCTCGACCTTTGATAAACTTAAGATTGAGCCCCTGTAGTCACTTGGACTATTTTAACGATGTCTTTAATGACTTTTCGGGGACAGCAAGAGCCAGTCCCTCAAGAAGCCTATGGACTAGTATGCAGGAGTGATCTTAATATCTTAAATATCTTAATTTGTGTTCCGAAGATGAACGAAGGTCTTACGGGGTTGGAACAACATGAGGGTGAGTAAATACTGACAGAATTTTCATTTTTGGGTGAACTAACCCTTTAATATGTGCTATTCTTCATAGCACTACAAAAGATGACAGATAATGTACTTACAGTTGCGTTTTAGACCAAACATAGGGTGACTGAATGCGACCTGGATGCATCAGTGATGGTGAGATATTTTGCTAAATAAAATTATCCTGTTATTGTGCGATAACATTATTATCTCAGTGAGCTTTTGTGAAGTTTCACGTATGCGCAGTAAAGCGAATTTAGAAGTTTCTCATCCACACTGAAATGTCGGAAAACGGATGAAAATGCTAGTGTGGACGGAGAGCGTTTTTAAACGAAAACTCAGTTTTCAAATGTATCCGGATTAATGTGGATACAGCCTTGGATAAGAGACGAAACCATGGATAAAGACGCAGCAGGTCCATCCCTCCACCTCGCCACACTATTTCAATTTTCAGAATTTTCTGAAATTTTCTTAAATGTTAAATAAAGCAACATGGAGAAAAAAAAAGATGAAAACGACTTAATTTTACTTTCAATTCCTTTTACATTCTTCAAAGCATTAACATGAAAATTTTTCATAACTCCATGTAGGACGTTTTCTGTACTCGTAAATGTAAGCACTGTGGCAGTAGTAATGTAATATTTAGAAAATGTACTCTTGATCCTCAATTACTTTTAAAAACAAGTACTTAAGTAGACATCTGACTGTAGTACTTTTACTTGTACTTGAGTAAAATTTAGCAAGGGGTATCTGTACTTTTACTCAAGTAATAAAGCTGTGTACTCTGTCCGCCTCTGGCCGTTCCTGATCAAACCGTTTCAGAGACTGAGAAAAGAGTTGATGCTGCAATATATATTCAAGAGAGAGTTTGAATGTTTGCACACGTTCATGTGCATTTATGTCTGTGTATTCAAGTCTCTGCATGCATAATCATCAGGGTCAGGATGGGTGAAATTTCCTTGCTGCAGGATCTGCCAAAAATAACTACCAACATCATTATCATCACCCTGGGCCAGAGGTAACAGATATATAAGAATCGTCCTTAAAGAGCCTATAAAAGGACCGATAGATGCTGTGTGTCTCACTCAGGTCACCTCTGCTGTAATGAGAGGACGGATTAGAGGATAAACCAGCTGTGTTCGAAACCCCTAGTGAGCTGCCCACATACACAGCACCTGAGAAGATTCGTAGCCATAGTGATAGTGCTTATTGAAACAACAAATGTACAGAACCTCATACAAAGATGTAGAAGAAAATATATAAAAACATTTCGGATCAATAAAACATAAATAACTGCAGAAAGGCCACACTGCAGACAGGATTTGCATTTTACATGCAAAAGTACAGCGCAACATTGATGCACCAAAACTTAATCAATAATTAATTTACCGAATTAAATTACAACAGAATATAGCTTGTCATTTATTACTTGTGTGGGCCTCAGTGAGTCGTAACTTCTGGGTTGTACGTCAGGATATAGCCTCACGATTGGCCTACACTGGTCATGTGTGTGATGCTGGCCAATAGACGAATCCGACGAGCGTTCTGTGTAGGCTGCCATCTTGTGGCGACGCCATTACTGAGCTGTTACACCGGCAGAAACCCAGAATTTCTGTGGAAATAAAATTAATTTCGTAAGACTCTATTGTCTCTATCATAAAAATACGTTTTATGAATTCAAATTGATTAAACATGTTTGTTCAAATGGGAGATTTATTTTTTCTTTCTTATTTTTCCAAAAAGGTATACTTTTTTCATTAAAAAGTTTGTTTTAATAAACCATGTGTTCAACCAAAAAACCCTATCTGTTTTCATTCATTTTAGGGTCATTGTAGCTTATGATTATACACTGTAAAAAATATTGAATATTGATGGTTTAACTTAAAAAAGTAAGTAACCTGGTGGCCTTAAAATTTTAAGTTCATTGAACTGGAAAAAGTGAGTTAATACAATGAAGGAGAATGATTTAATCATCAGAAACTCAAAATGATATGTTATCTGAACTAAATAAATTATTTAAGTTGATTTGACAAAAGAAAAAATGTTGAGATTGGGTTGCCTTAAAATTTTAAGTTGATTGAACTGGAAAAAGTGAGTTAATACAACTCAAAATAATACGTTATCTCAACTAACTAAATAAATTATTATAAAGTTTATTTGACTAAATAAAATATGTTGTGATAACAAATCTTGAAAATATTTTTTTACACTGTAGTAATAATAAATAATATTTCTTTAATACCGTGAAACCGTGATATTTTCTGAGACTATTATCATACCGTGAAAATCTCATACCGTTACAACCCTTGACCACTTTGTTGAATTTGCGTGTCAAGAGTGAAACTGAGATTGAACAAAAGAGTGAAAAATGATTTAACTATATAAATGCTACAAATAAAAATAAAAATAATTGAACCTAATATTTGAGATTGCCATTTATTTGCTTATCTTTATTATAGAGCATCATGTCCTTAGTTTGGCAACATGCTAACTGTGAGAAGCACGATTGTGCAGTTAAGGTTTCATTTCCATTAGGATGCTGCCTATGTAGTCAGCATAACAGGGCAGCTCACTAGGGATCGGGACCGATCTTTCATTCAGGGTCACCTGTCCCGCTGGCATTATACCCTGGAGGGAAGCACTGAACTGAACGTATTACATAAGAGCCAAAGAGCGAGAGACGAATGAGAACAGACTCAAGAAGAGGACAGTCTAAATCTGTAGGGGAGATCGACAGCAACTCTAACCTTTTATGCAATTTCCTTCAAAACTCACACACTATTACAAATCGCCCTGCCATCTTTTTATATAAAGCACTATGTCAGCAGTAATAGCGGCTAAGTCAACTGCAGTCTTCAACACTTAAGCAGCGATTATCTTCACATTACATCACATCCTCTCAGACCTTATTCCTTAATTAGAGCACTTTTGAATCTCTCATTCTCTTCCTCAGTCGGCCCGGGTCGAGAACAGGAAGAATTGCGGAGGAAGGTGGGGAATGGAGTGAAAGAGCTGTGGTATTTCATTCGGAGCGAGATCCAGAAGCTGAGTCACATCAACCCGACTGACAGACAGAAACACACTGACACACTCCTGCAGGACCTGGGTCACCAACAGAGGTCAGGCATAGCGCTATTATAACCGCTGGATGTTTCATTCAGTTCAACTTTGTCTCTAAAGGGGACCTATTGTGCAAAAATCACCTTTAAAATTGTTTTTTTTTTAACATAATTATGTGTCTGTGGTGTGTTGTTATGGTAAAAACCCATCCACTCCACATCCATTATTATCCCCATATATCTAATACAGGGTCTCCCATTCAGGAATGCTTTGCTCCGAAAACCACATATCAACATTTTAAATTGATATTGCTATTAAATGTATGCAAATAATAAATTTTAATGATGACGAAGACCATGATACTGATGATAATCAAAAACAAGCAAATAAAACTGATTTTTTTTTATCTTGTTTGTTGTTGCCGGAGTATCTGAGGCATGAGCTGTAAAGGCTCCGCCCTCTTCTGGAAAGGGGGCGGGGAGCAACAGCTCATTTGCATTTAAAGATACACACGTTAAAAATGTTTTTGCTTCCACCCAAAAAGGGGCTTCATTGCTTTAATTCTTTACGAGAAATAAAAAAATACATGCATTTCACATCTAAAATCTACAATTAGCTCTCATTTACCCTTAATATTTCTTGAAGAAACAATTAAGATTTGTGATCTTATCTCATTTGTGACTCTCAGAAATTGAATCTCTCAAACCGTGTTTGACCCCGTGGTCAAAACTACATTACATTTGCATTAAGAATATAATAAAAGTTTGTTTTGTTTTTTGCATTGTGACAAAAGCACATTTAGTCTCTGAATTATTTTTAATGTAATGCACACACACACACACACACACAAAAAGAAAAAATGTGGTATGTATTTATTAAGGATGTGTTTTCCGTATTGTATTTAATTAGAATTAGGCTCAAACATGACCGGCTTGCACGAATCAGCATTATGAAGAATAATAATTATAAAAAAGTTGAGTTTAGAGTAATATTTATAAACGTTTTTGAAAGAAGTATCTTCTGCTCACCAAACAAAAATACTGTAAAAAACTGTAATATTGTGAGATTTTATTACAATAAACACTTTGAAAGTGATTTAAATTTTAATATATGTTAAAATGTAATTACTCTATAATGGCAATTTTCATCATCATTACGCCAGTCTCCCCTGTCACATGATCCTTCTGCTTAATTATTGTCATAGTGCTCACTTATTAATTATGATTGTTAATTTATTATTATTATCAATGTTAAAAACAGTCTTTTCTACTTAATCAGAGCTTTTTTATAGAATGTAAAGTTCAAAAGAACAGCATTTATATGAAATGGAAATCTTTTGTATCCTCATGAATGTCTTTAATGTCACTTTTGATCAATTGAATGCATCCTCACTGAATAAAAGTATTAATTTATTTTTCTTTTTAAACCTTTTTCTTACTCCAGACTTCAGCAAAAACTATGCTATTTATATGATTAATTGTCAAAATGCTAAAAAAAAACCCAAAACAACTTAAACCTAAAATTGGTTTTCAGCAAAACATTATTTTCATTTACTTCATGTTTTCTTCTGAAATATGAGTCGAGCGTGTCGTCGACGGGTTTCATAACATTCAGAATTGTTTTTTGATGAGATGGATGATGAAGAATTGATGTGCGTCTCTAGTTTCACCGTTATGAAACGGCTCCAGACACTAATAGTGGTGCGATAGAAATATAGCAGCACTTAATTTCGAGTTATCACCCGCTAGACTAATTACAGAGAGAGACGCTGTCAATATCTCATTATCTCGCCGTCTCTCAGACGGTCAATCAGCACATTCACACCTGTTTCTCTGTTTTCACAAAGAGAAGTGCTCGATTCACATTAAATGCCGTGCCGTGTTGGAGCGAACGGCTCCCTGAGGAGTCTCTCATTGATGAAGTCATAATTAAACTCCTCATAAACTCAGCGTATGCCCATCTGTTTGAATTAGCAAATGACTGGTTGATGTGTTACTAGTGTCTAAACTCCCACAAAGTTGATCATCCAAAAATTAAAATGATCATCATTCACTCATTACTTTATTTCTTCTGTCGAACAAAAAAAAGAGATGGTTCTCACTGCAGACCATGAAATCCACGGGGAGGAGTCGGATCCAGGTCCAATTCTTCCCACCTTACATACCTAATCCTACCCAGCTCCACCCCCTGATCCCTAAACCCACCCCTAAACCTATCCAGCTCCACCCCCTGATCCCTAATCCTACCCAGCTCCACCCCCTGGTCCCAACCCCACCCTTAAACCTATCCAGCTCCACCCCCTGATCCCTAACCCCACCCCTAAACCTACCCAGCTCCACCCCCTGATCCCTAATCCTACCCAGCTCCACCCCCTGATCCCTAAACCCACCCTAAACCTACCCAGCTCCACCCCCTGATCCCTAATCCTACCCAGCTCCACCCCCTGATCCCAACCCCACCCCTAAACCTATCCAGCTCCACCCCCTGATCCCTAAACCCACCCCTAAACCTACCCAGCTCCACCCCCTAATCCCTAACCCCACCCCTAATCCTACCCAGCTCCACCCCTGATCCCAACCCCACCCCTAAACCTATCCAGCTCCACCCCCTGATCCCTAAACCCACCCCTAAACCTACCCAGCTCCACCCCCTAATCCCTAACCCCACCCCTAAACCTACCCAGCTCCACCCCCTGTTCCCTAACCCCACCCCTAAACCTATCCAGCTCCACCCCCTGATCCCTAACCCCACCCCTAAACCTACCCAGCTCCACCCCCGATCCCTAATCCCACCCCTAAACCTATCCAGCTCCACCCCCTGATCCCTAACCCCACCCCTAAACCTACCCAGCTCCACCCCCGATCCCTAATCCCACCCCTAAACCTACCCAGCTCCACCCCCTGATCCCTAGCCCCACCCCTAAACCTACCCAGCTGTAATCAACAGTGCTGGGTAGATGTAGTACTTACAAATTATAGTCCATTTCTGGAGACAATGACATGTTTGTACACTGCAAAAAAAATAAAATAATTATTTCTGTCTTGTTTTCTAGTACAAATATCTAAGCATTCTCAAATCAAGATTCAATTACTTGAGAAGCAAAAAACTGTATCAAAAATGAAGTGAGCTTTTGCTTAAAACAAGAAAAATAATCCTGTTTTCCCTGTGAGTAGAGTTGGTTTTTCTGATATTTTGGTAACTTAAAGCCTTCATGTTTAGTGCATTATACCATTTTTATAAACAAGTGTAAATAAAATTAAAATATTTACAGCTTCCTTTTTACATCTGAAATTGCTTGTGTCATGCATTATACATTCTGAAGGTGTTACATTAAATTATTATAATGATAAATGATAAAAAAGTATCATACAATGCATTAAAAGGCATAATCAATGCATTAAAAATACCTTTATAATGCATATTGATACTTGCCTTGTTTTAAACTTAAACTTGCATAATTTTGACTTAATACTTAATATTTAAGTAATTTCGCTTGTCAAGTAAATGTATCTTGATTTTTACTGGAAAGCAAGACAAACATACTGAGGTAGAACATCACTGCAGTGAAACAATCTATTACACATACTTTTTGATTACTTTGAGATTAAAAGATTGCATTGATTTGAATAATTGTGTAGCATAACAATAAGAGAGAAAGAAAATCCATTTTCCATAAACCTTTGGGAATTGCCTAAATACAAAATGGCATGAATTTGTGCATTTTAATGTGTTAAAAGACATAGTAATACATGATTAGATTTGGGAGAATCACTAAATTACAAACATATATTTGTTTTGCATATATTGTGTATATATACCTTACTTTAAATATCTACTGCGTAAATCTTTAAATTGCACTTTACTAGCCTCAAACTAAGCGTTTGAATGTACACATTGTCACTGCATGACAAATGCACTTAAAACTGAATTAGAAATAATTCACCACCATTTTGTCAATAATATTTAACCATGTAATCAATAAAAAAGTAACTTTAGAAATGTATTATGTATAAATGTGTAATTTTTGGAGTCTGATTGCGTAATCCAGGTTACATATGACCAGCACTGGTAATGAATGGTTGTCAGATGATGATGATAGAGAAGGTTTAACGCTCTCTCCTGTGTGTCAGAACGATCATGACAGACCTGCACCTCCTCAGTCAGGCGGACGGAGCCGGGGAGTGGAGAGAGAAGGAGGCCAGAGATCTGTCCAGTCTGGTGCAGAACAGGATCTCATACCTGCAGGTACAGAACACGCATCCTTCTAAAGCCACTCAGCATTTTCACTGGACACTATTTTGACATTGATACCATGGGGAAAAGCTGACATATAGATCTCATAATTTGGCAGCAGGTATATTAGGCTGCTGTCACTTTAAAGGGATACTCCACTTTTTTAGAAATAGGCTCGTTTTACAAAAGAGTTTTACTGTTTTTGAATCCATTCAGCCGATCTCTGGTTCTGGCGGACCAAAGAGTTTCGATATTTTTCCGGCTCATTTTACAAAACTCATTTTACGAGTTTTACCGTTTTTGAATCCATTCAGCCAATCCCAGGTTCTTGCGGTACCACTTTTAGCATAGCTTAGCATACATCATAGAAAACACAAGACCATTAGCATTTCTCAAAATAAAATAAAAAATGACCAAAGAGTTTCGATATTTTTCTGGCTCATTTTACAAAACTCTTTTTACGAGTTTTACCGTTTTTGAATCCATTCAGCCGATCTACGGTTCTGGCGGTACCACTTTTAGCATAGCTTAGCATACATCATAGAAAACACAAGACCATTAGCATTTCTCAAAAAAAAAAAAAAGACCAAAGAGTTTTGATATTTTTTCGGCTCATTTTACAAAACTAATTTTACGAGTTTTACCGTTTTTGAATCCATTCAGCCGATCTCCAGTTCTGGCGGTACCACTTTTAGCATAGCTTAGCATACATCATAGAAGTGGACAAGACCATTAGCATTTCTCAAACTAAAAAATTACCAAAGAGTTTCGATATTTTTCCGGCTTATTTTACAAAACTCATTTTACGAGTTTTACCGTTTTTGAATCCATTCAGCCAATCTCCGGTTCTGGCGGTACCACTTTTAGCATAGCTTGGCATTCATCATAGAAGTGGACAAGAACATTAGCATTTCTCAAAAAAAAATGACCAAAGAGTTTCGAAATTTTTCCGGCTCATTTTACAAAACTCATTTTACGAGTTTTACCGTTTTTGAATCCATTCAGCCGATCCCCGGTTCTGGCGGTACCACTTTTAGCATAGCTTAGCATACATCATAGAAGTGGACAAGAACATTAGCATTTCTCAAAAAAAAAATGACCAAAGAGTTTCGATATTTTTCTGGCTCATTTTACAAAACTCTTTTTACGAGTTTTACCGTTTTTGAATCCATTCAGCCGATCTACGGTTCTGGCGGTACCACTTTTAGCATAACTTAGCATACATCATAGAAAACACAAGACCATTAGCATTTCTCAAAAAAAAAAAAAGACCAAAGAGTTTTGATATTTTTTCGGCTCATTTTACAAAACTAATTTTACGAGTTTTACCGTTTTTGAATCCATTCAGCCGATCTCCAGTTCTGGCGGTACCACTTTTAGCATAGCTTAGCATACATCATAGAAGTGGACAAGACCATTAGCGTTTCTCAAACTAAAAAATTACCAAAGAGTTTCGATATTTTTCCGGCTTATTTTACAAAACTCATTTTACGAGTTTTACCGTTTTTGAATCCATTCAGCCAATCTCCGGTTCTGGCGGTACCACTTTTAGCATAGCTTGGCATTCATCATAGAAGTGGACAAGAACATTAGCATTTCTCAAAAAAAAATGACCAAAGAGTTTCGAAATTTTTCCGGCTCATTTTACAAAACTCATTTTACGAGTTTTACCGTTTTTGAATCCATTCAGCCGATCCCCGGTTCTGGCGGTACCACTTTTAGCATAGCTTGGCATTCATCATAGAAGTGGACAAGAACATTAGCATTTCTCAAAAAAAAATGACCAAAGAGTTTCGAAATTTTTCCGGCTCATTTTACAAAACTCATTTTACGAGTTTTACCGTTTTTGAATCCATTCAGCCGATCCCCGGTTCTGGCGGTACCACTTTTAGCATAGCTTAGCATACATCATAGAAGTGGACAAGAACATTAGCATTTCTCAAAAAAAAAATGACCAAAGAGTTTCGAAATTTTTCCGGCTCATTTTACAAAACTCATTTTACGAGTTTTACCGTTTTTGAATCCATTCAGCCGATCCCCGGTTCTGGCGGTACCACTTTTAGCATAGCTTAGCATACATCATAGAAGTGGACAAGAACATTAGCATTTCTCAAAAAAAAAATGACCAAAGAGTTTCGATATTTTTCCGGCTCATTTTACAAAACTCATTTTACGAGTTTTACCGTTTTTGAATCCATTCAGCCGATCCCCGGTTCTGGCGGTACCACTTTTAGCATAGCTTAGCATTCATCATAGAAGTGGACAAGACCATTAGCATTTCTCAAAAAAAAAAAAAATGACCAAAGAGTTTCGATATTTTTTCGGCTCATTTTACAAAACTCATTTTACGAGTTTTACCGTTTTTGAATCCATTCAGCCGATCCCCGGTTCTGGCGGTACCACTTTTAGCATAGCTTAGCATACATCATAGAAGTGGACAAGAACATTAGCATTTCTCAAAAAAAAAAAATGATCAAAGACTTTCGATATTTTTCATATTTATAACTTGACTCTTCTGTAGTTACATTGTGCACTAAGACCGAAGGAAAATGTACAGTTGTGATTTTCTAGGCTGAAATGGCTAGGAACTATACTCTCATTCCTGCGTAATAATCAAGAAACTTTTTTACGCAGCAGGCGTAAGGATATGACGCAGCGCCTAATTTGCCAACTGAAACTACACAAACTTAGTCCCGGTCACGTTAGAAGTTACAGAGCTGGGGACTATTTATCAAAATGAAGTCAAATTATCTTGATAATAAGTTTAATAAGTTTTATAATAAGTTTTTTTCAGAGAACGAAGTCTTAATATCGCATCTCAAGTAAACAAATCTTGATTTAAGAATGTTTAGATATCTGTGCTGGAAAACAAGATAAAAATACTTTTGATGAATATATATGAAGAGTTCAGATGCAAAAGCCTCTAAATGCCATTTGAAATTTTCTTCTTTAATGAGGATTTTTATCAAACTTGTATATTTAAGTTCAGTAATTTCACTTAAATAACAATTAATAGGTAATTATCATTGCCATTTAAGTGAAATTACTGAACTTAAATATACAAGCTTGATAAAAAATCATCATTAAAGAAGAAAATTTCAAATGGCATTTAGAGGCTTTTGCATCTGAACTCTTCATATATATATATATTTTTTTTTTTGCATCGATGATCTTTCAAAAATCATTTGCTTCTCAGTTGTTAACATTTTCATTGGTGCTCACTCAGTTATTAATAATAATTGTTGTAAAAAAAAGGTTTTTGCTGCATAATATTTTGGTGCTAACAGCAGTTGTAGTCTGTGTTGAGGGCAAATCTAAGTAAATTATTTCATCCAATACTGACATCTAATCATTTTTCACAATATGTGTGCTTTACTAGATGATAAGCCATAGCTCTAATACCAGCACAAGCACAGTGTCTGTTTCTCTCTGCAGGAAAGATCTGGTTATCATTCACTACCATACGCTTTACACCAGATCGTCTCTGATCACTGATTTCCATATCATCTCTGCATCACATGTCTGGAAGTGTGTTCTGCTAGGGCAGCACTTTAAAATGAGAGTGCTTCATCTGCTGCCATGGCAAACTCTGTGCCAACTGGATTGGGTTTGAATTAGAAGTGAAATCTATATTGCCTTCGCACAAAAAAAAAAACTTTCCAGGGCCGCCAGACAATTTGATTATCGTAACTCATTTCCTCTAATGGCACAATAAAACTGAAAAAGCATTTCTGAGGGGAAATAAGCTGTGAGCGCAGAGATTCCCTTGCCGGACACACAGAGTCTGTTCATCTTTTACAATTGTGTGTTTTAGGATAACTATAATTCCTGCCCAATACTTTAGCTCAATGTAATCATTTAGTATAAAGGTTGAATTTGATACATAGATTTATTTTAAAAATGTATAATAAACATCTTGGAATGTCTACATATAGGCGTTTTTTCAATACATTCTCTATAAGATAGGGCTATAGGAACTTTTATGATTATTAATATTCTTTATTTATATATTTTTTTTTTAATTTCACATGTGTTTTGTTTATGTATATTGTGTGTCTGTTTTTGGATTGTATTTGTCTGTGTTAGGGGACAACGGATGGAAATTAGCATTGTGCTAAATCCGGCGTATTTATTGTCCCATCTAAATAAATAAATAAAGAAAGAGAGTTTTTGTTAGCGCTGTACAATTATAATTAATATGGAATCTCCTTCAAGAAGGGCAAGAAGCTTCAGCAGCGTTGTCATTTTATTTTCTTATTTATTCGTGGATTTTATTTTGCTTTTTGTTTATTATTTACACTATGCCGTTCAAAAGTTTGGGGTCTGTACGATTTTTCTTTTTTCTCTTGTTTTTCAAAGAAGTTTCTTCGACTCTCGCCAATGCTGGATTTATTTAATAAAAATAATATTGTTAAATATTATTACAATTATTTTCTATTTTAGTTTATTTTAACCTCTAATTTACCTTCAGCATCATTACTCCAGTCTTCAGTGTCACATGATCCTTCAGAAATCAATCTAATATGATGATTTGATGCTCATTTATGATTATTATCAATGGTGAAAACTGTTGTGCGCTTCATATTTTTTCTGGAAACAGTGATGCACGTTTTACAGGATTCTTCAGTGAACACAGTTAAAAAGATTTAGTTTGAAATGTATCTAATAGAAAGAAATCTGTAATTTATGTATGTAATAAATGTGACCGTGCTATTGAAAAAAAAATGATTTTGGAACGTTTTAAAAGAGTAGTTCACTTTTAAAAAAAAAAATTTGCTGATAATTTACTCACCCCCTTGTCATCCAAGATGTCCATGTCTTTTTTTTTTTTTTCAGTCGAAAAACATTGAAAACTTTCCAAGATTTTCTCCATATAATGGACTTCAATGGGGTCCAAACGGTTCAAGGTCCAAAAGGGCTGCAAACAACACTTAAAACAAATCTTTTTACAAGTCATTTCATTCATTTCGGTTGTTGAATCAACCAAATGACTCGAAAAAAGATTCGTTCATTTTGATGGAACAGGAGAGTCACGAACGCGCATCTCAGAACAGAGCGAGGCGACCATTTGAGCTTATAAAACTTAAACTTTTATATTTATTTTTTAAATGAGCGATCGTTTCGCTTGATAAGACCCTTATTCATCGTCTGGTGTCGTTTAAAGCCCTTTGAAGCTGCACTGAAACTGTCTTTTGCACCTTGAACCGTTTGGACCCCATTGAAGTCCATTATATGGAGAATGTTTTCATCAAAAACCTTAATTTCTTTTCGACTGAAGAAAGAAAGACGTGGACATCTTGGATGACATGGGGGTGAGTAAATTATCAGCAAAAGTGTTTTTAAAAGTGAAGTTTACAAAGTCATTTGATCTAAAATGCAGTCATATTTGAGTTGCATCTGTCATGTGTGTCGTCTGTCCGGATCAGAACCCGCAGGATTGCAGTAAAGCTCGTAAGCTGGTGTGTAACATCAATAAGGGCTGCGGATACGGCTGTCAGCTCCATCACGTGGTTTACTGCTTCATGATCGCTTACGGCACGCAGAGAGTTCTCATCCTCGAGTCGCACAACTGGCGCTACGCTCCTAAAGGATGGGAGGCGGCCTTCCTTCCCGTCAGCGACACCTGTACGGACCGATCCGGAGCCACGACGGGACACTGGTCAGGTGAGAGCTGTAAATCAGCATATCTCTTTATTAAAGTCAGCATGAAACCGAAGTTGAGATAATTTTTTCTTCCCTATTGTGACTTGAACGATTTTAATAACTTTAATATGCACATGAACATGGATATCCATAATAATAAAGGCTAGATGTCTTACGGCGGAGCCCCTATCGTCATCACTGGCGGCCATCTTGTCACAGGCAAGCTTTCTGGCGGGCTCAGTGGTTCCTGATGAAAGATGAGTGATCAGCACGAACACTCTTATCTCGTTGAAATCTTGACGGATTTACAAACGGTTCGGTTTCTTAGGAACACTATTAACCCTTTTTTGAAAAGACATGGAAATGCTCATTTCAAACTTAAATGGTTGTAATTCAAGAATGCTTTGGAATATAGACGGAAGATTGGTCCCGTTTTAAAGAAGACATTTGGCAGATTTTTCTCGAAGTGAAATAAATTAAGAAAGTGAAAGTTATAGAAGTTTGAGTTTATAGAAATGTACAATGTAAACAAAATTAATTATTCATATTTTATATAAAATATATATTTTCAAAACCTGGGCTACTCTAAAACTGCAGAAAAATCAAAGCCAAAAATCTGAACAAGTTGTGTTTTAAATTTTAGGTTGATATCTCAAAAAAATGAGCTTTCAGTGAGATTTTGTTTGGGCGCAGTACCGAACGCTTCCACTAGGACGCTTCCACAACCAGACTCCATTACAGCCCATATAAGGGCGCCTCCATTTCCATATGTGTAATTTTCACAAATTTTACACAATTTATGAAGTAGAAATCCTATTCAGAAGTAGTATGGGAAGTTTGGCAGATTTTGATATGAATTCAACCTCTAGGAATCACATACAAAGAACACGCATGCGCGTTATAGCTTATTGCCATAACACAAATGGTGTATTTTTTTTATTTTTTTTTGTAATATTTAAAAAATTTTCAGACCTTTTTCTTTCTAAAATAATTGAATGGATGCTATCTTTTGAACTCTTGGCATGAAATCAAACTGAGGTTTCTAACTTTTTTTCATGATTTTTCATGTTCATTGCTATTTCAAAATAAAGGTCTGAACACGCTTTATGAGTATGAAAATATTCTTGTTGCAAATTGATAAATTACGGCTCCTGTGTAAATTATTTTGAAAATCAGTCACCAAATATGGAAACTAGAGATTGTAAGCTTTCAAATGATATATAGTTTGTCAATATAACTTAAGGTCTTTTCTAAGATATTATTGTTTTAAAAATATAATGGCAAGCGTCCCACCGGTGACAGGTTTAACGTGGCTATAATTATGGATGATTTATTTATTGAGACACTTATTATTCATAAGTGTTCAGTGTCATAACTACATCTCTGACGTTTATAACAAACCAAACCGAAAATTGAGCAACTACACACACCATTAAAGGGATACTCCACTTTTTTGGAAATAGGCTCATTTTACAACTCCCTCAGAGTTAAACAGTTGAGTTTTACTATGAAAATCAATGGGACCAGAAACCGTCTGGTCACTGATATTCTTTTAAATATCAGAAAATCGGCTGAATGGATTCGAAAACGATAAAACTCAACTGTTTAACTCTGGGGGAGTTGTAAAATGAGCCTATTTCCAAAAAAAAGTGGAGTATCCCTTTAAACACAATGTCACAAGTGAGCGAGCTGCCTGTGACAAGATGGCCGCCAGTGTGGACAGCAGCGCGGACGAGACATCTAGCCTGGAAACAGAAATGATTAGTTCATCTCTTTCGAGTCTTCGGGTTCGGGACGGGTCAGAGTCTTTCGTTCGTCCTGTAGACTTGTACCCGGCCGAACCCGAAGACTCGAGACTCGATGAACTAATCATTTCTCTTTCCGGATCCGAACCGGTCCTTCAGTGCATTGTGGCTGCGTCACACTGACGAGTCGACATCGACAACTAACGCTTTAAAGACACAAGAGGCAGAGCATCTCTAATTAAAACACATCTCTTTTTCTGCATTCTCCAATTAAAAACAGTGCTGCATTGATTTAATTGTTTTCTCTTTCCTTGGTATTCAGTTTAATAGACTTTTAAATGAACATTTCTCAATCCATTTTAAATTAACTTAAAGGGATACTCCACTTTTTTTGGAAATAGGCTCATTTTACAACTCCCCCAGAGTTAAACAGTCGAGTTTTACCGTTTTCGAATCCATTCAGCCGATTTTCTGATATTTAGAAAAATATCAGTAACCAGACAGTTTCTGGTCTCATTGACTTTCATAGTATCTATGGAAGTCAATGAGACCAGAAACTGTCTGGTTACTGATATTCTTCTAAATATCAGAAAATCGGCTGAATGGATTTGAAAATGTTCAAACTCAACTATTTAACTCTGAGGGAGGAAAAAAGTGGAGTATCCCTTTAAGATCAGATTGTAATTGTATTCCTTGTAATGGCAAATGTGCTATATATAAAAGTGCTGAGCCCATCATGTCATATTTAACAAGAATTTGTGCAGCTGTATTTGTGTGTGAACTAGAGTCCACTTCTCTAATGCTCCTAAAGCTAAACAGACAAAGTGTGACGCTCTAGTACAAGACCGATATATTTAAGTGTAATGAGGACATGTGAAAATTTCCTCTCTTCTTTGTGTCCTAATTATTACAGCTGAGGATCTGTTGAGGGAATAGATTATCTGAGGATTCTTGTCAAAACCCATTCCAGCCGCGTGAAAAAAAGGCAGTAAAAGAGCTGCGAGTGCTTTTACACGAGCCTGGGAATGGCTTGGGAGTTTTTTTCTTAAATATTTCATGCTTTACCTAATTAAAATTTCAAGCACACTCGGGATCACGTGTGCACTTGCTCGTGGAACGGCCGTAAAACAGCCGGCGGGCCGCCGCTGTTGTTGTTGTGTAATTGTTAGGGAGAGTTTTAATGAGCTAGTTGTCAGTTGGTTTTTGCGGTTGGGAACGTCAAAGCCGTGTTCAGCTAACGGTCATAATTAGCAGACCCGCTTTAACTAGTTTTTTGACAAACTATTAAAACAAAGCCGCTGTTTCTCCCCAACGTGTTCTGCTTCGGTTCATTGGCGGTTTGTAAACTCAGTTCAAGGCTAATCAGAACGCCTTCATTCCTCTAATAATGTGACAGTATAGCAAGAAAAGTTCACACAGAAATGAACATGGCGTCATCATTTACTCACCCTCGTGTCTTTTTAGTTCAGTAAAACAGAGTTTCTGTCAATTGAAAGTGAACGCAGACACAGTAGGTCATTTCTTAGGTCATTTGTCATATTTATGTGCGGAACATACACTGTAAAAAAAAAAATATGTTCAATTTACGGTAAAATACCGGCAGCTGTTATTGCCAGAACTTTACGGTACAATGTAAAAAATATCCGTGATTTTAACAGTAAAAGACTGTAAAAATGCTACAGTGCAAAACTGTCAATTGGTTAACAGAAAGTTTCCGTACTTTATACGGTAAATAACTGTGATATAATTTTACAGTAAAATACCGTTAAATCTACAGTTTTTGAAAGTGAAAAAGAACAAATCGTTGTATATTTTACAGTGAAAAACCGTAAATTGACATTCCCACACAATTCCCTGTGTGACACTTCACATTTGATGTATTTTTGTTGAAATAACTATAGTTCCTCATCGTTTTATTGTTTTTTTTTCTAATCAGTTATGTACATTAGGGTTTTATGTTACATTTAATGTTGTTAAATGAATGTTTATTGCATTTTTTAATTTCATGTGTGTTACCATGCTGGTGTTTAATGTTTGTGTGAATGACATTGTGCAGCTTCTTAAATAAGTAGTACTTAAGTAAGTAATCACTTATGATGAGCTGTGATTGCTCATCACTGCTGTGATGATTGATGGTTGTCAGTGTATTACAATGGTCTAAAACAGATATCAATAAGTTGGTAAATCAACATTTTATCAGAAAAAAAAATACGGTTTATTACTGTAATTCTGTAAAACCGTTAACGTTCCTACCGTATTTTTAATGGTAAAGTTCTGGCAACCACAGCTGCTGTTTTTTTACCATAAAATTTACGGTTTTATTTTTTACAGTGTAGCAAGTTTTTACGGTAACATGATTTTACAGACTATTATCTGATATACTGTTAAATTATCAACCAATTGAAGTATTAATGTATGTTTTAAACAACAATCACAGCAGTGATGAGACACATGATATATGGAAGTTCACAATGCAACTCTTCCACAAGAGTCTTAATATTAATATATAGAAGCTGCACAGTGTGATTCACTCAAACATTAAACACCATCATGGTAAGACACATGAAATTTTAAAAAAGCAATAAACATTTAAATGTCACATAAAACCCTAATGCACATAACAGATTAGAAAAAGACTAAGCAAACTATGAAACAAGCTATTTCAACAAAAATATACATCAAATGCGAAAGCATCACGCAGGGAATTGTGGGAATGTCAATTTACGGGTTTTCACTGTAAATTTATACAATGAGTTGTTCGTTTTTACTTTAAAAACTGTAAATTTAACGGTATTTTACAGTAAAATTACATGAAATTTACCATTAGATCTATCACAGTTATTTACCGTATAAGAAAGGTTCTGTTAACCAATTAACAGTTTTACACAGTCTTTTACCATTAAAATCACAATCATTTTTATTACTGTAAAAAATAATCGTGATTTTAATGGTAAAACGGTAAAAACACTGCAGCACAAAACTGTTAATTGGTAAACAGAAAGTTTCCGTACTATACACGCTAATTGTAAGTGTGATAGATGTGGTACATTTATATAAGACTTAACGGACAAACCCAGCCGTTGGGTTAAGTCTTATATTTAAATCTTTAACCCAGTAGTTGGGTTTGTCCATATTTGACCCAACTTTGGAGCATTTTTTTAGAGTGTATGAAATAAACAAATGGCTCATTTGCAATATTCCTCATTTAAATAATCCATACGCAGAATAAAGGGGCGTGGCCTGGTTGAGTTAGTTAGTAGTGTGTTAAACTGGCGGTTATGGGGAAAGCGGGACATTTCCCAAACGCGACCAATCTCAACACACTGATCCAGCCGACCAATCAGAGCGCAGTGTGCTTTTCAGAAGGAGGAGCTTCATAGAAACAGGAACTAAACAGAGCGTTACTGACAGACTGGGAAGAGAGGAGCCGCAACAATGGAGAATATTGAGGAAAATAGTGTGTTTTTGAAACATTCAAGCATGAAAACCTATTCTAGTTCTCTTTATAATACGTATTAGTAATATTTGTATGTATTTTCGGAGCTTGACGGCATCTATCCCTTCATTTTCACTGAATAGAAAAGAGTAGCATGTTCCAGCCAGGCTAGGGTGAGTTAATGATTTTTAATTTTATGAGCTGTATTTATCCACTGAATAAACATCCACAGCTCCTGCCTCTCTGGCTCTTTCTTCTGGCCTGTGTCTCTGTTTCTCTGGAGGGTGTTTGTGAAAGGACTCCGGGTAAGTGACCTGCTTAATCTGACGTGTCCAGACTTCTGCCCCGAGACCAGCGCCAGTCATTCCAGCACGAGGGAGTGTGTGTGTGTGTGTGTGTGTAGCACTGAAACGGGTCACCTTGGCGACTTTTGTAGAAACTGGCCTCCAGAACACTTTGGGAATATTTCTTCAGATCAAAGTCTCTCTGGTTTCCTCCCTCCGCCGTCCTCTCGCGCTCTTGTCCTTCCTTTGCCCCGTCTAACACAAACTGCACCATTAAATCTAATCAGTCTTTATTTCTCAGGGGTGACTTTGCATCTGCACGGCAACCACATAAACCATGCAACGCTTTAATGCAGTTAAACGCCACAGTCGACATCTGCATCAAACATTTATGAAAACCTGTGACAGGTCGAGCGTTTATTGATGAAAACTCAAGCTTAGGTTATGCAAGAGGTAAATGGCAAGCTGTTTTAGCTTTTATTCATTTCCAGGATATGAATTCTTGATATCAACAATACAAATTTTTGATATCAAAAATTTAATTCTTGATATCAACAGTTGTATTTTCACTAGTGAAATGTCACCATTCAAAACCAATTGTTGATATCAAGAATCGATTTCTTACTAGTTGAAATACCAATTTTACATATCAGAAATACAATTATTACAAGTACACTGAAAATATTGATGGTTTAACTTAAAGTAAGTAACCTGGTTGCCTTAAAATTTTAAGTTGATTGAACTGGAAAAAGTGAGTTAATACAATGAAGGAGATTAATTTAATCATCAGAAACTCAAAATTATATGTTATCTGAACTAAATAAATTATTTAAGTTGATTTGACACATGAAAAAATTTTGTGATTACTACACTGTAAAAAATATTGTTGGTTTAACTTAAAAAAGTAAGTAACCTGGGTTGCCTTAAAATTTTAAGTTGATTGAACTGGAAAAAGTGAGTTAATACAATGAAGGAGATTAATTTAATCATCAGAAACTCAAAATAATAAGTTATCTCAACTAAATAAATTATTATAAAGTTGATTTGACAAAAGAAAATATGTTGTGATAATAAATCTTGAAAAAAAATTTTACAGTTAATTTTGATATCAAGAATTCAATTGTTACTAGTTGAAATGTCTATTCTTGATATCCACAATTGAATTGCTACTAGTAACAATGTTCATTTTTGATATCAATAATTCAATTTTTACTAGTAACAATTTTAATTTCTGATATCATGAATGTGATTGTTACTAGTAAGAAAGCCATTTTAGATATCTGAAATAATATTGATATCAGAAATACATTTTCAGATATCAATAATTATCATTTTTACTAGTAACAATTGAACTTTTGATATCAAGAATAGATATTTCAACTAGTGACAATTTAATAATTGATATCAGGAATTCATATTTTTACTAGTAGCAATGTAATTATTGATATCAAAAATTATATTTCTACTATTAAAATATCAATTCTTGATATAAACAATTGATTTTGAATGGCAGCCTATGGTGACATTTCACTACAGATATCAGCAATTAAATTGTTATCAAGAATTCATATCCTGGAAATGAATAAAAGCTAAAACGGCTTGCAGCCTACAGTTACTGGCTAATGAACTCACATGGCTGAAGAATTGAGCACAAAAGCATGTTTTGGGCTGTATTTCTCCTGTTAGGAGCACACAGGTGCATGCAGATAGGAGTGAGCGATGGTCTTCAGGTGTGACTGCTAAAAAAAACAGGAGATTTCTCATGCACATTGGACGTTTTCTTTGTTGTTACCTCTGCTAGATGCATTGTGAGTTGGTTGTGCTTTAAAAGATGGTTTGTTGTCTGTATCAAACATTTGCATCTTGAAATCATGATAGATGGGTTGAGTGAGCGGTGCCAGGTTGAGCTACTTGATGCTAATGCCGCGGCTCTCTTTCAAATTCTATTGAGCTTCTACCTTGAAAGCATCATTGGCAATGCAGTAGGCAGATAAATGCTTTGTTTTGGCCATTTTGGCAGCGTTGCATGTTTCTGCAATCCCGGAATGCATTGTGATTAGCTCAGTGTTTTATTCAACAAAGGTTTGATTTAAAAAAAAAGGCTCCATCCAATTAAAAATGAACCGTTTCTCCCAGCATCTATTGTTTCACCCAGCTAGCAAAGTGACCATGTCGTTTCAAAATTTATTACATTTCTGCTATTTTCCGTCAAATAAAACTAGATGCGGAAAGACTCTGTTGAGTTTCAAAAAATGACCACGAGGGTCGCATAAAAGTGGTCTATATGATATGTGTGCTGTCAGGACAGATGTTAAATTTATTTGAGGAACATACCATCATTTATGTAACTTAAAGTTTATGTAAGGGATGATGTCGGGGGGTTATTCTTCGCTGGGTATACATAATCACGCTTATTACACGGCTATTTGCCACGTAAGTAAATAATTAGACACAAAATATTGATCTGAGTCAAGTTCAAACTAGACGGACATTTATACAGTCATTCATATCACTTAGCACACAGAATTTCGCCACATAAATAATTATGGGGATTAGAGATATTGATTTCAGATTAAACCGTTTTAAAATCATGCCTGTTTTATAATCCAACAGTGTACAAAACAATAGACACAAAATGGCAGCCGCTGCGTTGTGTGAAACGAGAGAGAGCGAGTCCACGATACTGGGTGGCATAATTAAATAACTGTACTCAAAATAATGATTCGACTGAGTTTTTTTGTATTATATTTTATATTTTATTAGCTCACCAAAAGCACAACTAGTGACCCAGTTTTCAGAGGTTGTTTTCTAGGAATATGGAAGCACGATTGACCAATCAGAATCAAGTATTCCACCTAAAATATACATATTAGGACCTAAAATGACATATTAGCTCCTGAAATGTACATATAATCACTAAAAATGTACATTTTAGCACCTAAAATGTACATTTTAGCACCTAAAATGCACATATTAACACCTAAAATGCACATATTAACACCTAAAATGTACATATTAACACCTACAATGTACATATTAGTACATATTAGCACCTAAATATACATATTAGGACCTAAAATGGACATGTTAACACCTAAAATGTACATATTAGGACCTAAAATTGACATATTAGCACCTAAAATGGACATATTAACACCTAAACTGTACATATTAGGACCTAAAATTCACATATTAACACCTAAAATGTACTTCTTAGCACCTTAAATGCACATATTAGCACCTAAAATGCACATATTATCACCTAAAATTGACATATTAACACCTAAAGTGTACATAGTAACACCTAAAATGTACATATTAGCACCTAAAACGGACAAAAGTTTAGCTTTTGAAAAGGTACAGCCCCAGTGACAGCTTTTATACCTTTTTACTGGGAAGAAAAGAGCACCGCAACTTCCGTTTCATGCCGACTTTAAACTTTGAAATGCTGATGTAGTGTGTTTCTGTGCAGGTGAGGCTCATGACCGGGACGTTCAGGTGGTGGAGCTGCCCATTGTCGACAGCCTTCACCCCAGACCCCCGTACCTTCCACTCGCTATCCCAGAAGACCTTGCTCCTCGACTGCAGCGTCTGCACGGTGACCCGTCCGTCTGGTGGGTGTCTCAGTTCGTCAAGTACCTGGTCCGACCTCAGGCCTGGCTGGAGAAGGAGATCCAGGAAACCTGTGTCAAACTGGGCTTTAAACACCCGATTATTGGGTCGGTACATCTCTCATCTTCTCTCAGTCTATCAGATCATCATTTTATTTGTCTTCTCACATTCTGTGTGTGTGTGTGTGTGTTATCTGTGCCCGTGGCAGACGCGTCTGGTGGGTGTTACGCTGAAAGATGATGACACATGATAATGACAATGAACATGGCTCACAATCATGATGAAATTAATGAGAATAACTGAGAATTGAATGATTGCGGCCCCACGGGAGCATCATTCTCTCATGACAGCGCTGTGAAATATAATAACCCAAATATAATGTAATAAAGTAAATCTACAATGAAGCATAGAGATCAGATGACAAGAGAGAGATGGACTAATACTAATGTGTTTGGTACATACGAAGGATTTGATTTCTGCTCAATGTTCCTGTCAGTTTAATATGAATGCAGTTTTATTGATTAACAATATGTAAATCATCAGTGAAGTGTTGAAGATCAGTGCATGTGTCGTTCTTCGAATCATGTGTTTGTTGCTATCTATCTATCTATCTATCTATCTATCTATCCTTCTTTCTAACTAATCTTTCTTTCTTTCTATCTAATCTATCTTTCTAACTAATCTCTTTCTTTCTTTCTTTCTAACTAATCTATCCTTCTTTCATTATTTGTTTCTAACTAATCTTTCTTTCTACCTAACTAATCTATCCATCTTTCTTTCTTTCTACCTAATCTATTTATTTTTCTTTCTTTATTTATTACTTACTTACTTTCTAACTAATCTATCCTTCTTTCTTTCTTTCTTTCTTTCTTTCTACCTAATCTTTCTTTCTTTCTTTCTTTCTTTCTAACAAATCTATCCATCTTTCTTTCTAACTAATCTATCGTTCTTTCTTTCTTTCTACCTAACTAATATATCCATCTTTCTTTCTTCCCTTCTACCTAATCTATCTATCTTTCTTTCTTTCTTTCTTTCTTTCTTACTTACTTTCTAACTAATCTATCCTTCTTTCTTTCTTTCTACCTAATCTATCTTTCTTTCTTTCTTTCTTTCTTTATTACTTACTTTCTAACTAATCTATCCTTCTTTCTTTCTTTCTTTCTTTCTTTCTACCTAATCTTTCTTTCTTTCTAATTAATCTATCCATCTTTCTTTCTAACAAATCTATCCATCTTTCTTTCTAACTAATCTATCGTTCTTTCTTTCTACCTAACTAATATATCTATCTTTCTTTCTTTCTACCGAATCTTTCTTTCTTTCTTTCTTTCTTTCTTTCTTTCTTTCTTTCTTTCTGAGCTAGTACTTATTTTTACTGATAAATCATCAGACTTTAAGACTTACCTGGCAAATTATATATATATATATATATGAAGAGTTCAGATGCAAAAGCCTCTAAATGCCATTTGAAATTTTCTTCTTTAATGATGATTTTTGTCAAACTTGTATATTCAAGTTCAGTAATTTCACTTAAATAACAATTAATAGGTAATTATCATTGCAATTTAAAGGGCACCTATTATGGAAAATTCACTTTTACATGGTGTTTGAACATAAATGTGTGTTGGCAGTGTGTGAGCAAAACCACCCTAGAATGATAAAAATCCATCCAGTAGTTTTTTTACAATCTCAATAAATCATATGCACTGCCTCAGAACGAGCTGTTCTGAGATCCAGGTCTTTGTGACGTAGAACGGGAGACAGGGGGTTGATTGACAGTGTGGCTGTGGCCTAGACCCCGCCCTCGGTGATCTGTACACACCATCCTTCATTGTTTCAACGACGACAGCCGGTAATGTCTCTTGGAAACGTAAATTTATGTTCTGTCGTGGACTCGTGGGTTAATCCTGTTGTTGTGGCTTAAAAGTTAATCCTCAAGTGTGGATTGTCGTCTACTGTTTGCGATCCACCGTCACCTCCAGTAACAGTACGTGTATTTTATGATTTTTGAGCAAATAGTCTTTTCAGTCAATGTCAGCCAATTCAATAACAAATGCATCTAAAGTTATTGCCGTCATAGGATGTCTGTGTATATAATTTAAACCTTGTTTGTATAGTGTGTAACCACACGTTTATAAATATATATATTTTTAAAGATATTGTATTAAAAACTGCATATATGTTGGTGTTCTGTAAGTTAGCCATCTTCTCACATTTGCCACAGAAGCACCTATGACAAGTAGCTAAACATGACGCCACAGGTGCCTCGCATAAATGTAATTTCGCTCGTACGTTGCAAACTTTATCACAGAATGTATATGTAGTTTCAAAAAATTGCGCTAGTGTGTGTGTGTGTGTGTTGGACATCCATCATTTCAAATGGGACGCGATTACAACTCTAAAGTACATAAAAGTATCAAATAACCATACCGAGACGTACTGGTCCATTCTCATTTGTTTATTCTGCCGGAGTCTCTTCATACTATTTAAATATTCCGATTCAAACGTACTCTGAATGACATTCAATACGGCGCGTCTCTTCACTCTCTCAGTACCGACTGCCTGCCATAGGTATCAAGTTACGCCCTCATCCAATGGCAGGGCGGGGATATGCAGCTCATTTGCATTTAAGGTGGAATACCCCCTGAAACCGCTCATTTTTAAGCAGGCCCCAAAATGACATTTTCAAATGGTTATAATAAATTAACTGTGGGGTATTTTGAGCTGAAACTTCACAAATACATTCTGGGGACACCAGAGACCAATATTACATCTTGTAAAAAGGGGCATAATAGGTGCCCTTTAAGTGAAATAACTGAACTTAAATATACAAGCTTGACAAAAATCATCATTAAAGAAGAAAATTTCAAATGGCATTTAGAGGCTTTTGCATCTGAACTCTTCATATATATATATATATATATAAAAGATGAATTTCCATTGACTTGAAGTGAATTGATTTTCTTACATGAAGTAACTGGATATGTTAGGGTTAAATAAAAAGGGTTCACTGTCAAAATGGTACGAATATCGAACAATTCTTAAATCAAGATACATATACTTGAGTTTCACAGTGACTAAAGATTATAGGAAATAAAAAATATAAACTATATGAACAGTTGAATAAACTCAAACGTGTCTCTGTCTTCCAGTGTCCATGTCAGACGGACAGATAAAGTCGGGACGGAGGCCGCGTTTCACCCCATAGAGGAGTACATGGTCCACGTGGAGGAACAGTTCCAGTACATGGCCCAACGTGACGGACACGTGGATAAAAAACGCGTGTATTTGGCCACCGACGACCCCTCGCTGTTACAGGAAGCAAAAACCAAGTGAGTTATGAGTCATGAAAGGGATTTCGACAAATGCTACAAAAGTGCAGAGAAAGAGAGACAGACAAACACAAAAAACAGCGTTTGATCTAGTCACTCTATTTTTGCTCTCACCGAGTTAAAAGCATCAAAGAACGCTGCAGTTTCTCACTGCATGCAGCAAAATAAAGAAATATACATTTTACATGCTTTTATAAGCTTTTCACATTTCCTGTGAGAGCTATAATTCACTTTAAATTTCACTTTATAAATGACTTTACATTTAAATGTATTTATAGGTTGTTATTTATTTATAATGCATTTTATTTGCAACCATATATAAATATTTTATGTATAGTTATATAATGAAAATGTGTATATTTGATGAGTCATCAGTATTCTAAATGTATTATGCACTTGCACTATTTTCATCTTCCAGTTTGAAAATGTAAATTTATGAAAATCTATAATGTATTTGTTTGGGATTTATTTATTTTATTCGCAACCATATACAAATTGTTACATTTTACATATAGTTATATAATGAAATGTATATTTTTGATTTATTTTCATCTCTCAAAATGTTAATTTGTCTTGTTTCCGGTTGTCTACTGTGGCTGGAAGGTCATTTAGTGTTAAAGTACTGCGTAATATCTCATCTGTGGCTACATTGAAGACTCATATCTATATAACATGTATATTGGATAATGTGACTATATGTGTCCTCCTTATGTGAGTGTGTGTGTGTGTGTAAATGTACGGTAATGTACAACGTTAAAGTGACCTTGAGCTACGGAAAGGCGCTATATTATTAAAACAACTTCTTCTTCATTTTGAACCTGGAATATGAAAATAGTGTGAGGGGAAAAAAGCTCCAATTTTACATTTTTTAATATATATATATATAACATTTTTTTTTTTAACAATGTACAACATCCCAGCTGGCATTCGACTGACATTAAACTTTTAAATGTTATTGAAATAATGTCAGTTTTTGAAAAAACGTTAATTCAACGTCAAAACAATGTTGAACCCCAAATAGTTGAAGTGGTGTTGTTAACTTGCTATGGATTCAACATAGAAATATCAATATATTTTTGAGTTGTACATCAAATCAACATTATTTATAGGCTATCCAACACTGGCACCTGCGTTGATTCAACAGTGACTGGACGTTAAATTGCCTGCTGGGATTGTCTTTAATGATGTGCAACACAAGTTGTTAAAATACCGTTTATTGTTAAATGTATTTTTAATATTTTAAACGTTTTTTCAGGTACGCCGACTATGAGTTCATCAGTGACAACTCCATCTCTTGGTCAGCAAGTTTACACAACCGTTACACGGAGAACTCCCTCAGAGGCGTCATCCTGGACATCCACTTCCTGTCGCAGACTGACTTCCTGGTTTGCACCTTCTCCTCACAGGTACATAGTAACACTTTACAATAAGGTTTAATTTGGTAACATTAAAGAGGATTCATGGGAAATCAACTTTGACATACAGTATAAGAGGTCTTTGTACCATTAAAACAGCCTGCAAGTTTCATAGCTTAAAACGTCATCCTTATTATAAACATAGGATTCATAATCAAGCTCCAAAAATGGCTCGTTTTGATATTTTTATCTGTTTTACATCTGTGATGTCACATGGGCAAATACATTTTCCAGTGCCAATCATTGACGAATAGTTGTACGCCATCGCATCATAGGCCCCGCCTACTGGCGTTCAGTCACTTGCACGCCATGTCAAATCAAACAGAAGCCATTATAATCAATGACGCTGTCTACATTGATCACAGTATAGAGACGCGAGTTCAGTTTCAGACGCATATATATATAAATTAGTGCTGTCAAACGATTAAAATATTTAATCGCGATTAATCGCATTAATGTCATTGTTAATCGCACATTTTTATCTATTCTAAATGCCTTTTGATTTTTTGTTACATTATTTTTTTTGCTCATTTTAATGCTCTTGTCAACATGGAAAAGTGGATCGGCTTGTTTAGTGCAAATGTTTTTTTTATTATTATTATTGAAAATAACTCGCTCAGTTCACAATGACAAAACCCACAGATCACTTGGTCTTGTCAATGGGATAATTTGGCAACTTTTTAAAAGTAAAATCCATCCATTTCGGCGTCTCGCGCTCGTCATCCACTCAAAACGTAACGTTACTATTTGGCCGGCTCGCAAGCCGAAACGAGTGTGTGCGGCACAAAACGTCCTCGTTTTGTTGCTTCTTCGACCAAAGCGCAAGCGGATCTAGCTAGAACGGAAACAAAACAACAGGCACGACGCAAACACACGTTTGGGCTTGCGAGCCGGTGTTCTGACGATTTTTGCTGCCTTGTCGAAAAATGCTACCGTAGCGCGAATTGATCACAGAATGCCGATTAAAGTCGTATGAAACACAATTATAATACAATTCTAAGTTATGAGTAGCTACTGTACTGTAGACTACTGTTTTTATTTTTAAAACGGTGTGAAAAGTAAAAATTAGCATAAAATATTCTTCTTTGACTTGTCAAAGTACACCTTTCCTCATAGTAACTGAAACTTTCAGTTATTCCTTTTCAGCTGGCTGACCGTACAAATATTCAAATGGTAGTAAGCATTTTTTTTAAAGGGAAATTATATATTATAACAGGAAAATGTGCCTTTTGTAAAAAAAAAAAAAAAAAAAACTGTGAGTCTGCACGTGCGCATAACCAATAAGTAGCAAATCTTGATGGGTAGCATGAATCATCAGCGACACCGGCTTTGAGTGGATGACGAGCGCGAGATGCCGAAATGGATGCAAAAGCATGTGAAAAAATGACAAAGTTTGCTAGGACAAAAAAACCGTTAATCGCACGATAAAAAATGAACGCTGTTAAAATGGGTTTGCGTTAACGCCGTTAATAACGCGTTAAACTGACAGGGCTGTGCAAAAGTTAATTGCGATTAATCGCATCCAAAATAAAAGTCTGTTTTACATAATATATTTGTGTGTGCTGTATATAATTATTTGTATATATAAATACCTATGCATGCATGTATATATTTAAGAATTATTTGCGCTTAAATTCTGTATATATATATAAATACATAATCTATATTATATAAATATAAATATTTTATATAGGAATAACACATTTTCTTAAACATATACATGCATGTGTGTGTATTTATATATACAAAATAATTATATACAGCACACACAAATATACTATGTAAACACAGACTTTTATTTTGGATGCAAATAAATCGCAATTAACTTTTGCACAGCCCTAATATATATATATATATATATATATATAAAAGATGAAAAACACCAATTAAAAAAATGGTGAAAACCACATTTCACCATTCTTGTGGTTGTGTGTGTGTCAGGTGTGCCGTGTGGCTTACGAGATCATGCAGACTCTTCACCCGGACGCCTCCACTTTCTTCCGCTCTTTGGACGACATCTACTACTTCGGTGGACAGAACGCACACAATCAAATGGCCATCTACCCACACCAGGCCCGCTCGCCCGAGGACGTCCCGCTGGAGCCCGGAGACGTCATCGGAGTGGCCGGAAACCACTGGGACGGATACTCCAAAGGGGTCAACCGCAAACTGGGACGCACCGGCCTCTACCCGTCCTATAAAGTGAAGGAGAAGGTGGAGACGGTGAAGTATCCCACTTACCCCGAGGCAGACAAGCTGCTGAGCTCATAGAACGACAGAGATTCATAATCACGAGCGCCAGGACGGATGAACTCGCCATGCCGAGGATCGCCGGATGGACGCAACCTTTATTCTAACCTGACTGAGGTTTGTATAAATTGCATAAGGATCTCACAGACTGATGTGGACATCGAGAGCCTTTGAAACGGCTCTCAGATCAGCAGAAGCAAATGATTCAAACAGTTTTTTATATTATTATTATTATTCTCTTGCCTTCTTTGCCACTTTCTCTGTCCTTAAACTGGAGTGAATCTCACAGAGGATGTCAGGAATATGTTTAGGTCACATTTCATCCACAAAATCAACAGAAAAAGTAAGAACTTTTTTTATTTCTAAAGAAAATTAAGCCTATATGAGATAATACCTCAAATTATATTATTTACATGAAAATCAGTGGGGTTTTTTGGTCATTTTATAATATGTATGTTTATTTATGACATTTGTTTAATTTATTCATACCATTACGAAAAATAGGTTTATTTTTTATTTTCACGTTATGTCAGTATTTGTTATGCTATTTGTTTGAATTTATTATTTTTTTATTAAATGAGAATGAATTACAAACTCAAAACCCTCTGAGACATTAAAGCAATGCAAAATTTTCATTTTAAATGTATTTATTTATTTATTCATATTTATAATTGGTGCATTTATGTATAATAAGCATATAATTAAGTATTATTTCAACAGTATGGTAGTATTTTCCTTTTATTTATCCTTTTACTAAACTTTGTCACAAACAGTATATTATTCAAATTGCAGAGAAAATGTCATTATTTCTTTCATTTGATTTAGGGGTGAAATATGATCTGGACATTTTCTTGAAATTGTGTTTCTCATTTTTTCCATCATCACGCTGCGCTCTTACGTTCTCGATCTGTCTTCTGTGCATGTGTGTTCACACAAACTATTTGTGCTTTATTTATTGTGCATCCAGAGCGGTGCCTGAAATGAAAGGAAACGGCTTTGGAGAACTTTAATATATATATATAAAAAAGGAATTATTAAATAGTTAAGTTCACTTAACAATTTACCCGTTGTTGTCAAATGACTCATTGTTACTGATCCCTGAATCATTGGGCAATTTTACAAATGCACACATTAAAAAAAAAAGTTAGCATTAGTTTTGTAGTTAAATATAATAAGACAAAAGTGATCTCATTAGAGATTCATAAGTATTGTTATGTAAAGTGTGACTTCTTTACAATTGCACAGAGACATACATTACAACATAAATATTTTGGCATGTACAGCTTCAGAAAAGCATTTTGGTTCACAAAATATAACATTTAAAGGTCCCAAAATTTGGTCCCAAGGGAATGCATGAATGGATATAAAGTGCGCCTTAAATGCAATGCAGTTTGCTTTGGATAAAAATCAATGCATTAAAGAGTTTGAGCACAAAGTCCCTCCAGTGGGAGTTATATCTATAGCTATATCAGTGTCAGTGTTTCTGAACTCCTGAAACGCCTCCATTGTAGTCTTGAGTTTCTTCACACGTCACAATATTCCTCATTATAATAATTCATGCGCTGAATAAAGGGGCGGGGCCTGGTTGAGTTAGTTAGTAGTGTGTTAAACTGGAGCGGGACATTTCTCAAACACACTCAAATCGCTTGACCAATCACAACACACTGATCCAACCGACCAATCAGAGCACAGTGTGCTTTTCAGAAGGAGGAGCTTCATAGAGACAGGAACTAAACAGAGCGTTACTGACAAACTGGGAAGAGAGGAGCCGCAACAATGGAGAATATTGAGGAAAAAAATGTTGAACTTATACTAGTAGAGTCCAAAAACAAAATCAAGACTGTGAAAAAGCTTAATAGGAACTCTATAATGTAACCTAAATGTAAGTCCAATGGTAAAAAAAAATGCACATGTACTTTACATACAAATACGTATGAACACTAATGAGATCAGCCTGGATTTAAAGGGTTACAGTGTGAAATGAACCGAATCATTTTGGGTTTAATGTTCAATTAGGTTGCGCATCTTTTCTTTGATAATGAGGCCCTGTTTACACGAGAACGCTCGCGGGTGAAAACGTAAAAATATTTTATCGGATGTGCCTTTCGTTTACACGGCGACGGCGTTTTTGAGGCTTAAAAACGCTAAAAAGTGAAACCACCCTCCAGAGTGGAAATCTTAAAAACGCTCCACCGCCGCGTTCCCGTGTAAACGGTAAAAACGTTAAAGTCTGATTGACGGTGAAAGTTGTACGCAGGCGCGCGGACTTGGTGTTGCTGTAGTATGCACTCCTAGCCGCCTGGAGTGCATACTACATTGAATTTCACACACTTTTGCGTCACCATTTGCACGCAAATTTCCCGCTCAAAACGCTCGTCTAAACGCAGAATAAAAAGTGATGACGCAACGCCACTTTTGCGTTTTCTCTTTAGAATCGTTTCCGTGTAAACATAGCCTTAATCCCCAGGAAATGATGAGGTGTGTTTTGGTCATATGGAGTAATGGGTTTCGTGGAAATGCCACTGTAGATTTAAGGTGTTTGTTGTTGTGTTAGAAACTTTAATAGTCCACCATTGTTGCCATTTACAAACTGATGATTTTAAAATGCCAAAATGTTCTTTATAAATGGTGTCAGAACAGGCTGAAGGCAAACCCAACGGTACATACTTCCAGCTTTCAGCATTTCTTCAACCTCATTTTTATTGACATGATTTGTCCGTTTATTTGCTGCTTTCGACTCTGAAATGAACTTGGAGTTTAACTTTCTTTTGTAATGAAGACAAATAACGTTCATTATTATGAGACTTTGTCTGCGAGGTGTTTTTCACATGTTTTGTTCTAGGGCTTTGTCTTATATAAACCCACTGATCAATTAAAGTGGAGAACTCTGATTGGCTGTTGTGTTGCTTCAGAGCTGTGGGTCTGCAGGCTTTACACCGCATTGATCAATGCTGCCTTTCATCAAAGTTCAGGCTTAATGCGCCTGCATGACATTCCCTGTTCAGACCTGTGTGTGTGTGTGTGTGTGTGTGTGTGTGTGTGTGTGAGAGAGAGAGTCAGTGAGACAGTGAGTGAGACAGTGAGTGAGTGAGTGAGTCAGTGAGTAAGACAGTGAGTGAGTGAGTGAGTCAGTGAGACAGTGAGTAAGTGAGTCAATGAGTGAGTCAGTGAGTGAGTCAGTGAGTGAGTGAGTCTGTGGGTGAGTAAGTCGGTGAGTGAGTGAGTGAGTGAGTGAGTGAGTCAGTGAGTAAGACAGTGAGTGAGTGAGTGAGTCAGTGAGACAGTGAGTAAGTGAGTCAATGAGTGAGTCAGTGAGTGAGACAGTGAGTGAGTGAGTCAGTGAGTGTGTGTGTGAGTGAGTGAGTAAGTCGGTGAGTCAGTGAGTGAGTGAGTGAGTCAGTGAGACAGTTAGTGTGTGAGTGAGTGAGTGAGTGAGTGAATGAGACAGTGAGTGAGTGAGTCAGTGAGTGAGAGAGACAGTGAGTGAGTGAGTCAGTGAGTGAGTGAGTGAGTGAGTCTGTGAGTGAGTAAGTCGGTGAGTGAGTGAGTGAGACAGTGAGACAGTGAGTGAGTGGGTCAGTGTGTGAGTGAGACGGTGAGTGAGATAGTAAGTGAGTGAGTCAGACAGTGAGTGAGTCAGTGAGACAGTGAGTGAGTGTGTGAGTGAGTGAGTGAGTGAGTGAGTGAGTGAGTGAGTGAGTGAGATAGTGAGTGAGTGTGTGAGTGAGTGAGTGAGTCTGTGAGTGAGTAAGTCGGTAAGTTAGAGTGAGTGAGTCAGTGAGACAGTGAGTGAGTGGGTCAGTGTGTGAGTGAGACGGTGAGTGAGTGAGTCAGTGAGTGAGTGAGTAAGTCGGTGAGTGAGTGAGTGAGTGAGTGAGTCAGTGAGAGAGTGTGTGAGTGAGTGAGACAGTGAGTGAGTCAGTGAGTGTGTGAGTGAGTGAGTGAGTCAGTGAGTCAGTGAGTGAGTGAGTGAGTGTGTGTGTGTGTGAGTGAGTGAGTGAGTCTGTGAGTGGGTCAGTGTGTGAGTGAGATAGTAAGTGAGTGAGTCAGACAGTGAGTGAGTGAAAATATGTGTGTGATTTAATTGTATAACTTTATGCATCTTTAATTTTTGTCCATAATAATACATTCTTCATCCCCAGTGGCTTGTTTCCAGGTGTCAGTTTGCGCCATTGTCCTGGACCATAACTCCTGCTATAGGTTTACTGGTCATGGTGTTTTTCACTGGATTATGACAGTGCACAAACAGAGTTGGTAAGTTATTCTGCCACAGCAGCCTCATGTTATGTTTTCAAAAAATCCCATTCACATCCAAGCATGTATTTAACTAAACTCGTCACAGATGTTTTCAGCAGAGCAGGAATTATTGAACCTGGAATAATTCAGTGATTAAAAACAGGCAGGTGATGAGCGATAAAATATCCCGTTTTGCTCTGTTACCTGCAGGACACTTCGATTATAAGCCACTTAAAGTGTTTGCGCTGCCCTGTGAACTTTTTCTGAAGAGACTGTAGTTTGGTTAATTATTCCGTTAACTGGTCATCAGTCTTTAGTGTCTAGTTAGTATTTGTACATGCATGTCACTCCTTTCATTTATTACACTGAGACGTTTTACATATTATAAGAGAAAGAGCTGATCAGAGTTCAGATGCTCTTCAGTTCATCTTTAAAGTTTAAACCAGTAAGTCAGTCTCTCATGTTCACCAAGGCTGTGTTTATTTGATCAAAAATACAGAAAATAGTGAAAACGTTTTATGATTTAAAATAACTTTTTTCTATTTGAATCCGTTTTAAAATATAATTTATTCCTGTGATGTAAAGCTGTATTTTCAGCATCATTACCCCAGTCTTCAGTGTCACATGATCCATCAGAAATCACTCTAAGATGATGATTTGCTGCTTATCAATGATTGTTTTGTTCATCATCTGACTATATTCAATGCATATTTTATTATATTTATATATTTGCTATGAAATATTCAAATGCTGTCTTTTTTCATTCAGGAACGATTTAATCAGTAAAATATACATAAAAATAGCATAATCTTTTTTCTTTGCACTATTTTCACTAAATACAGATTTATTTATAACATATAGGCTAACATTTATATATATGCAATAATAAACAGGAATATTTATGTAGCGTAAATATGTTTTAATAAACCATAACACAGATTAATCGATGCAGATTAATCGATGAATCATCAGAGTTTTAATTTAGTTCAGTTCGAGTTAATTGATAGATGTAAAACTATCTGCACTGTCTAATGGTAAGGAAGTTATAATAGATTTTCACTTTGTGAACAGTAAATATATAGCTTGTGTGCGTCTTTGACTTAGCTAATTACATGTGCAATGATGCTATTGCTGTCTGAAGGTAAGGTTAGTCAATGTTTAATTTAATGTAAACTACGCTGGTTAACCACCCTGTGATTTCCCAGTAATTGCGTTATTGAATTGGCCTATTAACTGTTGGTCGATGTGTGCTATTCTGGCCGTTTCTTCTCCCTGGAGTGTGTTTTAGCGTTAGCTGTCAGCTCGCTGTGATGACCATTAGCACGCAGCTGCGGTCCGCGGGAGATAACCGGTGATTTAGAGCTCGAGTCTCGTCTTATCTCGCGCACCCGCACACACACGCTTTCTCAAAGCCATCTGTCTATGTCCACAGCCTCTGATAAAACTGCTGATGTTCCCGCCGCATGTTCGCATGTTTCCAGATGTCTGTGTTTACTAAAAACACTTGGAATCCCATTTGAAGGTTTCATGGCAGGTGCTAAGCGAGTTTAATGGTCTAGATCAGGATTAAACGACAAGAAATTGCTACTAACACTGTAAAAAATATTCAGTCAATCTCTGATAATGACACTTGAAGAGTTCAGATGCAAAAGCCTCTAAGTGCCATTTGAAATTTTCTTCTAAAATGATCAATTTTATCAAGCTTGTATATTTAAGTTCAGTGATTTCACTTAAATGGCACCTATTAACCGATTACCTATTAACTGTCATTTAAGTGAAATTACAGAACTTAAATATACAAGCTTGATAAAAATGGTCATTTTAGAAGAAAATTTAAATGGCATTTAGAGGCTTTTACATCTGAACTCTTCACTTGTTCCTAGGAATAGTAACACACACACACACAGCTTCTTCAAGGTTGGATTTGATCGGGCTCGAACTATAAACAGGCAGTCCCTCCAGGATTTCACGATTTTTTGTGTGATTTTTGCGATCAAAATGACTGATTTTGTGGTGGTAATTTCCAAAAATTTGTGAAAAAATTTGCGATTTATATTTAACATTTACCATAATAATATTCAGTCCTTCCAGAAAAACGCGGAGTTTTTTTGTGATTGTTGCGTACAAAAATTGATTGATTATGCGGCCAGTTTTCTTTAAAAATGCGATGGAATATCTGGGATATTTATGTAATTTTATGCGATGAAATTGCTGGAATTTGCAAAAATTAAGGGAACTTGCAAAAATTGCGGTTTGATGAAAAAAAGAAAAAAAGTGATTCCCCCAACATCCTGTTAATATAAGAGTCATTTCTTATTACTTCCTTTGATAAACAAGCATACTACATCATAGAAAGTGCTGGGAATATTTAATTTCTCGTCTTGTTTTATTTCAGACTGTAACGAGTGTAAATAAGGTGTGGCCCCTTTAAGAGCTGCGCGCTCCTGTTGAACTCTCTGCAGTGTTATATGTGCGCCTCGAACAACCCATGTGTGCGTGTAATTTCTGTTTGATGCTACTTCTTTTATCTTATGTTGTTTATTAAGTAACGATGTGACGGTAGAACGTTCGACAGACAGTTATACGAGTTCGATTTGTGAGATGTCAATCGCCTCCGTGAGTCTGTCGTCGCGTAATTGCGTCACTTCATAACGTTCCCATGGAAACAGGGGGAAATGGCTGCTCTTATGTGAAGCAAACGCAACATTTTTCAACTTTCTGCTAAAATACATGTGACTTTTTTTGCAACGAAAATGCAAGGATTATGAAATTATGCAAACCCCGCATATTTTGCACGGAAATCGGCAATTTATGCGGCGAAAGTCCGGCGTATTTGAAAAAATATGCGGACTTTGGCTGATTTTGCATTGAATTCAGCGATCGCATAATCGTGTTTTTCTGGAGGGACTGAACAGGAGACTCTGAATTCCCTAAACACCAAGATAGCATGTTCTTTCTCTCAATGAGAGGACACTTTATACACTCTAAAAATTGCTGGGTTGTTTTAACCCAACTTTGGGTCAAATATGGACAAACCCAGCCATTGGGTTAATTTTTATTACATTCTTAACCTAAAAATTGGGTTTGTCCATATTTGACCCAAAGTTGGGTTAAAACAACCCAGCCATTTTTAGAGTGTAGAACAGTAAATGCTTTAACTAAGTAATGTTAATTTAATCTGTTGGTTTCAATGACCCTTGTGACCTCTAGTTGTCATGGTGAGCTAGAAGAACAGATATAGGCGATGACCTTTCTCAAACAAAACAAGTATTTCATCTCTCAATCAATCCATATTTCATCTTGAGCAAGCACTGTTACTGCATTACTGGTACTGTCACTTCTCAGATATTTAATACACACATTAAAGAAGAACATTTCAGTAATCACACTCTAAAAAAGCTGGGTTGTTTTAACCCAATTTTGAGTCAAATATAGACAAACTAGGGATGTTACGGTACCAAAATTCCAGTGATCGGTAGCGATACCATTAAAATGTCACGGTTCTCAGTACCAATTTCGGTACCACAGCAAAATTAGTTGTTTTTTTTATTATTTTATTTTATTTAACTACTTGAAAAAAATATATTAAATTAAATTCAATCACTTTATTATTTATGATGGTTGCCTACATTTATGAAAGCATTGAAGGCTGCATGCTGTTTAAACGAAAATATTGATGATACTGAGAAATATTGCTAATAATAAAAGTGAAAGTGGAAAAATACAGCATTCAGTGGATGGATTTACTGTAGTATTTTTAATAAATAGAGACATAGTTAAATCTATTGTACTTGTACAGTAGCCTAATATGATTATTTCTGTCAATTTCTTTAAGTTAAACCAAACTTTTATTTTGACGGGTTGCCGTAAAGACCTTTGTGCGTGTATGATATATGATATGACGATAGTTTTTCTCAAATGAAACGGTAAAATGCTCATGGAATCATGAATCATGTCATCATATCGTGAGGCAGCAGAGACTGAAAACAGCGCGAGCGTCACTCGTGCTTCAGTGTGTGTGTGTGTGTGTGTGTTTGTGTTTGCATGCGTGTGTGTAACGCTGCCAGGAACAGAGATGTTCCTCAGGAGATTACTGCATGGATGCACCTTGAATTATTTAGACTGTCCTAAAAGAGACTTAACAACTGTTTCAGCCCTGAGTCCCATTAGACTCGGCACGACTCCAGAAAGGGTTTTGTATGAGGGAAATATTTTGAATTATTACTAAAAGTGTCTGGGATGGCTTACTGCTGCAGTTTGAGATTGTCTAAGAATATTGTGCGTGTTTAAAGAATATAAAGAATATAAGTCTTTCATTTATACAGTCGTGCGAGTCGAGATGTGCAATAAGATTTTTACACTGTAAACATTTATTTTTCAAAGTTATAAAGACAATTTTCTACAAGAAGATACTATTTCAATTGTTCTATTTAAAAAATCACATTTAATTGAATGTGTTACTTGTAAAGAAATTTGTGAGTGGAAATTGTTTGAAATTGTAGGGATATGTCACCTCTGGAAAGATGAATGTGTATTTAAAATGGGTCATTGATGTAGAAGAAATGTGAAATTGTTTTGGAATTTGGAGCTTTCTAGACTGAGAAAAGATAGAAAATGTATTTTTGGCTTATGTGGATGAAAGACAACAACTCCCAGAATGCACTTGCTTCGCTGCCCTAGGAGGCCACGCCTACCGGTAACAGAGCGCAGTAGTTAAACAACAAGTCTAGGTTACTAGTGAGTCTCCGTGAGGAGTCTGCCCGAAAATGTGTTTCGAGATCGCACAAAATGTCCGGGATTCGGCTTTTGCGTTCTACAGTCGCCATTCGTCATGTTTACTGTGGCGAGGGGGACAAGTGAGGTATAGTGGGTAGGCTAAGTTGGCATATTTAGATGCGGAGCTAGTCACTAGATCCGTGGCTTGTTTCATCTTTCTCCAGGTGGAGATGATTAGGGTTACGGGTTACTGCTAAACAACTCTAGTTTAGACAAACACTATTCAACATATGTGGCACTTCTATTGAATTTGTCAGAGTATATCTGTGCGTTTATTCCTCTCTATGTCTCTGCTCGCTCGACCACTCTCTCACATCCTTTAGCTCTTTTATTTTATCTGGTTTTTACTGTCGTGTTCACATTTGCTGAGCTTGCGGAGTGTCTGTAAGTGCTGATACAGGCCTTCCTCTTACAGTATGTGAACTGCTGACTTTACTGAGTTTCCTCAATCCCACTGGTGAGAGAGAGAGAGAGACTATTTCTAAAACAGACCCGGCTATCAAATGAGCCCACGCACATGAAAGAAAGCACAATATCTCGAGGTCCTCTGGCTGACGCAACGACACATGTTGAACATGTTACAATAATTTAATAGTATCTTATTGTCTTATCGGTAACACTTTACAATAAGGTTCTTTTATTAAACATTAGTGTATTAACTAACATGAACTAACCATGAGCAATACATTTGTTACTGTTTTTGTTCATCTTTGTTAATGTTCGTTAATACAAATCTAGCTGTTGATTGTTTGTTCATGTTAGTTCACAGTGCATTAACTAATGTTAACAAGATTTTAATGAAGTATTAGTAAATGTTGAAATTAACATTAAGAAAGATTAACAAATGCTGTAGAAGTATTATTCATTCTTAGTTAATGTTGTAGTAACTAATGAACTTTATTGTAAAGTGTTACCGTCTTATCTTATATCCAGACATGTGTCCATCAGCTAAATCACATATTGCTTCATTTTCTGGCCAAGAACTGTCCAAGTGATGCTCTGGTTGACATAGTTTCACAGTTTTAGTTTTCATTTAGCATTGGGTAAAGTAATAATAGTGCTAATTATTTAACAGACATTACAGAATATGCAGTTCTGCTTTTGGATAACTGTTTATTTTCTGGTAAGTTGCTTACACTAAATGCCACAAAAACTTGCAAATCTGTCAAATTCAATGACTGGTTCTTCCTCAAAAGTGGTTGGTTTGCATTTTGCAGCTTTTCAGAAATGGGGAGAAATATGAGTCTCATACCAATATAGATTTTTATTTATTTTATTTAACCTTTATTTTACCAGGTAGGCTGATTGAGAACAAATTCTCATTTACAACGGATAGTTTTTAGATAGTGATTCTGATATCAAGACAATGTTAGGATTATTGGTAGTGTAGACAGCATGTCAATATTTGGACTCATCGCCAATAATCCAAAAATGTTCTTGATATCTTAAAAGTATGTACTTTCCCAGTGAATAATGAATGAGTATGCAAACTGTGATGCAGACATGGTTTTGACACTCATCTCTCGACTGTACGCCGCTGTCTTCTCGTCTACAACAGACCACCAGAAGAAAAAGAAGAAGAAAGATGTACATTTTTGATCCAAGCTCAGAATGATTCGCACGTAATCTTTTACTTCCTTGTGAAGGGATTTGGGATGGAGTTGTATTACTTTCAGACAGGATTGTCATTCGTGGGCTTGACTTTGAAGTTCTCTACTGAAAATGAGGATGAAACGAGTTATGATGCTCAGAATAAAGTCTCAAATAAAACACTCTGGTCGCTCACTATTTACAGAGGACGTACATCATGGATGGCATTATTACCTCTGACAGATGCAGGTGGACATCAAGATCAAAGCTTCATATCTGGACCAGATTGAGTCAGAATGATCTGCTATCAGAGCTCAAAGGACAGAAGAAGGGCAGCATTCAATCAAAGAGAAGCTCCGATACGATTCTCTGATATTGTTGTCCATTTAATACAATATGCAAATGGTTACCATATCTATCTGAGGTGACAAAAGAGTAATAAATAAATTGATCAAAAGAGGTGAGTTTCAGAGAAGCTCTAAAATTATATAAAATATTTCCATTTCAAATAAATGCTGTTCTTTTGAACATTTTATTCATCAAAGAATCCTATAAAAATGTGTCATGGTTTATAAAGCACATCTTTGAGGATTCTTCCCATTGATCCGAGATACAAAACCTTTTCATTAAGAGAGTTGCTATTGTCTTCTAAGTGGTTGCATTTATTTATTTACAAGACACTTTTATCCAACGCAACTTACAAATAATCATAGACATATACACTAGACCTCACCTTGGCTACGGCAGTTCATTGGAACGAATGCGTCAATAGAGCCGCCATCTTGAAACGGGAGCCCCTCCACTTTAATGCATCAGCGTCAAGAAATAAAATCACCATAAATCATCATGAATGCGATTTTTCTTGTTTTTTTTTGGTTTGTTCCAACAGTCAGACATGTATTTATCATTGATTACAGAAAGAAATTTTTTTTTTTTTTTTTTTTAAACATTCTTCCTAGTTCAGATTTCATCCGTGAACTTCATACGCTGCACAAAAGTCCGCCACCATCAATGAATTCGAAGTAAAAGCAGAGATAGCAGCGTTAGCTACTTCCTATGACAAGACCCCTGTTCCAAGATGGTGGCGGTTTTGACGCATGCTTAGAACCCCAAGGTGAGGTCTAGTGTATATATCTATGACAAATAATAATAATTCAAGCAGAAGTACAGTAGAAGCAGTTGTGCATGTTGCTAAGGTTTCTGTACCATATCTATAGGATTTTTTTCTATCCAAGCTTTTATGTTATTTTTTAACTAACTTCTGAAGCAATTATCCAATTTATTTTCAACATATGAGCTGCGCGACTTTCAATGATCGTTTCGCTAGATAAGACCCTTATTTATCGTCTGGTGTCGTTTGAAGCTGCACTGAAACTCGCGTTTGGACCCCATTGAAGTCCATTATAAGGAGAAAAATCCTGGAATGTTTTCATCAAAAACCTTAATTTCTTTTCGACTGAAGAAAGAAAGACGTGGACATCTTGGATGACAGTAAATGAGTAAATTATCAGCGAAAGTTTTTTTTAAAGTGAACTACTCCTTTAAGGTGGATGAAAAGAAACTGGCGAGAAATCTTCAGTGCTCCTCCCAACCTAAATAATGTCACGTAAAACGAGCCATTAGAGCGAGAGCTTTAGGTCAAATAGAGAGGGAAAGCGACACCTCTGAGAGCCTGTTTCCATTCATCCATCAGTTGCTGTCGGTCAAACACCCCGGATCCATCACTCACTGCCGATGGGAAAATCACAGCTGAGAGAGATTGCTGGGAGACTTCACATCTTCTATTAGAAATTATTTCTGATTTATTTCTAATAAATCTCAATTACTAGCACCGCACGCGCAGGAAAGGCCCGGAGAAAACTTCAGGAAGCTTTAAACGATCTCCGATCACGGATGGAGGATTGATAGCGCACGGAGGCTGTGGAAGGGCGACAGCATTGATTATGGCTCAGGGCTCGGCACAAGAACAATGTAATCACAGCACAACCTCGAACTGAGAGACTGTCACACGCGATAGATGATACCAAACCCAAAGACCTGCTGTGAGGGGAATTTATGCATGAGTGACACGTTTACTGGCTGCTAATTAGGGATGTCGATTTTGACAATAAGTAGTTTTGTATTAGCGAACGGATTGCCCGAATGACTAACTTAAGGGAGTGACGAATTCACTGATATGCAATAAAGTTAGTTGATTAATCGTGTTGAACAGGAGAATTCGTGGTTTAAAAAAAATACATTACCCATGATGCTGTACAGAAAATTCGACCAATCAGAGAGCAGAAACGCGGTAATAGATCTCTTAGCTCCTCCCATTTCCATGAATACCTAAACTGTCAAAAAAAAAGCTGCTGCCTTAAAGTTAAGTACAATCAGCTTGTTTGTTTGAGTCATTTCAACTTAAATTTCAATAAACTTAAAAATAATGAGTTGAACCTTACACACTAAACATGCTGGGTTGTTTTAACCCAACTCTGGGTCTAATATGGACAAACCCAAACGTTGGGTTAAAATGTAATTGCAAAATTTACCCCAATCACTGGGTTTGTCCATATTTGACCCAAAGTTGGGTTAAAACAACACAGCAATTTTTTGAGTGTGTATAAAATAAAAGTTGAAAATTGCTTATTTTGATGTTACAGCATTCTAAAACTATATGTTGCAATACCTTATTGATCATATAATTTTTACAGTGTAAATATTTAAATACATATGCATATCTTGCAATAAATATTACGTCTCCATCATTTTATTATGTATTTGATTATGCTGTTTGTGGGACTTATACTATAAGTACAGTCTCGTAACCTTGTAATTTTGATTTTTAAATAATTGTTTGTTTCGAATCATAAGGTTGTGATTATCCTCGTAGCTGGTTGGCTTGGTTAATGGCTTATAATGTTTATATATATATATAATATATTCATATTTACAATATACAATTAATTTGGCCAGTGAAAACATTAGATTTTTTTTTTCTGTGTAGTTAAATAAGGGTTAAAGAGAATTAATAAATCACAGATTCTTGATTTTATTCAAATTTATAAAATGTCCCAGATTCTGGATTTGGGGCTGTATGTATTTTGTAATGCACAACCCTGGTGAGTAAATGATAACATACTGTCATTTTTATTCTAGTGTTTGGTAAAGTAATGGGATTGAAATAAATCACATACAACATGACTGAATGTCAAGAGTGACATTTTGGTGGGGTAGTGCAAGTCGGCGATAGTGGTTCCCTATTGTGTGCGCGTGTGTGTGTGTGTGTAATGATGTTCCTAAGAGGATAGTAAGGGCATTTGTAGGACGTCTGTAGGATGTTCCATGCAATCCGAGGTCTGTCATCCAGGTTCGAGTGATGAACACAGCACTGCAGAATGAAAACTGGAGGCTGTGTTCACACACAACACCTCTTAACACGGTAACTCACGACCTCCAGCAGCGTATTGCTTTATTTTGAACACAAAAGCATTGAGGGCAAATCTTCCTGACCACAAAGAGACGAGAAAATTCACTATAAATGTTTAAAAAGCTAGTATGACCTTCCACCTTTTGAGGAATGATGCTGAATATTTACCGTGGAAATATAAAGACGTTCCAGTTGAAAGTCGCCTATAGCTGATTCATTTGCAAATAACAATCCTCCTGTCATTCGGCATGTTTCATTGGGTGTTAAAACACTTCTTTCTCTTTCATTCGATGGGAATATGATTTTTTTTTCCCCTGGCGGTTTAAAAAAAATCCCATCGATTTGGTTCCCGAGCCATTTCTAGAGATGTGATGTGTGTGTGTGTGTGTGTGTCTTTCAACTTTTAACGAACACTTCATCTGCTTCTGATCGTACCAGCTCATGTAAAATATTCAACAAACCGCTGCACTTTGGATCACTAAGAACATCATAATTTGTCCATCTTCACTACCATCTGTGTATATTCATAAGTAAATGTGATTTCTGTAGCATCAAATGATAGTTTCATCTTCCCATGTCAATCCTTGGATCTTGATTTTTAAACAGACAGTCAAAAGAAGGGTGTCATGAGATTTGCTTTTCTTTTTTTCTTTTTTTTGATGCTTTTCCAGAAATCCTTATTTTATTATGCAAGCTCCAGTCTTATAATAAATAAAACAAAATCCCATCAGGGATTTTATGTTCATGGGAATTTACAAAGCAAGAGCTTTGGCTCATATTCAGCTCATTTGAATAAAGGTAAAAAGTGCAAAGAATTTCTGTTAATTGGAAAAAACCCAGTTTCAGGAGATCTGTTCTGTGCTACAAACACATTCACAGCCACAGGAAGAAGAATAGTGTTGTTAAATAAGTTATTTTGGGTGCTTTGCAAAGAAGTACAAAGATGTCGTTTGGACACTTGACTGCGTTTGAATTAGTCTCAGTTCACTTCATGTGACTCAACAGCAAGACACAAAACACCAGGGTCTGAAGTGAGTTACAACAACTCAATTCATAGTAGTTTAAATAGGCATATTTGATTGCTAATGCTAGCGTGTTATGGGCAACAACAACTCAACCTGTAAGAAATCGAAAGGACATAAGAACTCATTCGTTCAACTTTCGATCTATAATAACCCATGTTGATAACCCTATAATAACCCAACGGCAATCTGGTGAAAGAGACAAATTTAGCCGTCTAGCTCCATAGACTCCCATTCATTTTTGCACTCAGCGATCGCCCCCAGTGGAACTGTGGTGGAACTACAACCAAAATTCGGTACAATAGGACTTAATAGGGAGTGGCCAGGCTTGGGCTCTGTGCTTTTTGGCTTTTTCCAATAGAGTAATTACTTTGCAGGCCAACCGGCAGTTAGCATACTGGTTCCCTCGACAAAAACCCAATAGTCTTTTTGGATTATCGCTAAAAACTAGCTCTGTGATCAACAAACGTTTGACTCTTGAACCTTTTGTCGATCAAAATAATTATCACAGATGAACTCAACTTTTATGAATTTGAAGCCTAAATGCAGTTGCCAGAAGTAAAAAGCTAAGGTAGGCTATAAACCAACTACCACAGTCATACAAAGTCAATGTCACCATCATTAAGCTGCCAACAACTCTTAAAGTTTTTATCTAAAAAAAACACATTTTCCCAGAACGTTTGAGTTACACTAGTTTATAAGATCACTATTATAGGCATAATTATGTTCTAAAAGCAAACTGTTTCGCCTCGACCGACTCTGTGGTCACATTTAGTCACGTGTTATCAACCACTTTTTCCAAGACACGTAACAGCTTAAAAATCACGAGTGGGGTAATAATATTAATGTATTTTATGTTATAGAATAAAACGTTAATTTATCTCGAGCATGTGTTCACCACACACCTCATTTCAGCCATTTAACCAAAACCCCGTTCAAAAAACATTGACGTCGGGACGATGGAACCGAACCGGAAGTAAAAAAAAAAAAAAAATACTAACTCACGTCCTCGTTTTGTGATCAGCACTCTTTGGCAGAGCCATGAACCATCATATTTCCAAATAAAGCCATATCTGATTGACTGCGCAAGTTAGGATCAGAGTTAGTTAAACTGCTTTGTTATTCAGCTACACCACAGAGTAGCCTATTGAAGGAAACGCTGCGCCCTCTTGAGTGTGTGTGTGTGTGTGTGTGTGTGTGTGTGTGTGTGTGTGGTGTGTTACCACCACGAGTGCACGTGAGAGTGTGAAATGCAACCCTATGCTTATTTAAACAGGCATTTATATGTATGTGCATACTTGAATGGACACAGATTGCTGAATTAGCCTACTGTATGCTGTAAAAAGGCAGAGTCAGAGATCGAGTCTGAGAAAACAAAAGCCCTGCTGTGACTGCGAGTCAGATAGAGAGACGAATATGATAGCGAAGAAATGACATCAGACTAGAGAACAAGACCTTTCAGAGTGGAGCAAACAACAGAAAGTGAGTCAAAGACTGAGAAGAGAAGCCATTTGTTCAGAAGAAACATGTTATCGCTCTTTCATCCTACAGGAAACTTAATGGAGGTTTCATTTATGATTCATTCAGTGTGGAAGTATCAGATGCTTCTCCTAAAATGCCCTTGGCAAACAGTAAGAGTTATAAAGTGATAGCAGCTTAGATCATTTAATTGCTTATCTTGAGCAAATCTGAGATCTCTTCTGAAACGTGAGAATCATCTGAAGCAGGAATGCAAAAAAAAAAATGAAATAAACAATATATATGTTTGCAATGTGCACTGATGAATCCCTGATTTGCACAAAATGCCCTCTTGGGTGTATTATAATTTGCATAATGTGTTAAATCATTACATTATTTTCATGACTTTCCCCCAAAAAAGATACAATTCAATGCATTAATACAGTGCATTTTGTTTTTTATTATCATGGCATGTTGCAATTCCTTAATGCTAAAAGATCCAGACATATTAAAATGCCCATTGTGTTTCAGTACTTTGAATGGCATTTGCTCACACTAAAGTAATGAGAGTTGATGGAGAAAATGAAAATAATGTTACAGAGCAACAAATCTTAAAGGTTCTTAAATAGGCTTCATTTTCTTTAGCAAAATAATTGAATCTGGATGTTAACCCGAAATATCACAATTAGATGTTGTCAAAATAACAAGGTCGCTTTGCATTGTTGCATTGTTTTAATTAAAACATAACAAGAGAATGAGAGAGGTTGACTGATTTTTATTTGCATTTGTCTCGTGTAATTTGACTTGATGCAGATCTAGTCCCCTGCAGATAATGACCTAACCTCACATCCTCATTCTCCACGTGACGGCCGTCGTCGATCTGCACATCTGTCCATTGTCATTAATGTCACGATGAGCCGTGTGTGTGTGTGGCAGGGTTTCCCCTGGACGCGGATGGAAGACAAGCGCTCTGTCTCGGTCTCAGCTGGCCTGTGTTCTTCTTTAAATTGGATTAATTGAAGAAATGAGATGTTGTCTCATCCTCCACTGCTGCCCTTTCATCTTATTGGCCATTACTGGAGGTCTTCTTCTCGCACACATGCACAGTGCTTCATTTTAGGGTTTTGCTGTCGAAAACAACACAGCGTGAGCAAATTTAAGGAGATTATGGCATGTTTAATGCATTCGAAAACAGCAGCTGGTCTGAATGAAATCATGTTTCTTGTTCAGAAAAGCGAGAGGGTGTGAGTAGGTTTTTGTTATTTTTAATGTGTAGACCCAAATTAAAATATTGGTAACGCTTTACAATAAGGTTCATTAGTTAACATATTCAACTACCTCAAACTAAGAATGATCAATACTTCTACAGCACGAATTCATCTAATATTAGTTTCAAAATGTACTAATACACTGTAAAAAATATTTTCAAGATTTGTTATCACAACATATTTTCTTTTGTCAAATCAACTTTATAATAATTTATTTAGTTGAGATAACTTATTATTTTGAGTTTCTGATGGTTAAATTAATCTCCTTCATTGTATTAACTCACTTTTTCCAGTTCAATGAACTTAAAATTTTAAGGCAACCAGGTTACTTACTTTTTTTAAGTTAAACCATCAATATTTTTTTTACAGTGTGCATTATTGAAAGTCAAATGTTGTATGTTAACTTTAGCTAATGCACTGTGAACTAACATGAACAAACAATTAACAGTTTTATTAACTTACATTAATACTGTAACAAATGTTTTGCTCATAATACAACAATGAACAACTGTATAAAGTGTTACCAAAATATTCTCAACAAAATTAAATTGAATACAGTCTATAATCAGTTAAAAGAGATAATTCACCCGAAAGTGGAAAGCTGTCTTCATTTACATTTACTTTCTGACCTGTACTTAATACTTTACTACTTTTGCAGTTTTTGTGGTGCTTTTTGTCATTTTTGGAGCTTGACAAGCTATGGTTACTGCATGTATACTGTAAAAAAAAAATTTTAAAAATATCTTTAATGATCCAGCTATGAAAGAAGAGTACACTATGACAAACATAATGATAGACAAGAAAGGTTTGACCTAAAAATATCAAAATTGAAAATGCTGTGGAAACAAAGACACCTACATCTTGGATGCCCTTGAGGTAAGCTGAAACATACCAAAAATTAATTTCAAAGTGAACTATCCCTTTAAAGAGTAATGACAGCTTTTTATTTTAGTGCAAACTGTCTTGAAGTAAACGGTGCAAAGATGCTCAGTGTAAGAAGAAACAGTTTTCTCATGCTAGCCCACCTCAGCTGACCGTTTTGAGTTCTGCTTTTGCTTTATTAACAGGTCAGGCCTGAATGGTTTTTCACACTCTTGCTTGTGTTCATGGCTCGGGAGATGTTTTTTGCAGCAAGAACGCACCACTTTTTGCTGCTTAGCTGGAATAAATTATAACACTGTTTGGATCATCTGGCTGAAATCCCATAAATCCCAGCCGGGTGACGTGTGAATCAAGACTCTTCCAGCAGATTACTTGCCATTACCAGCGGGTCATGATGCAGCTCTACTTCCAGCGGTGAACTGGAGACTGGTAATGAAACATCAGGGATATACTGGCATCTGCTGGACAATACTGAGAATACAGGCTGGATAAATAATCACAAAGCTACATTTACATTTATTCATTTTCCAAAGCGACTTACATAGGCTACGATATGAGAAAAATAGAAGCAGTTAAACTAACAATAGGAACAATATGCAAGTGATGGCCCTTCCCAGTTTAATTTAAAGCAATAGCCGTTTTTGTTTGTTTTTAAGATCATAGATATAGAGTTAGTATTGGATCTGGTGTTGCCGAAAAAGATGCGTCTTCAGCCGTTTTTTGGAAATGGTCACGGACCCATCTCTTTGAGATGGCACCATATGATGCCGTTCACAGAGCGCAAGTTTCTGGATGGCACCAGAGCCCGTCTAACCAATAATATCTGGCACTTCCTATTAGCCCCGTTGTGTATCATCTTGGTTGCAGTTCCATTAGAATTCCACTGGAGGTGATCGCGGGCGAGAGCAGAATGAATGGGAGTCTATGGAGCTAAACGGCTGAATGTGTCTCTTTCTCCTGCTTGTCGTTGAATCAACATAGATTTTATTGTTGATTCCGCAAGTTAAATATAGATTATAGGCCAAAAGTCGAATGAACGAGTACTTATGTCCTTTTGATTTCTTACAGGTTAGGTTGTTGTTGGCCGGAACACGCTAGCATTCTGCTATTGTGTGACGTCATCACATTTTTGAACGGATTTTTAGAACAGATAAGTGAACTTAAAAATGCAATTTTCAGCTGAGTGTATTTTCTTAGCCCTCCCTTTTGAATACAACTTTCAAAGTACTTGACAAAAAATTACATCCTGAGAAAAGAGGATTTCTGGGGGTGAAACCCCATTGACTCCCATTCATTCTGCACTCGACCGCGAGCGCCCCCGCATGGACAGAGACGCATTACTGCAGCCAGTCCAGAACCCGGAAGTAACCAGCCAGTGCCAATTCTCTTCAATTAGACATGGCACGTAATGGTTCGCATGAAAAATCACGTGCCGCGGTTCGCGTAAATGTGAAAGAAACACGAACTTGGGTGCGCACTTTTTCAGGAAGTAAAGTGACCTTGCATGCGTTTTAGCTTATTTTGATGTATTCTGTTAAATAAAACCCTGTAATCCCACAGTAAACCTGTATCGTTTACTCATAGCTCATAGCACATAGCAGCGAATTAATGAAAGCACAATATTGACCCGTGTTCTGTTTTCTATCATGCGCCATGCACGTTTGCGATGACGTATAGTATATGCACATAAACACTTTAGGCCCCTTAGTGCCAATTGGGCATCGTTTAAATGCCACGACCTACCTGAGCATTGTTTCTGACCATGTCTATCTCTTTATGGCCACCATGTACCCATCCTCTGGTGATAGATAGATATATAGATAGATAGATAGATAGATAGATAGATAGATAGATAGATAGATAGACAGACAGACAGACAGACAGACAGACAGACAGACAGACAGACAGACAGACAGACAGACAGACAGACAGACAGACAGACAGACAGACAGACAGACAGATAGATAGATAGATAGATAGATAGATAGATAGATAGATAGATAGATAGATGGGACTTGACACAATGTCATACAGAAGCACAAGCTGATATTCAGTGCCTGTGTGTGTGTTGTAATATTCTGCATCATTATCACTATAACACTAGTGTTTATTAATTATTAATCTGGGAGTGGCGTGCTTTTGTGATGGCACACTTCACTCTGAAGCGCATTGCAGCAGCGCAGTAGACGACAGGACAGGACAGAGAGGTGTTTTACTGGAGAAACGGGTTAGAAACTGGGGCAGAAAGATATGTGTCCTCCAGAGAGCAGAGTAACTACGCTGAGGCTTTCAACTTACACTCTTAAAACTATTTATATACACATTCAACTCCAAACTAAAGCAATATATATATATATATAGTTCAATACACTGAGGCTTTTGACTTCAGATTACACTATCCCAGACGGGATTCGATATACACACTCACCGGCCACTTCATTAGGAACACATGCTATAGTACCGGTTTGACTTCAGAACCACCTTAATTCTTCATGTCAGAGATTCAACAAGAGGCTGGAAACATTTCTCAGAGATTTTGCTCCATATTGTCATGATCACATCACAGTTTCTTCAGATTTGTCGGCTGAACATCCATAATGTGAATCTCATGTTGCTCCACATCTCAAAGCTGCTTTAAAGGACTGAGATCTGGAGATGATGAGCAACAATACTGAAGATTAAATGATGCTCAATTGGTACTAAGAGTCCCGAAGTGGACACCAGCAGCACCTGAACCGCATCATCCGTGCTTTCATGTTGTTTTCACCCAATTCTGACCCGAACATCTGAATGTCACAGCAGAATCCAGACTCATCAGACCAGGCAATGATTTAACAATCTCTATAGTCCAGTTTTAGTGAGTCTGTGTGAATTACAGCCTTTTCTTTTCTGTTCTCAGCTCAGTGTGTTTCTTCTGCCGCTGGAGATCATCTGCTTCAAAGCTGGACGTGTTCAGAGATTCATTTCTGCAGACTTTGCTTCATGACGAGTGTTTATTTGAGTTATTGTTGTCTTTCTACCTGCTGAACCAGTCTGGCCATTCTCCTGTGACAGCTGGTTTCTCCCTGTAAAAAGTGGAACAGACATGGGCACTTTGTTGCCATTCAAAGTTACGAATATTACTAAACGCACAAAATTTGAATAATCGCATAAAACATTTTCCATCCACTCATTCGAAGAGAACAAAATCTTCACTTCCTGATAAACTTCAATAAGAAAAGTCACTGCAGTAGGAGAAGTTGTATATACTGTTCATATACTGTATTTTATTACTTCTCAGAGAATACAAAATGCAATAATTTTAACTTGTTAACTTGCTTGCAGTCGTGTAAGGAACCACTTTGATGACAGACTTTGCTCAGGCATTTCAGAAGCACCCAAACAGCATTTCAGATGCATTTAGTCCAGTTATGCAGTCCCAAGCACATGGAATTTATTTGGTAAATATCAGTTTATGCTCAAGTTTTCTTATCAGATAAAAAAAATGTATCTGACTCATTTAAAAGCATTTGTTATTATGCACATTTTTTATTTTTTTTATTTAAGTGCATCTTGCATTTTATTGCGATTATTCCAAAATGTGCATTAAAAAAAATAGGTGGATGGAAGAAAAAGGTGGATGGAAGACTCGGGGGGCGCTTTAATGAACACAAGAAGACACAGTCATTTCAGACAACCTATCCAGATATTTTAATCAAATCCACAAATTAAAGAACCAAATTGTCCAGAGATCAGTTATCACTATTTTTATTAAGCGAGGTGCGACGAATGGATACCGGGCCTTCGATTTTATTTTTTGTTTTCTAACATTTTGCTCAGTCTCACTGATTAATAACATTTTCTAAGAGCATAGAAAATGTGAAATAAACATAGATTTTTTTTAAGTAGAATAAAAATTGATGTAGATTGCCAATTTGATTTCACACGTAGGCCATATCACCTAAAATAGTGCAGCTAAGCTGCATTTACAGACATTTAACTTCACATCCACTTTAAAGAAACAAAGATGGTCACACAAAACACCTGTACAGGCGTTGATGTGTATTAATGGCCAAATATACAAACCAGGAATAATTTAACTTCAAACATAATGCATCAGCATCACAGATATGCCTATCAAATTTCGCCCCTCTCATAAAAAAAACCCTCATAAAAAACATCCTTTCGTTCCCCATCCTTGTGGTAGAGTCTCGTATTTGGCGCCAGATTTTGTAAAAAGTAAAAGCGTGTGTTTCTGTTTCACGCCAAATGCCGGAGAGTTGGCGACCCTGAAATTTAATTATTGATTAATTAGTAATTACCGGTGCTCCGCCCTAAAGACGTTCCGATCGCCTGAAGATAAAGTGTTAAATCAACCTGTTCTGAATTATTAGGAGCGTGTCAATAACGCTGGCATCAGTCAGCGGATTGAGAGAAGCTGTAGAGTAGTTGGACGGCGTGGATCTTAACAGTTTAGTCTTAGATGATTGCTCTTCATGGCTGTAAGGGAGATTTGTGTTTGGACAGGGCTAATTTTAGCCCTTTTTCTCTTTGCTGTTAATGGACAGAGACAGAGAAGGCCGTAAGTATGGGCTTTGGGTGAAAATAAGGGGCCTAATCTATGCTGATGTAGTTTTAATGAAGCATTAAAGCTTTGATGGTAGAAGTTTACTAATCACGTGGGCACCTAGTGGTCAAAGGATGAATAGGACCCACCAAACTGCTGTTCATTAGCGCTTAAAGTCCTCCTGTAGTCAATAATTGTATCCGTTAACTCATCTTTGATCACCAAAAATACATAAACATGTTTTTTTTCTCCATGCCCTATATACTTTCAATGTAACTCCACACCTTGTTTGTCTCATTTAATATTCGCGATTCTATATGCAAATTAGCCCCGCCTGACCCCATTCACACCAGCCCAGAATTGACATCACATGTCGATCTGATTAGTTACACGGTACAGTTTGTGACGTTAGAAACCTCATTGAATTCAAACAAACTGTGAAACTTGTGATTCACTGCAGTTTTAAGGAGAAAATACTCAGACTGTCGACTTATGAATTTGTACATGGTTTGTCTTTAAGCATATAAAAAAACATCACATAGACACAAACAACATTTTAAAAGCTTGAGTTTCACGAGAGGGGGACTTAAGGTTAACACTTAACATTAACACTAGCATTAGCAATTAGGCTAGTTTTGATGGCAGCCATTTTCTGTGACTGTTCAACCAACTTGTTTGTGCGTGTTCTGCCCTTATGGTTTCTGAACCTAAACTCCATGATGTCTTCACAGGATATTCATGGTGATGTTCCCTGCGGTGATTGAGTCTGAATCGGACGGCAAACTATGCATAACTCTTCTGAAATCCCAAGAGAGTCTCACAATGACCGTTTCTCTGCTTGACGATGAGGACACAGCCGGGACAACTCCACTTTTGCAGCAGGTTTTTTCGAAGCCGTTACACCGCTGCTTTGGTTTCAAGGTCCGTCATCAAGACGCATATGGCATTTTCGTCTGGTCTGTTGTACATGTGTTAACTGAGTTTCTCTGCAGGCTCCTCGAGTAGATAAAGAATCGGTGCAAAAGCTGAAGGTGGAATTTCAAGGGAGGGTCTTCAGAGCGACTGAAGAGAGGAAGGTCATGTTAAAACGATACCTGCCTTTGACCTTCATTCAAACAGACAAACCCATCTACAATCCAGGACAAACGGGTGAGCTGGTTGTGTAGAAAGTCCATTATGGTACAAGTTCTGATTGCCTTCAAGTGCAATAGGCAACTAAAGTGAGTTTATTGCTGTGTTCGTAGTGAATTTCAGAGTCGTCACCATGGATGCCAAACTTGTGCCTCTTGATCAAATGGTAAGGCAAATTCAGTAATCTGAACAATTTGCTAATTTAATGCAGATTTGCTTTTTAAATGCCTAATATTCGGTCTTCATGTCTTACAGTACAATCTGGTGGTGATGGAGGTGAGCATTTGCTCTGGTTCAAGTCTTTGAATTGCACTTTTACTTTGTTTGCCGTACAGTATTTCTCCTAGCTGTTAATTGTTTTAATAGGACAATCGTAATAACCGGATTGGTCAGTGGACAAACGTTTCCTCAACGGAGTGGATATTGCAACTTTCTCACAAGTTAAACCCAGAGGCTCAGATAGGGATGTACACGTTGAAAGCTTTTATTGGTGACGGAATAGTCTCTCAAGTTTTTGAGGTGAAAAAATATGGTAAGTCGTTGTGAACGATGTGTAACCGCAGATCTGAGGAGTCGGACTTGATCTAAAGCGTTTTGTTTCTGGTTTAGTTTTGCCCAAGTTTGATGTGACCGTAAACACACCACAGACGTACAGCGTTGCAGATGTGGGACTGAAAGTTGAGGCTTGTGCCAAGTGAGTGACGGCGCATGTTATATTCTTGTCTTGTGGTTGGTCAGTTCTTGATTTTGGTTCTTGTTATCTTTCCCAGATACACATTTGGCCAACCTGTGCTTGGTCAAGCGTTTGTGGAAGTATGCCGTGATCCTTTTCCATATTCGGTGGTTCCTGTGAAGACCCTTCCGTGCCTGAATCAAACCGCTAAGGTCCTGCCTTACAGCTAAGGGTTTTTCTTCTGCTTGGACTTGACTTAAATGTGCCTTTCTCTGTTCTGCTACCAGATGAATGCCACGGGCTGTGCCACCCTTACCTTAAATACATCAGCGTTCTTCAACCCCAAATTTGAGAAGGATCTTCAAGATTTGTTTTTCGTTACTGTGAACGTCACCGAGTTGGAAACAGGTGAGCGATTGGCTGGTCCGAACCAACGGCATGTGTCTGGAGGAAGTTGACTCGTTTATTTGGTGTGTAATCACATTATCCCTAGATCAGCTGCATTTGTAATAAACCGTCCAAAAAGAGGAATATCCATCGCTGAACATAGCTGTTAAAATTGAGCTATCATTTTGCCATTGGACTAGCCTGGATGCCAGCCCGAACTCCGCCCACAACATTTTTTTGGTCTTGAAGTTCGGTCTGGACTCGATCTATTGAGGAGCAATTATGATCGGGCCAATCAAATTGCCAGGGCGGGCTTTATACGATGATGGACAGATGATCTGCAGGAACGTAATCATCACGTTATCAAAGAGCGCTTGTCAAAGATGACTGCAGCGGGAGAATTGAGATGTATAGATTCCGCTGTCGCGTCTTTTGTAAAATAAATCGACAGCGCATTCATTTTAATAGACAAACAGAGAACTGCAATCAAGGCATTTGTCGATCGGAAAGATATTTTTGGCGTCCTTCCTACATGATTTGGCTTATCAGTGTAACTTATCAGCTGGCTCTGATGGTCGTTAAGAAGATGGGAGGTAATGAAAAGCCTGTGGTCGTTGTGGTTTCTCCTTTGGTCGCACTCATGGAGAAGTAAGTAAAAGAAGCAACACTCGTTATTTAACTTCTAAAATAAAAAAAGTTAGGCTACGTTCTGTATTTGAAAACTGCGCTATACAAAGGAGTTGACTTACTGCGTTGCTCTGATTGGTTGTAGGTCTACCGACTATCCAATTGAGCGCAGGGGTTGTTGTTGTTTTTTTTTCCTGGTTCGGTTACGACTCGCCTCGTAATCAAAGCCCAACGGAGGAGTTTCAGACTCGTATTCTCTCTTGAATATGAGTATGACGAAGTCAGGCTAGCATTGGACTACATAAAGTCTATGCAACATTACAAATGCAAAGCAATCTCATCCCTTAAAAATGACCACCTAGCACTTGTAACGTTTCTTTCTAAACTGCTTGAGCTAGAAGGGCATCAATTTAATATCTTGTTTTGTTTGGTACCTGGACACTGTGGATTCAAAGGCAATGAGGACCCAGACTCTGCCCCAAAAGAGGCATCAATTTGCACTACCTCCTATGGATATAAAATTTCCATGTGAACAACAAATGGCAAACAGAATGGACTTTATATACGATGACCAAACTCCATGAAATCACCCCCAATGTTGGAAGGAGTTTCTATCAAATCTCAAATGTTCGTTCAGTCAAAAACTCTTTATCAAAGCAGTGCTTTGGTTTAAGTTAACAATTTAATAACGTAGCAAAAATAAATTCTACACGGCTGATAGTTTTACCATACATTTTTCTTGCCATGAAAGTAGCCACAGAAAGCTGGCATGGCGTTAAAAACAAACGTGTATGTTTTTTCTTTTCCCCAGGTGTGGTTATGTCAAAATTTGCAACCGTGTCCATTACGTTTGAAGTCGGCAAGATCACGTTTGTGGACCTCCCGGATCATTTTGAACCTGGATCAGTGATTAATGCAAAGGCAAGTAAAAGATCATCCGTTGTAGAAGCCTTCCCATTGGTTCTCTTTCCTTACCTAATCTTTCCCAACAGATCTCAGTGTCTCGTTTCGATGAAACTCCAGTTGCGAACAAAACAGTGTTTCTCCTGAATAGTAACAGCTGGCCCAACAAACAGCTTTTGAATCTAACTACAAACCAGAACGGACTGGCCATCTTCTCCCTCAAAACTTCTAAACTTTCTAAAGAACTATATCTGCTGGTACGATTTGCTCTTTGTGTTTTGTGAAATGAAGACTTCTCGCATTAAACTTCCATTCGTTTTTCCCCAGGCAAGTGCGACTCCAACAGTTATTTATGGTTTCAAATTGCCGTACTTCGCTATAGATACAAGGGTTGTTCAGCTTCTCCAACCTGTTTCTCCCGACATCCCATTAATGAGTGAACTTATTATCGTGAATCCTGAGCAGCCACTCAAATGTGGTGCTGTGTTCCCAATGACGGTGAAATATTCTTTTGTTGGAGAGGCTGGTAGCTTCAGCGCTGACATTATCTATATAGTAAGTGGAGATCAGTTTTGTAGAGATTTCCATGAATGTTGGTCTGTCCAGCACCTGTTTGTCTTCTGTCAGGTCATGTCTAGAGGAGTCATTGTTCTCAATGGAGGTATGAAGGTCACAGCAGTAGCTGGTGATGCGGTCACGAGCGGCTCGGTGTCGTTCAAGGTGTCTATCGGTGTCGCTATGGCTCCAGTGGTGCAGATTCTTGTCTACTGTGTTCTGCCCAGTGAGAATGTACTTGCTGCTAGTGAGTCTTTTGAAACTGAAACCTGTTTACAAAACGAGGTACGATGTGCACTAGCATCTTTCGGCTTCAAATGGGGAACAGGGTGTCATATAGGATGTGTTGGTACTTGTTCCAGGTGTCTCTGCTTTTCTCTCCTGCTACGGCTGTTCCTGGCGAAGCAAACGTCTTGACTGTCTCTGCTCAAGAAGGATCCCTGTGTGGACTCGGCATTGTAGATCAAAGCATCTGGATCTCGGAGCCAGGAAGACGTCTGAGTCGTAAAATGGTATCCACTTGATTGACGTTTATGTCCAGCTTTAGAATCTGAGTGTAACGCTGATGGATCGATTTGAAAAACCTATGCTGTTATGATTGCAGTTTTAATGTACGTTTAGCACCTAACATTATAAACTCTGTGACAACATACCAGGCATAAATGCATTCAGAAACAAGTGACAAACCAACTCTATTGTTTCATGGTCTCAGGTGTTTGACTTGCTCCCGGTGAGATTGCTATCAGGTTACCCATTCAGCATTGAGGATCGACCAGGGTGTGTTCCACCATTAGTCCGCCGAGATACTCCGATAGATATTGCCTTTGCAGCCTTCAAGGTAGAAAACCATTCATGACCATCTAGACCAGGGTTCCCCAAACTCGGTCCTGGAGGGCCGCTGTCCCTGCAGAGTTTCGCTCCAACCCTGATCAAACACACCTGAGCAAGCTAATCAAGGTCTTCAGAATCAGTAGAAACTCACAGGTAGGTGTGCGTTTGATCAGGGGCCCTCCTGGACCGAGTTTGGGGGAACCCTGATCTAGTCACTGAATAATACTGGATCATTGACTTTAAATCTGTCTTGTGTTTTGACTTATTCCTTTGAAAGAACGTGGGGATGAAGATCGCAACAAATCTCGCTGTACAACCCTTTTGCGAGCTGTCTCATCCCTTCATCCCCGAAAGTAGGTCTATGTCGATGAAATGAACACATTCTCCATGATGTGGTGAACTTTCCTTGAGTTATGGGAGGTCATTTCCTCTTTCTTTGGGTATTGGCATCTAATCTTATTTTTACAAATGCAACGAGGGGTGGTTGATCCTTTGTTGCTTCGGAACTAAAGTGCAAAACAAAAACTAGTGTCCTCTTATTTCAGCGACTTTACCTACTCCTTTACCCTTTAAAACAACTGATGAGGGTAACTTGGCGACTGCTGCTCCTCCAGAAGGAGAAAGTGCTGGAGGCAAACACTCTTTTAAAGTGACCGTCAGGAGTTCCTTTCCAGAAACATGGCTCTGGCAGCTTGTTAAAGTGGGGTTAGTGAAGCATCTTGTGTTTTATTCCATCAAAAGCAACTTGCCCACAGTTTTTACTTCTCCAATTCTCATTATTTCTCTCTTCTGCTGTCCTTCAGAGACACTGGCTCCATAAAAGTTCCTCTCAAGGTTCCTGACACCATCACCACATGGGAGACGGAGGCGTTTTGCCTGTCCTCCAAAGGTTTTGGTCTGGCCCCTCCTGCTGTCCTGACCGCCTCCCAGCCCTTCTTCCTGGAGCTCTCCCTGCCATACTCCATTGTCCGAGGGGAGTCTTTTAATCTGAAGGCCACGGTCTACAGCTTTCTGTCCAAGTGCATCATGGTGTGTCATTGTTTATTTTCCTATATACACAGAAAAGTTCCTGTGTCTTTGCTCCATGTGCCCTAATGTTTCATTGGCAGGTTAAAGTAACTCCAGCTTCATCCACGGCCTTCACTCTTAAGCAGTTTACCGATCCGTATTCGTCCTGTCTCTGTGCCAATGAGAGAAAGACCTTCAAATGGGTTTTCTCGGCTTCTGTTCTTGGTCAGTTTTGGACCGTCTATCTCTAAATCGAGTGCATATTAGGTGTTCCTCACTTTCTGTCTGTCGCTTCAGGAGCTGTCAATGTGACTGTCAATGCTTCAGCTGAACCGTCCCGGACTCGATGTGGCACTGAGGTCGTGACGGTGCCGACGAGAGGACGCTTTGATGTAGTTTCTCAAAGTCTACTTGTCCTGGTGAGTGTTAACCAGTCTTCTGGAGTTTGATTATGGAGCTCATGCTGCTTTACTGATGTGATGTTTTATTGCTTTTATAGCCCGAAGGACTTGAAAAGACAGACACCCAGAGTTGGTTAATGTGTCCAAAAGGTTTGTTTGCACTCAGACGGATTATGCCTTAGTCAAATTAAAGATGTTTCAGTTAAGACATTACTGATGTGCATCTTGAGCCAAAACAATGGCTGACTTAATTTAAGATATGTCAGTGCAAGTTGCTTTCAGTTAAAATGGCTCAAACATGCATTTTATTCTGGGATTAGGCTTAAACTGTGTTTGTAAAACTAGGGGTATGATTCCCTGATTCCGCTCAATGCCGATCCATTCTGTTCCCCTAGGAAAAGTTCTTACTGAAGACGTGACTCTGACATTTCCAAACAACGTGCTTCAGGAATCAACCAGATGCTCAGTTTCAGTTCTTGGTAAAGTATGTCATTGAGTAAAAACAGACCGGGGATGTTTGGCAGAATAACTTTGTTTGTGCTTGACCTCTCGTAGGGGACATAATGGGTTGTGCGCTGAAGAATCTGGATAAGTTGTTACAGTTGCCATCTGGCTGTGGAGAACAAAATATGATCATTCTTGCTCCCAATATTTACATCCTGCGATACCTGGAAGTCACAGGGCAACTCACGGCAGCCATCCGAGAGAAAGCCACGGGCTTCCTTCAGAGCGGTATGGGTGACCAAATCCACTAAATATGTAGGGAACAAAATTCCAAGGTGGTTTAAACCTGCTCTTCCCATTTTTGAGTCAGGAACTCCCTCCCTGACCAACACATTCTCATCCCAAGACGTCATCGAACTGCTAACAAGCTCTGTCGTGCTTGACCATACGTCAACATCCAACGTTTTAGGGCGCCCTTTAACGATCCTAGGGCGTCATCTAACTGGTTTAAACCTTTACCTGTAGGTTTAGGTCTGGGGTAGGGTTAGGGGTGCCCTAAAACGTTGGATGTTGACGCATGGTCAAAAGCGTCAGTTCGAGGACATCTTGGGATGAGAACAGGTTGCCCTGACCAATTTACATGTGGCTTTTCCCCTATTTAGGATACCAAGGACAACTGAACTACAGACATAATGATGGTTCCTTCAGCACATTTGGTTCAGATGAATCGAATGCATGGTGAGTTTCTCACTGTTCTGCTGTTGTGGCTCCAGCAGTTTGTAAGTTCAGTTTGTACTCCACTGCCAGGTTGACCGCCTTTGTCCTGAGGTCCTTTGGTCTAGCGAGCCAATTTATTTCCATTGATCCACATGTCCTGCAGAGTGCGAAGGACTGGTTGATCAAAAACCAGGGTTCAGATGGCTGTTTCATACAGAAGGGGACTCTGTACCACAACGACATGAAGGTGCATTTTTCTTAAAATACGCTCTTAACCAATAGACTTGGTGTGAGGCCGTTCTTCTAAATCAAATGTGCTGGTGTGATTGTAGGGTGGAGTTAGTGATGGTGTGACTATGACCGCCTACATTGTTTCATCATTGCTTGAACTAGGCGTCCCTGTCAAGGTAAAAACATCTCCAGTAGATGACCTTGTTCTGGATTTCTGATTTTTGCTTTAATCTTTCAGAATCCTGTCATTGCCAAAGCTCTGTCATGCTTGAGGCCAGTTGTTGGGAACCTGGGAAACACTTACGCCATGGCTCTGCTGGCCTACACCTTCAGTCTGGCTGGAGAGACCACCACTCGATCACAGCTTTTTACTGCCTTGAACAAAATTGGCATTTCTAAAGGTGAGCTTTACCAGCCTCTTGAGATGTTCCTCTACCATCCACTTTATCCCCTGCGTCTCATCCTAAGGCACTCATCTCCATTGGTCTCAGACGGCATCTGGTGATACTCTGGCGGTGGAGATCAGCTCGTACATGCTGCTAGCGGTTCTCAAAGTAAAGCCGAAGCCTGCTCTGGGCTTTGCTGCGCGTATTGTCAACTGGCTGGTGTCCCAGCAGAATCCCTCTGGAGGCTTTTCCTCCACCCAGGTGCTCATGTTTGGTAGACTGTCAGTCCAAATCTGATTTTGTGCATATCCAATTCAGCAAGTGTGAACAGCAAAAAATGTACATGAGAAGTCCACTTCAGTCTGATCTAGGGGTGCCACGGTACATGAAAAAACACCCGAACCGTTCGGTTCGCTTGTCTCGGTTCGGAGCGTGTGTGCGTCTCACGGTTCGACGCATGCGCAATGTAACCTCGTGCCCGTATGTGACGTGTGTTTTCTTTTCGCGCGACATAAACATGTTCGACATGGACCGGCGCTGCACAGAGCGACCGGTGAATATCAAACTAGCGTGAGTCGGCTCCGTATGCATTCATCACTTTCGCGGTATTTGATGTCATTACCGATCGCTCTGTGCAGCGCCGGTTCAAGTTAGTAAACAAGCCAGTAAAAGTGGAGTATGGAGCGCTGCAGGTCACGGCACGCGGAGAAATGGCAAGTGGGAGAGATGAGGGAGTTGGAGGATGCGCCAGCGTCGTATAAAGGCGGGCGTACACGGTACGAATTCTGACGGTCGGAAGATCGTATGCCCAGGCACACTTTACGAGTGCGTTTATACAAAAATCGTATGGAGGCAGTGATATACGACACGATTTTACGACCTGCTGAATTCCGAAGAAATCGCACAAAGTTCCGCACTAAAAACTCTCATAACTGCATATAAAACATTGATACAAGCCGTGGTTATTTTGCTATAGGCTCGTTCTCAGCACCGCGAAACGGACGTCCGGACGGACATAGTTACGGTAGGCTACACATTCAAAAATAAATTTCAAGCTCTCTGAATGATTAATTAGCCGTTTAAACCACCTCATGTGAGCGTTTGCAATTCATTTTGCTCCGAGAAGCTATCGCCGTGAACGGGGCTTGAGTGAGCTTGAGCGCGTTGTGAGAGTGAGGGCGCGGGTGCCAGATCCCGTGTTGCAAGATCCACATAATGGAAAGGTGCCAGTATCTGGACTTGTTTTTTGGATTAATGTCACGCTTTAGGAAGTTATTAAAGTGGTTCGTAATATATTTATCTTATTTTCAAAACACAAGCTTTGAACTTATTTTGGATTTTTATATAATTTCTTTGTTTTTGTTAGTTTTTGCTTGTTTTTCGTAGCAATATCTGGCAACATTGTTCTGTCGGCATTAATAAAAAAAAGCTTAGGCTGTAGACAAACTGTTATTGCTTTTAGGAGGATACAAACATAGCCTAATGATCATCGTGATGTGTAAGAATCTGTAAGAAATGTATAACACTATCAAAAACAATAGCATAGCCTACAGTTGTTTCAGAATGAAATATGCCAAATGCTGGCCAGTAGGAACACGGCAGATGCTGTTTAGTTAACCTTTCACAAAGTCATCATAAAAACATTAATTGAAGCAGTGTTTCTAGTAGTCCACACCATTTTCGTATTTCTTCTGTGGATTTCCTCAGCTCCCGATTGGTCAAATTCAGATAGATCGACAAATCGGCTCATTCAACCGCATACACCTCGCGAATGCAAGCCGACAGCTCCCGAACTTTTTCGACATGCTTAAAAATTATCGGGAGGTCGAGAGGTGCTCGGCTCGGCTCGTATCTTCCTCGTACACGATACGAGCCGCGACATGCGAGCATAACCGATTTACACGCGATTTTCCCCCGAGTGAAAAAAATCATCTGCGAGCTCGTAAAACAGCAAAAAATCGCACCGTGTACGCCCGCCTTAAGTCTATGGTATAAGTCCGGTGTGTGGGAACATTTTGGATTTCATGTTATGATATTTTAATATAACGCTACAGTGGCACTTTATGTATAAATAAGAGCTTCAGTCATACGTTTCCAAATCCTGCACTTTAATTTTAAGTGGAAAAAAGGTACCCTCACATTTTGGGAATAGAAGCATTGTTGATACTGTTTTTGTGTTGAGGCTGAACTTAAATTTCACTTTATGTTTATGGCCTTTGCTATTGCTATAGCTTAATTATCTATAGGCAATAAGGTTTCATGTATATTGACATTTAAAAGACAGTGTTTTAAGAGTTCCTCTCTTTTTCTTTTAAAAGATAGAATTTTGGTAAGAGCTACAAAAGTTAGCAGTTGATACACGAAAGTTAATTTCTTTGTGTAAATAAGATTTATGTGATAAAAATGCACAAGTTCTTGTAGAGATAGTGATAAACATTCTCCTTTTTTTGCCAAATAAACAAAAAGCATGTCAATGTCTTCTCTCTTGCTGTATCTAAATCTCACCTAGCTTTCCTCTGAGATAGTCCCAAAATGTGCTTAAAGTCAAAGAGTCAAATTCAGTTTGTGCATGATTGCATGAATATAATATATATTTTTTTAATACTGTATCCTAAAGTGTGGATAATTAAGTGATATCACATGCTGAAGTACATTTCTTGAGTGTTAAGATTAAAAGAAAAAATAACAAGAACCGAAAACCGTGACCCTAAAACCGTGATACAAACCGAACCGTGGGTTTTGTGAACCGTGCCACCCCTAGTCTGATCCGATTTTTTTTTTTTTTTTTTTTTTTTTTTTTTTTTTTTTTGCCGTATTCCTAATGCAACGTCATATTTTTAGGACACAGTGGTGGCTCTTCATGCCCTGTCTGTGTACGCTACTCAAGTGTTCAGCTTGAAAGGCTCCAGCACGGTTGCAGTACAGTCTTCAGTTGTAGGAGGAGACTCTTATAGCTTTGACGTGAATCAAAACAACAAGCTGCTGTTTCAGGAGAAGCCGCTGAAGAACGTTCCTGGCAAATATACTGTTAAAGCCACAGGATCCACTTGTGCGTCTGTGCAGGTCTGTGTATTCACCCCATCCATTTCGGTTTGTTATGCACGTCCTAATTCTCCTTGTTTTGTTTGCTCTGCGCTCATACTGTAGGTTGTGTGTTTCTACAACATCCCAACACCCATTGAAGCCAACGGGGCGCTGAGCGTTGAGGCGACGGTGACTGGAGACTGCAAACCGCAAGGAGCCAATCTCATGTTGAACTTCACAGTGAAGTAAGACTAGCGTTGGCTTTTTAACGTTTTCTTATCACTGTGAATAAGTATACAGGGGTTGGACAATGAAACTGAAACACTGGCCAATGTTGAAGGTTTCACATCTATATTCCTGGCGGCCAGTCTTCAGAGTGAAGCACGGGTGGATCAGTGATGGTTTGAGCTCCAATATCATGACAATCCTGATTGTGTTTGATGGACACGACACCGCCGAGGACTACCAAGCCCTTCTGGAGGATCATGAGCACCTGATTCTCATGATCATGCACCAACACACACAGCAAGACTTGTGACAGAAGGGTTTGATGAAGATGAAAGTGACGTTGAACATGCACAGTCACCAGATCTAAATATTATTGAGGTGTTTTGGAGGAGCGAGTCCATCAGCATCATATAGTGACCTGGACACCGTTCTGGAAGAGGAACGGCTCATAATCCCTCTGGTCACTGTGAAGGACTTCTATCCGTCATTCCCAAGATGAATTGGTGCTGTATTTGGATGCAAACGAGGCCCTCACCATACTAACAAATTATTGTGTTGTAAAACCAGGTGTTTCAGATTCATTGTCCAACCCCTGTATATGAAGAGTTCAGATGCAAAAGCCTCTAAATGCCATTTGATTAGGTACTTATCATTGCCATTTAAGTGAAATCACTGAACTTCAATATACTAGTTTGATAAAAATCATCATTAAAGAGGAAAATTTCAAATGGCACTTAGAGGCTTTTGCATCTGAACTCTTCATATACAGTATATAAATAAAGGTGACTTGACTTTGTTTCTTGAAACCATCTTGAGTAAACCATTTCTCCATCACCCTCATTCAGATACAACGGCGTAAAAGCAAGCACTAACATGGTTCTAGTGGACATTAAGCTCTTGTCGGGCTTCACGGCAGATACGTCACCGGTACGCATGTGGATTAAGATGATTTAGAAGGTCTCAAGATGCGTGAAGCTCCTTCCGATGTAATTGTGTTTGTAAACGATGGTCTCTTCCCTTCAGCTTGGTTCCCCACCGCACTCGTTCGCCCCGTTAGTGGAGCGGGTCGATTCTGGGGATGATCGAGTCCTAGTGTATCTGAAAGAGGTGAGACTGTCTACAATGGGAATATTCACTAGCTTAGGGTGAGCATATTTTGATAACCAAAAACCAGGACACTCGGCCCAGCAAACACATGGCCCAACTCAAATGATACTCGAAGTTTACTCAAAGATACCTTATTAATTTCAATACATTTAAAGTAGGTTATGCCTCCTCTGTATGGATAGAAAATTGTCGACACTAGCTGCCATCTTGAGTGCTGCTGTTCATACTTTGTCTCGCAGGTTCCCAAAGGCGCCCCCATGAGATACACTCTGCAGCTGAAACAGGTCCTTGCAGTGGACAATCTCAAGCCGGCAGTCATCAACGTTTATGACTACTATCAGACAAGTACTTTCATCATCCTAATCTTGCTTTGCTCTGCTATATTCTGTCGAACATGATCCGGCTCATTTTCTGATCCTCTTTCAGGTGATGCGTTTGAGACCACGTACACGTCCCCCTGCATGCTTTGAATCCGAACAGGCTACAGGACACACGACTTCAATAAAACCGTTTTTATACTATCAGTCATTTTGTTGCCTCCCTTTTGTTCCTCATCTAAGACGTTTGTTTGAATCAGAAGTCGCGGTTTTTTTATGAGTTTCTATTTGTACTGTGACTTCAAATCTTTATGACATGGCTCACTCAGGCAGTGGCTGTTTTACATATGGTAATATTAAATGTACAGGTGATGGGATAATTAAGCAATTAGCAGATTTAAAGGAGTAGTTCACTTTTAAAAAACTTTTTGCTGATAATTTACTCACCCCCATATCATCCGAGATGTCCACGTCTTTCTTTCTTCAGTCGAAAAGAAATTTAGGTTTTTGATGAAAACATTCCAGGATTTTTCTCCATATAATGGACTTCAATGGGAACCAGACAGTTCAAGGTCCAAATGAGTTTCAGTGCACCTTTAAATGACACCAGACGATGAATAAGGGTCTTATCTAGGACCCGACTCGAAAAAAGATTCGTTCATTTTGATGAACGAGTTCGAACAGGAGTCACATCACAGAACAGAGCAAGGCGAGCATTTGTGCTTATAAAACTTATACTTTTAAATTTTATGTTTTAAACGACTGATCTTTTCGCTAGATACGACCCTTATTCGTCGTCTGGTGTCGTTTGAAGCTGCACTGAAACTCTCATTTGGACCTTGAACCGTTTGGACCCCATTGAAGTCCATTATATGGAGAAAATGGAATGTTTTCATCAAAAACCTTAATTTCTTTTCGACTGAAGAAAGAAAGACGTGGACATCTTGGATGACATGGGGGTGAGTAAATTATCAGCAAAAGTTTTTTTTAAAAGTGAACTAATCCTTTAAGAAACTGCATTACTGAATTTTACAGTTGGGTGTTTCAACCAAATATATATTTGGGGGCAGTCGTGGCCTTGTTTCCTTTCCTCGCTTCTCAACTCCAATCGGCATTTAGGTAAAGAGTGGAATCGGATTCGTACTGGTTCTAAACATGTTTTGACTGGTTGTGTGTTTGTTGAACACCTGTAAAACCTCACCGACACCCTCACTCTTCGGATCTGAGTAACGGACACTAAAGCAGTTGAGAAAAGGGACATAAGAAGAAAGGCAGGGTTGATGGAGAGCTGAGTGTGCAGATATGCATGAGCACGGCAGGAGACACTCAGGGGCCTCGGGGGCCACACTCAATGGCTCTTAACATGCAGCGGGCACATTTCTGAACGTAGAATGACCTTATGGCACACAGAGTCATGTGAAGAGTGTGTGTGTGCATGTATATGCTTTTTCTCTTCGTCTTAACAGGACTGAATGACAGCAAATGGGATGCAGAATTTGAAATCTATTTATAGTGTGTGTGCATACCGGTATTCACTTTCTGAGACCTATTAAAGGTCTGTTTTGAGGGTCAATACTTGTTTTATGGATCAGGTTATAATTGGGTTTAGGGTAAGAGTTAAGAGTTAAAAGATAAGGTCCTCATAAAGATGTGCAGGAATGAGTGTGTGTGTACCAAAACAGATATATGCACTCAATATTTATAATGTTAACGTATTACTTTTATACTTATTAAATACAATGAAATAATCTAAAGATCTAAGTACAAAATTTCCACAACAAAGCATATTTATTCTTAACTCTTTTATATAATTTTTCATGTGTGTGCATCTCAGATGAATGCACCTCGTAATTCAGTCATTTCCTCTTCCTGTCATTCCAGTTCAATTTCCTGTGTGTTGCAGTCAATTCAGTTCAAATTCAAGCTAATGAATATGTCCAACCCTGAAACGTAATCCTGTTCTCTCTCTCCCTTTGCGTTTATCCCAAAGACACTTTCTCATTAGTCATCATCTCACTCTCTCTCTCTCTTTGCAGTAAGTCTGTCATCAAAGTGCAGCACACATCCCACACCAGCAACAACAGCTGTAGATCTCCCTCTACCACACACACAATTAATGACTGCAAAACAAAATTATTCAATATGGAGTTCATATGAAAGTTGTGTGAGGAAAGTAATAGTTCACTGTAGTTTGGTTCCCATTGAAGTCCATTATATGGAGAAAAATGCTGGAATGTTTTCATCAAAAATTTCTTTTCGACTGAAGAAAGAAAGACATGGACATCTTGGATGACATGGGGGTGAGTAAATTATCAGCAAAAGTTTTTTCAAAAGTGAACTACTCCTTTAAGAAAACCCATTTTCCAGGACATGGAACCACCATCCACAGTAAAACGAGTTCAGGTTCAGCCAAAAGTACAACGTTTTCACGTATAATGGAGGAAGGAAAGTCACCTGAGTTTGGAACAACAGTAGAATTCGTTTTTTTGGATGAACTAACCATTTCATAATTAAGCAAAGCTTGAATCATTTGCTGCAGCTCGGATCCTCTGTCCATGAGCGTCTGAAGTAATTCTGCTGAAGTTACACTTTTATTGCTGAGTAGAAACTTCCCTCATCCTCTCTCATGACCTTATTAGAACTGCACACGAGTCCGACTCTCACAGACTGTGGTTTGTGATGCTCGTCATTGCATTAAAATTTGATTGTGCGCATGTGTTGTGGAAGAGCTTGAAGTCTGTTTCTCCTGCCCTGAAAATGTGCTTCCTTTCATCAAAGGTTGAGTTAGTGAAATTAAGCACTTCTTCTAAACTATTGCTAAGATGGTCAGTGTTGTTTCTAGATTGTTGCTAGTGTTTGACGAACTTGTCTGAAGTCTTGATCATTTAGAAAAGCGATTTTTAACCCCTTGATGCCTGTATTTATTTACAACTATTATGTGTGTTTCTGGCTCCAAGCTGATGCTAAATTAAGTTGAGATTGTTAATTTGTCTATAGCATTATACATATACATTTAGGTATGATGCAATTTAGCGACAACAGGCATGGTACATTTTTTTTTTTTTTTTTTTACAAAATGGTAAAATTAAGAAAACACATTTTCCCACCTTAGGTATTTAGATTTTATTCATGTCACAAAGTTGTTAGAACTTCTAAACTTTAATTGACAAATTAATGAATCTTGACAACAGCAAGAAACAAAACACTCTCCTACATTGACAGTAGTTTTTATACATTCCATGTTTAACGCTTTCCTTGTTTCTCCAGTGCATAAGTGATATATTAAGTGTTATATTATATCCTAACATGCTATTTTTTGTGAGAAAAAAAATGGCTGAAAGCCATCTAAATACAGCATTATTATAGCCGAATCCAGCCGTTATGGACGAATGTCGCGAGGGTGACCAACTGTCCTGTTTTCTTTAACAATATAACAATTTTCTATCCATACAGAGGAGGCATAACCTACTTTAAATGTATTGAAATTAATAAGGTATCTTTGAGCAAACTTTGAGTATCATTTGAGTTGGCCCATGTGTTTGCTGGGCCGAGTGTCCTCGTTTTGGGTAATTAAAATATGGTCACCCTAAATTCGCTACAAACAGAAATCTACAAAGAACGTAAAAACTATTCGTCATATGAATAATAAGATGGTACATATTTTTATCTTAGCACAACTTAACTAATTTTGGGCAATTTCTCCACATTTGATATGCAGATTTTGCCAACCAAAATATAAGCTTCCGTGAACCGGATGTAGTTCCCACTCCGAACGGTCCTACGAGAAACCAGTGTGGGCAAAAGGTTCCTAGGTGTGTATCGAATGTGCACCAACAGGTATTGGGGGAATACCATAGGGGAAAACAAACCCACTGTCTATTGGGGAATACACATCTCGCCTGCAGACTGAATGGAAGGGGTTTGACGCGAATTCGCGACAGTCGGCGTTAGGTACGTACACTGTGTAGGAATTCCGTTTTTGTCATGTGCTTCGAACAGTCTGTGGAGTACTTACTCATTCATTATCCTATTTTAAGTGAAAGCCTGAACGAGTGAGACTCTTGTCTGGTTTTCTCACGCGGGGTCAGTTTCTCGTTTTCTTTTCCTCGACTCTTCCGAGCCTGTGGTCACGTGAGCGCTGTAGAATGGCCTGAGGAATCATTTAAAATAACTCGCGTCAAGTCTTTTGGCCAAAAGTTACACGGTGTGCCATTATAGGTATTATTCATGTCAGAGACGAGTTGTTGAGGACGCTAAAGTGGTTTGTTCAAATCACTTTTGCTATGTTTCATTTAACTACAGCAAAGGAAACAATTCCTCAGGGAGATTGAGTTTGAGAACAGCACCTCCTACTGCTGAAAAGATATTTTTTTAATGATAAATCCACTCTTGACCTTTGAACTGATTGTTATTGTTACTGTCTTCTGGTTCTTTGTATCATGCTTAATGTCGTGTGCCATATTAATCTCTGCAGTTATTCAGCAGGGCTTTAATTGGGGCCCTGTTGGAACTATGTGAGTTTGAATATTGTTATTCATGTCACTGTTTGGCATTAAGTTCATTTGGCAGTTTTCAGTAGCTTTAAATGTGAATGAATTCCTATCATAAAACTTTTTATATTGTTGCTTATATATCATGATGAACACATACTGGACTGAAGCAACTTGGGTTTACGTGATATCATGGTTTAGAAACGATCATATTTGATACTCACATTTTAATATGATCTTCATCACTCAATCATCATTGCATATTTAGGCTATTTTGTATTTTGTCTGTATTTTGTCAAAAACCACCAGATAATGTTGAACATTCAATTTATACAACAAATCAAGTAACATATTTCCTGACATATCGTTTGAGACTTACTTTATTAAACTTTATTTGGGGTACTTCTTTATTTCTTTAAATACACGATTTTAAAGGTGTCCCTAAAGTTACACTTAAGCACAATCAAATATAATTTAGTATATCTTTAGTTGGACCTAAGCACTATTTCAGGATAACTATAGTACAAAATTAGTAGTTGTTCCAATATAGCAGACTTAATATAAATGCATTTATTTTGTAGTATACTTAGCTTAAAATAAATGTATTTATTTTTCACTAGGGTTATTATTATTGAGTCAAAAGCTATTAGAAGCATTATGATATAAAAACATCTGCATTTAATGCTGCAAAATGCTGTGACGAATGACAATATTGAAACTCGCACGTAGTTCCAACATGAACCCCATTTATTAAACCCTGAGGTGAATAATTGCAAAATCAACGTTTACAGAAACATATATTGGACAAAACATTAAGCATGATACAAAGAATCAGAAGATAGCGGACCAAAGCATTTAAGACATATTATTGGCAGATGTAGAGAGTAAACTGATAATAATATGCATTTTATGTAAGTAGTCACTGTTGTAAAGGTCTCATTGATTTACATTACAACCAAATTGCAAATGTTTTTGCTTAGTTTGGACTCATGAAAAAAATATAAGATGAGCTCTATATTATATCATACTATATGAGTCATACAAGCCTGTGTCAAATACTACTATATGCAAAAAAAATTTTTTTTTTTTTTTTTTTTTGTCTAAAGCTTCAATAAATTGTTCCATAAAAAAAAAAATAAAAAAAAATCTAAATATTATTCCGGATGTCTTTCCAGGGTTTTGGGTTTAGAGGGAGCTTGCTCATTTTTTTTTCTGAATGAGTCTTCTACTATTGCGTGACTGTGTCTATTAGTCCTCCTTCCACTCCACTGGATTCTCTCAGTCCGATCCCCGCGGCACAAGCTGACGAAGACTGCCATGTGAAGGGTCATCGCTGAGGCACACACAAATACAACACAAAACACAAACGGAGACTGACCTGTGACTACGTTTTCAGAAGTGATACATGTGGCTTTTAGTATATATCACACCAGATTATATTAAAGTCACCATGAAATCAAAATGGATTCTTATTTTTTATGAACGTCTATCATAAACCATTCCATGCATCCCTGTTTTTTCTTTTTATTATTCATGTGCTGCTCATATGGTGTCTTATGGTCTGTTTACGTGCTATGGAAAAGATGATATTTTCCACTTGCGAACTGGTGTTGTGTTAAAGTGCTTTTGTTGTCGTAATGTTATAATCCAGACCTGTTATTTAGCTAAAACTATTTTAGATTGCTTAAAGGAGTAGTTCACTTTTTAAAAAAAAAACTTTTGCTGATAATTTACTCAGCCCCATGTCATCCAAGATGTCCACGTCTTTATTTCTTCAGTCGAAAATAAATTAAGGTTTTTCATGAAAACATTCCAGGATTTTCTCCATATAATGGACTTCAATGGGGTCCAACCGGTTCAAGGTTCAAATGAGAGTTTCAGTGCGGCATCAAAGGGCTTTAAACAACAACAGACGATGAATAAGGGTCTTATCTAGTGAAATGATCGCTCATTTAAAAAATAAATAAAAAAGTTTAGGTTTTAAGCTCAAATGGTTGCCTTGCTCTGTTCTGTGATGCGCGTTCGTGACTCGCCTGTTTGAATCTTTTTTCAAGTTATTTGGTTCATTCAACGATCGTTTCACTAGATAAGACCCTTATTCATCATCTGTTGTCGTTTAAAGCCCGCCTTTGAAGCTGCACTGAAACTGTCTTTTGGACCTTGAACCGTTTGGACCCCATTGAAGTCCATTACATGGAGAAAATCCTGGAATGTTTTCATCAAAAACCTTAATTTCTTTTCGACTGAAGAAAGAAAGACATGGACATCTTGGATGACATGGGGGTGAGTAAATTATCAGCAAAAGTTTTTATAAAAGTGAACTACTCCTTTAAGTCATCATGCTACAGCAAGAAAATTATTAATCAAAACTCAAACGTTAAATAATATTATGCTGTATAGTTTCTTGATCATGAATAGTACATATTTTTACCATTCACGAATCTCGCGTTGCTCTCCGCCGTTTTTAAAAGGTCAAAGGTTATCTCATCTCGTGCGTCAAAATATTCTACGAGCTGCCCACGTGCATTTTCCACGTCAGCTTTTGGTATTTACCATAACCATATGAACGCACCATTAAACAGTTTAAAATGCTGGTGTGGTGCCAAGCGGCATCATTCTAATCTGAAAAATTAAGCGGAAAACTGCAATACATCTCAAATCCGCTAGAGGGAGGTCCCAAAAGGGAGCAAATATCCATAGAACCCATGTTAAAATATCCGTTTTCACAGCATAAATTCATGCTTTTACAGGTTAGTCCAATGGACTTTTATTGTATTTTTCGATAGGTTCTGAGTGCCTGACAACTGTGAGGGGGGTGATTTTTTTTTCTAACTCGCGTTAGTTTAGATCAATGTATGACAAATAAGGGCGGTTAACTTTGACAGCTGATAACGGGTTGCGACGAGTGAATTTGACGTCTCGGATCTGACACAACACATCATACCACCTCTGTATCCTTTCTGAACATTTGTATTTCCCAAGATTTTCCAGTATTTTCCCCATAAACAGTCTCAAACCCGTTCTTCAGAAAGTCTATGGGTGACGTCACAGACGCTTTGTCCATATTTTTTACAGTCTACGTGTGGTGCTTGCAAACATGTCGCCACAATCTGCCAATATTCGCTAAATCATTGCTGAGATGTGGTTTTGGGTGGTTGATCATGTAGAAAATCATGATTATTCATGTCAGGAATGAGTTGAACATTGACGATAGGGTTTGATCAAATCAATAACCGTAGATTTGAGTCTCAAAAATAGAAAAACCTACACTAAAAAGGTAAATAAAACAAAGACTATTGGAGTTTTACAAGAAAATACTATTTTAGTCTTTCTCTTAAAAAAATTTATGTGTTACTTGCCACTTGCATTTTCTAAAAGAAAATGAGCCTAATTTCCTACACCATATATATATATATATATATATATATATATATATATATGCAGTGATTTAGAGATGCGTTTCAGTAGTATGCGTTAGACCAAACATAATTCCAGTACACTAAACATCCCGGGGCGGTCTGCAGGAGATGATTCGGTGAGTCAATGCTGGATCGCTTGAGTAATGAACTGATGGCTAATGTGCTCTTCCTGTGTGTTTTTATTCCCTGTCCTGGTTGTGTAACCCCTTATGTGCTCGTTGCTGATGTCCAGTAACTCTGCCATCGAGTGGAGGTCAGATCACAAACCTTCTCTTCTCGTATGCTGCTCTTCGTCTTCTTCTTTTAGTGTCTTTTACAGACCATCTGTGTATTCTGCCACTTGGAGTGTGTAAAATGACGGATTTATTGATATCTACACTATTCTCTTAATAAGAAAGATTAGAAAAACAATGTCCCAACAAATTCCAATTGATTGTTTCTAATAGACCTTTAATATGCCATTTCATTCCAGATTTTACTTATTTAAACTTTCCTTGCTTTCTCAGCTCTTCAGTGTGTCACATCTCTTCTCTTCTGCTCTGTTTATTCTCCGTACCGTTTCGTTCAGTCAGCATATGTAGAAATATCATCGGCCGTATGCTTAGCATCACTTGTACGTAATCTGAGTGTAAAATCTGTAGGTTAAAGCCTCTTAAATCAATTACACGGCTGAACGAACCGCCCTGCAGTAATTTGATGTTCCACGTCATTTCTTCAGTTTTCACCCCTCCTTCCTCTTTGCTCAGCGAAAGCAAATACACACACAGAGTGAGATCTGCAAGGTGTGGGTTTGTGTCTGAGGAGCGCAGAAGAGTTTGACCCGTTGGACATTGAGTCAAAGCTGGATTCATTCGGATCAGATGGAGAGAAAAAAATGGATGGATCTGGGTCAATTCAACTGTTTGTCCCGCAAACTCTTCCGTCAAAGTCTCGTCTAAGTCTCCTTTTGCATTGTATTGCTAGTGCAAATGTTTAGGCTGCTTAAAAATCAACTCTAAACACCCCCATCTATATGAATTCCATTTAAATTCCAGAAGGCATAAATAAATTGTGTGCAACAGGTATTTCAGTAAAGTTTTATCTTAGGCCGTAGAAATTTGGAGATCAAATGTGACAAAGTTGGCTTTATAGGGTTAAACACCCCCTTAAAATTTCATTTGAAGCATGCAATATCTATAAAAGTGACTTACGAATTGATTTCTGAATAGTGCATGTTAAATTTTGTGGTAACACTTTACAATAAGGTTTCAACATAGAGAATGAACAATACTTCTAACGGCATTTAATACTCTTAGTTAAAGGGATAGTTCACTTTTTGTTATGTTTTATCTTACCTCAAGGGCATCCAAGATGTATGTGTCTTTGTTTCGGCAGCATTTTCAGTTTTTATATTTTTAGGTTAAACCGTTTTCTGTCAGTCATATAATGGAGGTCTATGGTCACCACCTCAAAGAGCATGCACAGAGAAGTCCAAATGAAACATGATTTAATGACTCGTAAATGTAAGTACACATTGATGGCCTAAGACACGAAACGAGCGGTTTGTGTGAGAAAACGAACAGTATTTATATCGTTTTTTACCTCTTGTAACTACAGCCACGTCAAAGTGATCTGAAGGCACCGGAAAAAAATCAACGTCTGTTGATATAGCGAAATCGTCTTCCATTGAAATTTCCTGTATATCTAAATATGTTTAGATCTTCACAGTGAAGGGCAACACTTCTGAAATCTCGGTGTAAACAATGAGTGACATATATAGACGTGCGAGAGATTACTTCCGCCGCTTACGCAGACCGAAGCGCCCTTGCCCTCAGATCACTTTGACGCGGCTGTGATTACAAGAGGTAAAAACGATACAAATCCTGTTTGTTTTCTCACACAAACCGCTCGTTTCGTGTCTTAGGCCATCAATGTGTACTCACATTTACGAGTCATTAAATCATGTTGAATTTGGACTTCTCTGTGCATGCTCTTTGAGGTGGTGACCATAGACCTCCATTATATGACTGACAGACAAGAACGGTTTTGATGTCAAAATTTAAAATACTGTGGAAACAAAAACAACTACATCTTGGATGCCCTTGAGGTAAGCTAAAACATATCAAAAATTAATTTCAAAGTGAACTATCCCTTTAAGACATTTCCTCTTGTATAGAACATTTTCTAAGATTATATATAGAATCTAATTGAACCTTTTTTTTCCGAGGCCATATCAATGCAACTCAGAACCAGCTCAGAAAATGCACAGTAATGGCAGTTTTCTCAGTGAAGCGTTGCATTGACACGTTGTCTTCAGACCGTGTGTGTGTGTGTGTTGGTCAGTTACGCAGCGTCCCAGTTCCCAGCGTAAAATATGCTCATGAATAATGAATCTTGGCACAGGAAGAAGAGATTCGCTCTCTTTTTTTTTCATGAGAATAAACAAGAGGAATTACACACCACAGAAGCGTGATGTCGCGCTATAAATAGAAACGTGGCTTCTGCTTCAGGCTGTGATTGTATGAACAGGTCAGAGCTGCTATCATCTGCAGAATCACACACTTACGACTGCCTGCGTGTGTTTCAAAATGCTTATAAAAACGCCAGACATAAAAATAATAAAAACAACACGGACCCGAGTGGTGATTGACTCATCATTGTTCTGATTTTCTTCTCTGAGTCCAGGAAAGGAATCGATAGAGCTCTTCATGAGTGAATATAGCCCACACATGCATTACTAGCGTGGCATTCAGCCAGACTACAGGTGTGTGTGTGTGAGAGAGACTCCTGAGAGCCAGTGATTCATTTCCACTGTCATGTTTCTTGTTAATATGTCTGAGAGATGGACACTTAAAGATGTGTTTGATTAGGATTTCACTTTTCTAACTGTAGTTAGTGTGTAATGTTGCTGTTTGAGCGTTAACAACATCTACAAACACTCAGTTCAAAGCAAAGGGAGATATTTGCTTTTACAGAAATTGCTTTTTAAGGACTACAACAAACGGCTGGTAGGGACTACAATGAGTTTCTTCAATCACTAACCCTTAAATTTACATAACCCCGCCGCCGGGACACGATTTATAGATGATCAAGAGACAGAATATGATTATCAATGACTACACATCAGCTTCATATATTCGTCAACTAACCATTCAGAAACGTCCTGTTTCATTCACACTTCTCAATATTTGTCCGACTCTGGTTTGAACATAAAAACGCTAAACGTTAAAGCTCTTGAAGCTCCGCCCTCTGTGCCGGGAGCAGCAGCTCATTTGCATTTAAAGGTACACACACACACACACGAAAAAAGTGACAATTTTAACATGCTGGAAAAAATAACCTCTGAGGTACTTTGAGCTAAAACTTCAGATACACACTCTGGGGACATCAATGACTTATTTTACATTTTGTGAAAAGGGCATTATACCACCCGTTTAATATTCAGCAATATTATTGATCTGACTGCACTGACACTATTGGATGAGAGCTGGACTGAGCTGGACGATGACATCACTGTTTTATAGCGGAATTGAACTCATTTAATAATTGAACAACACCACTAATTTCTCATTTCAACTGAACAATGCCACTAATGTCTTTTTCTGAACTCGGTTTGAATCATTATATGAAGAGTTCAGATGCAAAAGCCTCTAAATGCCATTTGAAATTTTCTTCTTTAATGATGATTTTTTTTATCAAACTTGTATATTTAAGTTCAGTAATTTCACTTAAATAATCACCATTTAAGTGAAATTACTGAACTTAAATATACAAGTTTGATTAAAAAAATCATCATTAAAGAAGAAAATTTCAAATGGCATTTAGAGGCTTTTGCATCTGAACTCTTCATATTTCTATTTATCACTGTAAAAGCTTGAAAGAAATCTGCGCTATTGACATAAAGCTGACTTGACTTCTCAGTCGCTGAGGATCATCTCCACCTTTGCCTCCCTTTTGTCACCATCATAAAAACTGTTTTAAATCCGTGTGTATCTTAAAGAGGACAATGTGCTTGGGTAAATAGAAGGGAATAGAGCCTTTATTTATACCGGAGAGTGGGGAAACTGCAGTGTTGACATTTACAGTATTTGTAAAGTCAGCGTTTTTGGACATTTTAACATCACAACGACTCTGTTTACTTTGTTAAGTGAATATTTATTTGTTTTCTTGTTGAATATGTGGTGAGCAGGGAGTGTTAGACCAAACAATTCAAACAAGCTCCGAGCTCGGGTGTTTTAGGCTATAAGGAGAACGGAGAAAGTCACTTTGTGAATCTGATACTTATATTCATAGTATGAGTTGACAGAAAGGTTGGAAAACACAAGGACTGTTATTAACTTACTATTTATATAATAAAATGATAAAAGTTAGTTACTATTTAACTTACTATTTATATAGCCTATATAATTATTTTGTAGCTATATATAAATACACATTCATGCATGTATATTTTTAAGAATTATTTGCACGCAAATACTGTATTATAATACAGTATAGGCACATGTTAAAAGGTGATTTATTCGTGTGATCAAAGCTGAATTTTCAGAATCATAACTACATCAGTCTTTAGTGTCACATGTTATCAATGTTGAAAACTGTTTAGTTAAGCTATTTATTTCTTTATTTAATTTTTCTATTATTACTATTCGATTAATGGAAAGTTATGTTTAATAGAATCCGTTTGTACACATCATAGGCTAAATGTCTTTACTGTCACTTTTAATAAATGTAATACATCCGTCTAAATAAAAGTATTAAAAACGTCTCACTGACCACAAATATAACTTAACATAGTGTGCATAATTACAGCGTGTTTTACGGAAACTCTGAAATGATGTAAACATTTGTTTGTTTTTTGCTGATTTCCCGGTGAGATGTGAGCGCTGAATCGTCGCTCTGCTGCTCCTGCCTGCGCGCTTCCCTCATTCCCCCTCCAGAGTTCGATGCGCTCGGCTCTCGGCTCTGCCTGGAGTTCTCAGTGCGGCGACAGCGGTGCTGAATATGGCGTCAGACGGGATGATTTTAACAAACCACGACCACCAAATCCGGGTCGGCGTCTTGACAGGTAAAGGCCAGAATCCTTTATGTCATCGTGTGGTTTATTTGGGGGGGAAACGGGTGCGTATTTCCAGCTGTTTGCCAGCGGTGCCTCTCCTTCCCAAGTGTGTGTGTGTGTGTGTGTGTGTGTATGTGCGTTTGTGTATGTGCATGTGTGTGTTTGCGTGTTTCTCTGCTGGTCAACGGTGATTTAATGCCCTTTCCCCCTCTTTGCCAGAGATTAATTTACCTGCCAACCCCCTGCACGATAAAGCAGCACAGCTTCTGGTTAATCTCTATCTTTGATGTCATTATGAAATTTCACAGGAGATTATAGTTTTATAGCTGAATTCTTCATTTTCGCTTGTTAAACCTTTTAAAAAGAGCTCAATGTTCACACCACAGCGTTTCACGAGCACGTTTAGTTCAGTGAATGATGTATTATTTGCACCTGGCCGGTGATAAAGATGTGATTTACTGTCAGAGACAGTGGATTCAGTGGGCTGATATTAGTACGGAAGGATGGCTGTGAATCGTGGGCAGAATGCTGGTTTCCTCTCTGCATGACAGTCTTGTTAATGCAAACATGCATTCGCCGGTGATTTCCATTCGGGTTTTTTTTAGTGATGCTATAGTCTATGACGACTGAAATGTTCTAGCAGAGGCTTTATAATATGCGATTAATCTCCTTCCTGTGTCAGCCACCGAGTTACTGAACGATGGCATTTTGTGCCTGAAATCTCCCGAATTGGCAGGATAATACAGCTTTTGGTGGGGGAGGGGGGTGGGGGGGACGTGAAGGCCACGGATTTTCGTGTGATGTGATAACCCTCTCATAGAAATCTGCTGCTGAAGGTGGTAATGTGCAGAGAGCGAGAGAGAGAGAGAGAGAGAGAGAGAGAGAGAGGAGCTCCATCCAGCACTGAGGGAAACCCCGCTTCACCTCCCCCCTCCTTACTACTGTAGAGCGGGGAAACCAGTAGCGTCTGTGTCCGTGGTACTGAAATGCAGCGTTCGCTCGATGGACGCTGTCCGCGGTTCTGAAACACTCAGTAAACGCTCGATGGACGCTGTCCGCGGTTCTGAAACACAGCTGCCGCTCGATGGACGCTGTCCGCGGTTCTGAAATGCAGCGTTCGCGCTATGAGCGCTGTCCGCGGTTCTGAAACACTCAGTAGCCGCTCGATGGACGCTGTCCGCGGTTCTGAAACACTCAGTAGCCGCTCGATGGACGCTGTCCGCGGTTCTGAAACACTCAGTAGACGCTCGATGGACGCTGACCGCGGTTCTGAAACACAGCTGCCGCTCGATGGACGCTGTCCGCGGTTCTGAAATGCAGCGTTCGCGCTATGAACGCTGTCCGCGGTTCTGAAACACACAGCAGCCGCTCGATGGACGCTGTCCGCGGTGCTGAATCGCATCTAGCGCTATTCATGCCGCTGAAATACAGTTCTCACGGGGGTATTTCCCTAAATGTTCTGCTCTGTAAAGAGGCTTTTAGGGCTGTGGACATTGAGAGGGGAAACGTCCCCCCAGTATTCAGATTAGTGGTCAATGATATTAATTCATAAATTATTGTATTTGGTCACCAAATGTAATTACAGCCTCGCTTTTATCTGTACGTTTATTACAGGGAATCTCCCATGGGAGTAACCTGGGGATATTTATTCTGCTCAGTTGCACAATGCATCAAACCTAGGTGGGTTTGAATCTACAAGCTATTGGTTAACCATGCCAAATATTTAACTACTATTCTAGAGGAAGTTTACAGGGTAATCAGGGCTACGGGTTTGTATGTTAATTTATCACACTCGTTTATCCAGGGATGTAGAGGAGGACATGCTCTAAGCATTTAGGTTAGTGGCGAACGGATGTGGGTTTTTCAGTGGCTGATTCTTAAAATCATGACATTATGTCCTGATATGTTTACATGAAGTTACTTATAGCAAGGACAATCCCCATGAAGTAACCTCAGGATACACACTATACCCGAGTGTGTTCGAACATACAACCATTTGGGATCTAGGCCAGATATTTCAAGGAAAACAAGGCTGCTCATTTATTGGCCTGCATTGTTCACACTTATTGTACATTTATTGCACTTTCAGTCCCTATGTTGTAACCTGAGGTTAAGAGTCTTGCACAAGGGCACAATGGTGGTAGTTCATACAACCTTTTGGCTTCCAGCCTCATGATATTAGGGCATTTTCCTACTATTTTTCTTTATTGCTCAGCCATTTATCAGTGCACTTTACTAGGAGTAACTCGGGTTAAAGTATCCTGTTCAGTTACAGCACCACTGGCCTATTAGCCTGCATTGTCATATGCTTTCAATTTGATTTCCGTGTCGGCGTGGACGTCGAACTCCCTTGAAGCCTCTAGCTTATATCACCATTGTCAGTCAAGCACATACACGTACACAATCATCACGCTTGTCATGCGTCAGATAACTTTTGTGACCCCCCTCTACACGAGGATGACATTTGAACAGGAAGCTAGCCAATATTTGTCTTGGTAACAAATGTACCATTTCCACTTCTACTAGTGACCCTCTCTCTCTCTCTTTGTATCTCAGAAGGCCTGTGTGTTGAGGGAAATGAAGACAGGAAGGTAAAAAGGAAGAGGAGAGAGATATCACAGTCTGTGTGTGTCATCTGACCTTTCAGAAATCTCTCTCTCCTCGCTGTTGTGTGCAGCGGTGGGATTTCACGTGGTCGAAAAGTGATTTCTCTATCTCGCCAGTCTCATCTGAGACTCTCACTTACAGGTCGTTGAAGTATCTATATTATCAACAATGTAAAGATAAATGTCTATCTGGGATCAGAGTGGAAACTGTTGACCTTTGACATCAGTCCATGTTGTTACTTCAGTCTTGCAATGACGGAAGGCCTCATCCACATCTGCTCCATCTTCCCCAATGACAGCAGGGTCATGTGACCAGACCTGTCCCATTCTCTGGGGTTGAGAGGAGCTTTGGTTGGCATAGCAACACTGTGGAGGTTTTAGGAACCTGACAAGCATACAACAACTCCAAGATGTAGGATAGTTTGACACATAGTTTTGGAGACGTTGAACTTTTTGTTCACTTGAATTGCAGAATTTGACATTGAGTTTGAGTCGTATTGCAGTTTTTCTCACATCACCATTTACATTTGCACAACAGTTAGTTCAACCTCCACAACATTTAGTCATATGTGCACATCATAGTAGCAGTTTCGCATTCCTTTCAACAAATTGCAAATGCTTTTGGACATACATACTGTCATAATGAAAACATGACGAAGCCATTTGACTATCTTGTTGTTCATAAACCCTGGTGTCAGGTCTTTCTCCATCTCGACGACACTGACACTTTCATTGACATGAATACTTGCTTTTGAGGAATGAGCCATCTATTTTGAGCAAGTGACACGCTTTTGCAGGTTATCAACTAGGTTTTGCAGTTTGTACTAATTGTTTTGTTGTTTTGAGAAGTGCATTAACTTTTGTGCAAATGTAAATAGTCAGAGAAAAACTGTAAGGACTGTATTATCAAACTCATTTTATCCAGTGTTGTTTTAGTATTTTGTCATTTTCTATAATTTCTTTGAAATATTTACATTTAGCTTTCAGTTCTAGATTTCAGTTTAGTAATTTTTTAGCTTTAGTTGCAATGGGAATGTTTCTAATTTTCCTTTTTATATATATATATATATAGTTTTACTTAACAATAACAACACTGGTTCCATCAATGGTTTGATTTGTTGAAATCATGCAGTACATGGAAAACTAATCTACTGGAGCCAAATGTAAATTAGCATGTCATTAGTTTAGAGATTTGATTTGCTGCAATTAAGGATTACATGATAAATAAATCCAAGCGAAAGGGTTCTAATCTATTCTTACCAGCAGTTTAGGTCTAGTTTCAGTAGCAGTTACCCCCCTTTCAGCACTGTGTCTTTATTTTAGCATTCTCACCTTGATGAGTTCTGACCTAAAAATAAACCCGATGTGACCTTGAGAAGGACCGACATCTTCCTGTCACTTCTACAAAACATGAGTTACTATTACTGTAAGAGGACCAACGAAAGTAGTTCAGCTCAGACAAGCTTTTAGACAGACGGAGAGACAGATGATGGATGGATAGATAGACAGACACATGGACAGATAGATAGATAGACTAGACAGACAGACAGACAGACAGACAGACAGACAGATAGATAGATAGATAGATAGATAGATAGATAGATAGATAGATAGATAGATAGATAGATAGATAGATAGATAGATAGATAGATAGATAGATAGATAGATAGATAGATAGATAGATAGACCGATAGACCGATTGATAGACAGACAGATAGACAGACAGACAGATAGATAGATAGACCGATAGATAGATAGACACATGGACAGATAGATAGACAGACAGACAGACAGATAGACTAGACAGACAGATAGACAGATAGATAGATAGATAGACAGACAGACAGATAGACAGATGGGTAGACAGACAGATAGATAGATAGACCGATAGACCGATAGATAGACAGACAGACAGACAGAAAGACAGATAGATAGATAGATAGATAGATAGATAGATAGACAGACAGACAGACAGACAGGTAGGTAGATAGATAGACAGACAGACAGACAGACAGACAGACAGACAGACAGACAGACAGATAGATAGATAGATAGATAGATAGATAGATAGATAGATAGATAGATAGATAGATAGATAGATAGATAGATAGATAGATAGATAGATAGATAGATAGATAGATAGATAGATAGACCGATAGACCGATTGATAGACAGACAGACAGACAGATAGACAGACAGACAGATAGATAGATAGACCGATAGACACATGGACAGATAGATAGACAGACAGACAGACAGATAGACTAGACAGACAGATAGACAGATAGATAGATAGATAGACAGACAGACAGATAGACAGATGGGTAGACAGACAGATAGATAGATAGACCGATAGACCGATAGATAGACAGACAGACAGACAGAAAGATAGACAGACAGACAGACAGACAGACAGACAGACAGAAAGACAGATAGATAGATAGATAGATAGATAGATAGATAGATAGATAGATAGATAGATAGATAGATAGATAGATAGATAGATAGATAGATAGATAGATAGATAGATAGATAGATAGATAGATAGATAGATAGATAGATAGATAGATAGATAGATAGATAGATAGAATAACTTGAATAAGAGCCTGATTGTTCAGTTTTAAATTTCGCTCAACCTTTATTTTCCCAGTCAGATGATAAAATGTGCGATAAATCGTTGTGACAGTGACAGAGCGCTTCTGCTTTCATTTGACACAGTGCTGTCATTACAGACATTACTTTCAACTTGTCACACAGTTTGTATGCCTCATTAGTAAAGTGCAGTGTATTGTTGTCTAATTGTTAATACAACTGAAGTGTGTGTGTGTGTGTGTGTGTATGTGTGTGTCAATCTTATCGGCAGCAATGCAGTGGTTAGTGTTATCAACACAAATGGAAACGAGAAGGGCACCATCTTTATGTGTTCACCCCGGTAAAGGCTTCCTTAAGATTGTTTTTGTCCCCTAGAGCTGTGATTTTATAGATCCAGATCACCTTTCTGCATGTCGCTGCGCTGGATTCTGTCTCAACTTGTTTCCTTCCACAGCAGGACCATTGAATTCAGTCACTGAACTGAACGCCAGTGAGGAAACTCTCTGCGGCAGACAGCACATCTCTCTCTCTCTCTCTCATTCTTTCTTGCTCCTTAGATCTAGTGAATCTGGATTGTGTGGGCGGCGTTCCAATCTCACATGTGTATCAAAGAGACATGCATCGGCCACATTTACACGAGCGGCTAAATTTAGACGCCTGATAAAGTCATAAATAGGAATAAGACACAGCACAATCCACAGTGGTTATTTAGCATGACCAGATTTCAACACATCATATCCTATAATAATCATTATATCAGATCATATAATGCCTGGAGAGAGCTAACCGTTAACGTCTCACCTCGGTTCTTCTGCAAGTTTTATTTTTGTCAATCGCCTGAATGGAAATGTCATGTGGCAATGACTCTATTTGAAAGAAAGAGATTTGCATTGTTGCATTAATTCCATTTGTGGATTAAAAATAGCAATGTTGCAATCAAACAGTGCCTGATCTCAGATGCTATTCTAAATCAATACATAGGAATAAAGTAACATCTTTTTCATCTGTCACCTGTCAATTTTGTTTCATTATTGATGAACTTCGCAACATTATTGAACTAAACTGAATCTAAACTGAGCTGAATAATGTCACCATAGTCTGATATAGAGCTGCTTTACAACTGAAATTAAATTTAAATGGATGGATTTCGCAACATCGACATGTGTTATTATTGAAATTAATGGACACTATTGCCTTCCATTGAACTGCTTTACAGCTGAAATTGAAGTTGTTTCATAATCGATTTATTTTGCAGCATTTATACCATTGTGTTCATGTTTATCATTGTAAAGCTGCTTTGAAACATCTGTGTTGTATGAAGGGAATATCTAAATGCACGCGAGTGGACGGCACAGACCGGAAGTAGCTACACATGCGTGTGTTGTGGTAGTAATCGACTCGTCTTATATGAGACCGGGATTTTATTATCAGCCAAAAATAAAATCAAGAGTCTCATCTGGACAAAATGCATCTGTACGCTTCAGTGCTCCATTTAAACACGTTTGTGTGTGTGCGCGCGCTTGCGCGCGTGTCTCTGTGTTCGCGTGCATGCGCGCGCGCGCGTGTGTGTGTGTGTGTGTAAATGCAAAACTGAAAACCCTTTGACCCTCAAATCCTCGCCATAAACACACAAATGAACCATGTTCTCCAAATACTCTGGCATACTGACCTTTCCAATGGATTTAGGATCAAGTTCAACTCTTCACACACAGGAAATGATTGTGTTTGAAAGGGGGAAAAACCCCTGATAGAGTGTGTCTCTGTCTAGTTTCAATGGAAAATTGAGCGTTCCGCAATCTTAAAGTCAACATGAAATCAAAATTGACCCTAATTATTTTAAATGAACCATTTGCAGTGCATGCTATTCTAAAAAAGGAAAAAATTGCCTTTGTAATATTTCACCTGAATGTGATAATTCCACTGCGAACACGTTCTGATGTGTAACACCCATCAATTGCTAATGGATAAAACCAAGTCTCAATCCGTTTTCCCATTGTTTCCCTCAGAAGTGTCACATTATGAAAGTAAAATGTGTTGTGAATGTTTGATGTTGGCCGTGAGGATCTCTGCGCTGGACTCATTAAGAGCCGCTGATCGACAGTAAAAAGGAACTGCTGTCAAAGGGACGGTGAACATGAGCTTGTGTGTGTTAAGATTAATAGATTGTGACGTAACATGTCGTGGAACTTTGTAAGAGAGCTGCTTTCGTGTGTGTTTTAAGCTTTATAGGCCTGTAAAAGGACTCGCCAGTCACAATTAAATGTCAGAATGCCATTGCGTCAGATCCATTTTTGAAAACAATTAAATTATGAAAAAAGAATCTGTTTGAAATGCTACAAAAATATACCTAAAAATTATGAAATGTGATTTTGTAAGCATAGTTGTGCAATTGTTTTGTTGCAAACCTCGAAGATACTATCATTCAACTATCATTCAACCTAATGTTAGTTGATGTACCATCTCAAGGGTTTTGGAAAAATATTATAAAGGTTGAAAAAACTAGTACATAGTGCTGCTTTAAAAGTTAGCAAAGAGAAAGATTCTGCAGCTTTTGAGACGCTTTATTTAATATTGTCTAATGCAATTATATCCAGACTCTTTTAATGCCCAAATACTTTCTGGCATCGCTGTAACTCTATACACAACTAGCATAAATGAGTACATCTAAAATAAAAGATCAAGTATAGTATACAAATTATTTTAAGTTATATGAACTCTCTTGTAAGTGTACACTACTAGACATGCACTTGTTAGTACTACATATTATTCCTATTTCACTTTACTCAGTTTTTTAAGTGCAATCGGTTTGCATGCTTTTTTCAAGTAAGCTGTACTAATTGGATTTTATAGTGTATAAACACAATAATGCATCTTTACATATCTGAAATTTGAAGCCGAAAGAGAAACTTTCCCACAGTGTTTGCGCTTGGCCGTGTGTGTGTGTGTGTGTGTGTGTGTGTGTTCTGATGAGTCACTGCGTGCTTCACTGCTGTCCATTGAGCGTTTGTCTTTAATTAAGGAAGTGGGGATTAATAAACTCGTCAGTGACCGGCCCACTCACAAACTCTCTTTCTCCCACTTCATGGTTTCTTCATATCACGATTGGAGAAACAGCATCAGGAACACTTTACAATGAGCTCTCGTGTTTAACAATGAGCAAAACGGATCTTAATACTGTATTAGTAAATGTTGAGATTGATATATTAACTAAGATTATTAAATGCTGTAGAAGTGTTGGTCATTGTTTCATGTTAACTGATGCAGTTCTCTAATCACAGCAAATTCATTTCATTTTAATTTTATTTTATGCTCTAGTAATTTTGTTATGTGCTTTTGTCACTTTCATTATCATTTAAATCTTTCTTTAAAATGTATATATATATATATATATATATATATATATTATTTTGAGTAAATATATATATATATATATATATATATATATATATTTACTCAAAATAATTGATTGTTATTTCAGTTTAGTCATTTAATGTCTTCCACTTATTTTATTTGAATTCGCTGCTAAGGCAACATTTATTCATTTCAAGTTTTTCAAGTTTAAGTTGTTATCTTTTTCTCAAATCCGTCTATCCATCCATCCATCCATCCATCCGTTTATCAATCCATCTATCCATCCATCCATCTATCCAATGTAAAGCAGTAGTTATTAATGCGTTAACTAAAAATATAAAAAAATATTTTCATTATTTGAAAAAAAAAGATAAAAACTTACTCTTGAAAAACTTACATTTAAAAAACATAGATGGATGGATAGATGGATGAATGGATGGATTGTAAGACGGATGGATGGATTGACGGATGGATGGATGGATGGATGGATGGATGGATGGATGGATGGATGGACAGATAGATGGATGGATAGATGGATGGGTTGATGATTGGATGGATGGATGGATAGATGGATGGACGGATAGACAGATGGATGGATGGATGGATAGCTGTATTGTAAGACAGATGGATGGATGGATGAATGGGTGGATGGACAGAGAGATGGATGGATGGATGATGGATGGATAGACGGGTGGATGGACGGATGGATGGATGGATGGACGGACGGATGGATGGATGGACTGATAGATGGATAGATGGATGGACGGATAGACAGACGGATGGATGGATAGCTGGATTGTAAGACGGATGGATGGATGGATGGATGAATGGGTGGATGGACAGATGGATGATGGATGGATAGACGGGTGGATGGACGGACGGATGGATGGATGGATGGACCGATAGATGGATAGATAGATGGATGTATGGACGGATAGACAAACGGATGGATGGATGGATGGACATATGGATATATGGATGGATAGACCAATGGATTGATGGATGGATGATGGATGGATAGACGGGTGGATGGACGGATGGATGGATAGACGGATGGATGGATGGATGGATGGACAGATAGATGGATGGATAGATGGATAGGTTGATGATTGGATGGGTGGATGGATGGATAGAGTGATGGAAAGATGGATGGATGGACGGATAGACAGATGGATGGATGGATAGCTGGATTGTAAGACGGATGGATGGATGGATGAATGGGTGGATGATGGATGGATAGACAGGTGGATGGACGGACGGATGGATGGATGGACCGATAGATGGATGGATAGATGGATGTATGGACGGATAGACAGACGGATGGATGGATGGATGGATGGATGGACGTATGGATATATGGATGGATAGACCGATAGATGGATGGATAGATGGTTGGACAGATAGACATACGGATGGATGGATGGATGGATGGATGGACGGATAGACAGATGGACGGATGGAGAGATGGATGGATCAATAGATCGATAGACAAAGATCAGAATGAATGTTTTGTGTTAAATGTCAGTTTGAATTATATTTCAGTAAACACCTCTTCCAAAATCACAGAACCATCATGAATGCGCCCCCTCCTCCCCCTCCCCCACTGAAACAGTTTTAATAAAGAAAATGAAACCAGTTTTTATTGTCTGCATGACAGTCCTGCGCACACTTATCTCAGCAAGCGTTCAGCTCCTTTATAAACACCGGAGACGTGTTTCATCCTTGTTGACTGACGTGGGAAAAGAGTAAATTAGGTTTTGGAGGCTTCAATCCTCTTCCCTGCCTAAATTTAACCTTCTTTCTCTGATGGCTTGTCGGTTCCTCACTAACACCCACTCCAGAGCGCCGGATCCTTCTCTGCTCCTGTAAAAGCGAGTGCTTATACTTGCCGTCTTTAAATAATGGAGGAAGGTGCTTTTGTGGGGCACATGTGTAACGGCAGGGGTGAATAATTCAGCCTGGTCTACTCTCTGTCCTGTTCACTCGCTCCAGTACGAGAGAAGACACTCGGATCATGCAGATGCTAATGTGAGTCTCTGGAGCAGGTGTGTGGCCCTCGGGGGCTGACCTGAGGTCAGGGCTTTCAGGACCGAGAGCAGTGAAGCTGAACTCAGGTCAGTGTGAGGAGAACATGTCTTCTCTTTAGCTGACACAAAGGGCTTGGCTTTGCCTTAATGAGTTATAGTGTGTAATATTGGGAAATCCTGCTTAGATGTTCAAATGTGCTGGAGGGCCAGGATTTAAAGGGACAGTTCACCTTAAAACTGAGTTTCTTCCCGTAGTATTTCAGCAATAGTTAGTAGTTATTAAATATCATGCGTATTTTGCATGCTCAAAAATGCCATAATCACTCATGTGACATACAAAAACCAACGCCGTTTATGCATTTGGTGTCACATGATACATTTTGAGACGTAATATAGTACAACAAAAAAATTATATTGTATTATATTATTATATTGTGAAATATATTTGAAATTTTATACAAAAAAATCTGAATTATTTGATGAACAGAGATTAAAAAAAACATTAATGGTGAAATTATTGTGTAACATAAGTGTTTTTACTGTCAGTTGTGATTAATTCAATGCATCCTTGTTGAATATAAGTATTCATTTCTTTTTTTTCTTTTTTTTTAAATTAAGAAAACCTTACTGATCCCAAAGTTTTGAATTTTTTTTTATGTAAGTGGCATTTATCATGTGACCAAACCCTAAAAAAACATTAACTGCACACATATGTGAACATCCGTTATTGATGATACTTGCCTTAGCAGCACCAAATATTGTAAATGACACAGCAAAGCAAAGCATGGAAATACAGAGAAGATCTTAGAAAAGGCAGATTTTAAAAGGAAGCAGGATGAAAAGAGAGCGAGAGGATGAAACGGGAAGCAGAGGATCTGCAGTGTTGTAGTCGAACACTGGAGCTGTGCAGTAATTGCTGATGTGGTCCGGAGAATTGAATGCGATGAAGGCAGATGCTAACAGACAGATTCATTACAGCTGTGCCCAGAGCAGAGAGACAGACAGACAGACAGACAGAGAGTCAGACAGACAGAAAGAGAAAGATTTTGGAGTCTTGGGAAATCAGAGAGAGAGAGAGAGAGAGAGAGGGTTAAGGGGAGTTTCTCTGTCAGGGGAAATAAGTGCACTGCAGAGTCAGGAAACTCCAGCCATGAGCAGCGTGTTAGAAATCACAGCAGTGCTGCAGTCCTGAGAGCAGAGGGTCTTCCCTTACTGCAGTGCATACTAACAACACACACACACACACACACACACACACCACTCCTGCATACTAACAACAGACACACACACACACACACACACACCACTCCTGCATACTAACAACAGACACACACACACACACACACACCACTCCTGCATACTAACAACAGACACACACACACACACCACTCCTGCATACTAACAACAGACACACACACACACACACACACACACACACCACTCCTGCATACTAACAACAGACACACACACACCACTCCTGCATACTAACAACAGACACACACACACACACACTCCTGCATACTAACAACAGCCACACACACACACACACACACCTGCATACTAACAACAGCCACACACACACACACACACACACACACACACACACACACACACACACACACACACCACTCCTGCATACTAACAACAGACACACACACACACACACACCACTCCTGCATACTAACAACAGACACACACACACACACACACACACTCCTGCATACTAACAACAGCCACACACACACACACACACACACACCACTCCTGCATACTAACAACAGCCACACACACACCACTCCTGCATACTAACAACAGCCACACACACACCACCGCTGCATACTAACAACAGCCACACACACACACACACACACACACACACACCACTCCTGCATACTAACAACAGCCACACACACACACACCACTCCAACACAGCCCACCACTGCATACTTACAACAGACACACACCACTCCAACACAGCCCACCGCTGCATACTAACAGCCACACACACCACTGCAACACAGCCCACCACTGCATACTTACAACAGACACACACCACTCCAACACAGCCCACCGCTGCATACTAACAGCCACACACACCACTGCAACACAGCCCACCACTGCATACTTACAACAGACACACACCACTCCAACACAGCCCACCGCTGCATACTAACAGCCACACACACCACTCCAACACAGCCCACCACTGCATACTAACAACAGACACACACCACTCCAACACAGCCCACCGCTGCATACTAACAGCCACACACACACAACCACTCCAACACAGCCCACCACTGCATACTAACAGCCACACACACCACTCCAACACAGCCCACCGCTGCATACTAACAGCCACACACACCACTCCAACACAGCCCACCGCTGCATACTAACAGCCAGACACACACCACTGCAACACAGCCCACCACTGCATACTTACAACAGACACACACCACTCCAACACAGCCCACCACTGCATACTAACAGCCACACACACCACTGCAACACAGCCCACCACTGCATACTAACAGCCACACACACCACTCCAACACAGCCCACCACTGCATACTAACAGCCACACACACCACTCCAACACAGCCCACCACTGCATACTAACAGCCACACACACCACTGCAACACAGCCCACCACTGCATACTAACAGCCACACACACCACTCCAACACAGCCCACCACTGCATACTAACAGCCACACACACCACTCCAACACAGCCCACCACTGCATACTAACAGCCACACACACCACTGCAACACAGCCCACCACTGCATACTAACAGCCACACACACCACTCCAACACAGCCCACCACTGCATACTAACAGCCACACACACCACTCCAACACAGCCCACCACTGCATACTAACAGCCACACACACCACTCCAACACAGCCCACCACTGCATACTAACAGCCACACACACCACTCCAACACAGCCCACCACTGCATACTAACAGCCACACACACCACTCCAACACAGCCCACCACTGCATACTAACAGCCACACACACCACTCCAACACAGCCCACCACTGCATACTAACAGCCACACACACCACTCCAACACAGCCCACCACTGCATACTAACAGCCACACACACCACTCCAACACAGCCCACCACTGCATACTAACAGCCACACACACCACTCCAACACAGCCCACCACTGCATACTAACAGCCACACACACCACTCCAACACAGCCCACCGCTGCATACTAACAGCCACACACACCACTGCAACACAGCCCACCACTGCATACTTACAACAGACACACACCACTCCAACACAACCCACCACTGCATACTAACAGCCACACACACCACTCCAACACAGCCCACCACTGCATACTAACAGCCACACACACCACTCCAACACAGCCCACCACTGCATACTAACAACAGCCACACACACCACTGCAACACAGCCCACCACTGCATACTAACAGCCACACACACCACTACAACACAGCCCACCACTGCATACTAACAGCCACACACACCACTCCAACACAGCCCACCACTGCATACTAACAGCCACACACACCACTCCAACACAGCCCACCACTGCATACTAACAACAGCCACACACACCACTGCAACACAGCCCACCCACAATTGGTTTGGCCCATCCTAACCTGGAAGCCCATCCTAGCCTGGTAAATGCGCTGTTATAATAGTATTTGACCATGGAACAAGTGCACCTCGTTCATAATACTCTTAAAGGGAATGTGATTTGAAACTCTTATTGGTTTATTTCCGTTACGCCCAAACCACACCTATGAATAATGAAGCTACTTCAGACCAACCCCTTTTAAACTTGCGTTGAGCGCAAGAGTCATGTATCCCGCCGGTAAAATAGCAACAGCGCCCAAGACCCGCCCACAAAGTTACTTGCACCCTGCGCTTGATACTTGCGTTTCAGATCGTTAAAATAGGGCCCAATAGAGTGCCGAAGTCACGACGTCACTCTGTAGGCCAAAACGCGGAAGTGAGTTAGCATTTTAGCATTACGGTTCCCTCGCTCTAAAGTCTATGGGATTTTTGAATGGGTTTTTGCTAAATCGCCTGAAATAAGGTCTCTGGTGAACAAAGCCTCTAAATATTTTCACGTTTTGATCTATGACATAGAACATACATTTATAACCTGCTTGTGTTTTTTTTTAAACTTTATTGTGTCTGATTGTGTTTTTTAAAATCTTTATATAGGCCTCAAAATGTATAAATTTTGGATTAACTTGTAAAGATTATCTTGCTTGACAAAACGTGTTTGTTAAACACAGATCTTATTTTTTGCGATTTTCCAAAAGTCTATGGGGAAAATGCATTGCTTTTCGACCGAGGGAACCCATGCGCCGCTAGCTTCCAGGTTGTCCTACAAAGTGACGTCATCACTTCGGCACTCTATTTGTTAAATGTTCAACATCAGCAATCCGTGACTACATTTAATGCCCTTCCGATATTATCCTTGTTTTCTTATGGGTCTCTTTTTTTCTGTCGCCACTCCAAAGTCTTTTGCATTTTACAGCATGGTGAATCTCTAGTTGTCACTGGTGATTGTCGTTTGATCCTTTCTGGATCCAGCATCAAATTGATGTTTAATTATATCAAGTGCTGTGAGAAAAGTCTATAAATATCCACCTCCAGTCGAGACTCTTCTTTATGTGCGACGTAATGACGCAAAGACGTGTCTTGATGGTAAGGGCTTCACATGTTTATTTGAGCCCACTAAAAGCATGTTTCTCATCCTTCATAACTCCAGAACAGTGGCTTTAAGATTGACCTTTGACCCTGACCCCAACAGCAGGAGATATCTAGTACTGTACTGTACTAAAAGCACCACTTATAGCATTTCCAGTGGCTTCCCCCATCAACGTCTCTCACTGAAATCTGATAAAATTCATAAGGATATGTGATGGAAAACTGCCCTAAAGAGGGCCATTGGGTAGATTTTAATTTTCATACGCCTGCGTGGGTGTAAACACTTATGCTGGCAGTATGTGTCTATGTAATGTGGTTTAAATACGCAAGAGGCATGCAACATTATTACTTGTGCTAAAAGTTAGTGTTAGTGATATGAGCAAACCCTTAATGTGATTAGTGCCGCAGACCACTGATAAATCAGTGTTGGGGTAATGCATTACAAGTAACGTCCATTATGTAATCAGATTACTTTTAAATGTTACGTAAAAGTGCCAAGTTACTTTCTTTTCCCATTTATTGATTGACAGTTCAGTTGAGAGGAATAATAAGTCCTGAGGCGTTGTGTGAAGACATGCCATTGTAGTTCTAGACTAAATGTGAGCATTTACTCACAAACACTTCACAATATTCCTCATTTAAATAATTCATACGCAGAATAAAGGGGCGGGGCCTGGTTGAGTTAGTTAGTAGTGTGTTAAACTGCCGTTTATACATTTCCTTAACGCGCTCGAAGCACTCGACCAATCACAACACACTGCTCCAGCCGACCAATCAGAGCACAGTGTGCTTTTCAGAAGGAGGGGCTTCACAGAGACAGGAACTAAACTGGGGTGCGTTTCCCGAAAGCATCGTTAGCCAACTATGGTCGCAAGTTCCGTCGTTATCAGCATAGTTCAACGAGTCGGTGTTTCCCGAAACCATCGTTCCAACGAACATTCGGAAACAGCATCGCAAAGTTGTGTGGTTTGAACGACAGCTCTCGACCTGTGGTTAGAAGCATCGTTTCTATATTTCATGACATTTGGAAGTAATAAATCCTTATCTTGAGCAAAATAAGCACGCTGACATTCAGCACTACCGGTGTCTTTTATTTAGAATACATACAAATGTAATTTACGTCTTTTAGTTTGTCAAAAGATTTGAAGCAACGTGTTTGAAGAGTGCGCATGTGCGACCGTGCTCTACTATGTAAGAACGAGCCAAATATTGAGTCCGGTAATAAAGCAAAATAACTGAGAACAATTAGAAATAGTCCTCAGATGACATGTCTGTAATTTATATTAACAAATCTAGCGTTAATTGGATCTCAAACAGTTTCATTAAAAGTAGTTATTACTCCACCACGTGCGAAACCAACGTGGTTGAACGATACTTTGCGAAAATGGGTTTCGGGAAACAGTCGTGACTACCCAGATAGCAAACTGACATTGAATCAACGTGGAAATATGACATCGAAACAACGTTGATCTGACATTGTTTTGCTCATCGAATTAACGTTGAACCAACGTCAGACGCGTCATTCTTTCAAAACTAACGGAAAATCAACTTGAAATCAACGCGTTGTTTCAACGTTATGAAAGCAAACCAATTTTCGATTTTCATTTAGCTTTGAAGAATGCCGCGTCTGACGTTGGTTCAACGTTAATTCGATGAGCAAAATCAACGTTGTTTCAATGTCATGAGAGACGTCGTTTCCACGTTGATTCAATGTCAGTTTGCTATCTGGGTAGCTAGTTGATTTTTCCAACGATGCATCGTACTATGGTAGTGAATCAGCGAACTACGTCGAAAGCATCGTTAGCCAACTATGGTCGCAAGTTCCGTCATTACCAATAGAGTTCAATGGAAATTGCGACCATAGTTGGCTAACGACGCTTTTGGGAAACGCACCCCAGGAGTGTGTTTCCCGTACAACGCCGTAACTCGCTGCATATAACTACCATAGTACGATCAACTAGATAGTCACGACTGTTTCCCGAAAACATATTGTCGCAAATTTGTCGTTCAACCACGTTGGTTAATGATGTCATGCACGTGGTGGAGTAATAACGTTTTTTAATCAATCTGTTTGAGATCGAATTTGAGATGTTTTGCTATGAATTACAGAGGAATATTTCTCAGTTATTTTTCTTTATTTCCAGATACAATCATCGGCTCGTTCTTACACTAGAGCTCGTCCACACATGCGCACTCTTCAAAAACGGCGCTTGACAAACTAAAAGACGTAAATGACATTTGTATGTATTATAAATAAAAGATACAGATTGTACTGAATATCATCGTGCTTATTTTGCTCAAGATAAGGATTTATCGTGTGTGTCCACATGTCATGCAAACAAGAAACTACTCTTCTAACCACAGGTCGATACTGTGTACAAACTTAACGATGCTGTTTTACGAATGTTCGTTAGATCTATAGTTTCGGGAAACACCGACTCGTTGAACTATGATAACGGCAGAACTTATCCATAGTTGGATAGCGATGCTTTCGTGAAACTGACAGACTGGGAAAGAGAGGAGCCGCAACAATATAAAACATGGGGAAATGATGTGTTTTTGAACATTCAAGCTTAAAAACAAAATCAAGACTTTGCAAATAGGCCCCTTGATGTGGTATACATTTTAGTACAAGTACAAATATTCCATCTCGTCTCAGTTAATATAGGGCTCATGAAACTGCATGCACAGTTAGGCCTATCTATCAAATTTTCTATTGTCACACCACAGCACATTACCATAAAACATTTCACGTCAACAACACAGCGTTTTTACACTGCAAAAAAATGCATGTAGTTTTAATCAAAGTTATTTGTTGGCAAAAGATTGTTTATTCCTCAGTAGTTTATGCATGCAATGATTGTGTGTTTAGAAAGAGTGTTTTGGGGTGTGTGTTTGATCCCTCCGCGGACCCCATCGCTGCCGCTCTCAGAATGAACAAGGTTGCTAAGATACGCAGGGCTTATATTAGATTATCTTATCTGCTGTGTTACTATATTTTCCCCAGCACCGTGAAACCTTTATTAATTTGGAAATTTACCCAGCTGCGGAATTAAGAAGCTGCTATGTGTACAACAACGCTCTCTCTCTCTCTCTCTCTCTGCTGGACTGCTGGGAGCCTTATAACTCCCTCAGGTTTAATGTCGGCCCCTCCTTTGTACAAAGGCTGGGTTTATAAACAGCGGTAAGCTGCTGTAATCTACATCCCAGGGGCCTCTGGATCATTTGATACCCCACTAACCAATAAGACATGCAAGCAAACAAAGCAGTGATGTCATCTCCTGCAGAAGCCATTGGTGGAGAGCTGAGGCCGTAAGCCTTGTGTTAATTACACTGAGCTGCCGTCTATGGGGCACTTCTTTTCCTTCATTCTGAACGAGGGGAACAAAACCTTGGAAAATGGTCCCGAAGGTGTAAATATTCCCTCGTAATTAATGCATTTTATCTGAAAATATGATAATAACACAGCTCCTACATCCATGATCTGAAATATTATTCTGATTACTGTTTTAAAGTCAATTTAGGGGCGGGAATCTTTCAGTGCCTAGGACAAAACCTTGGAAAAGTATAAACATTTCCCTTATAATTAATGCACAGGTAGCCATGTTAATGTATTTTACAGTATCTGAGAATATGATAATAGCACAGCTCCTACATCCGTCCGTGATCTGAAATATTATTCAGATTACTCTTTTAAAGTAAATTTAACAAATAAATGGAGGTCCCCATGGGTAAACATGCTGATAAATCATACAGAATTATTATTTTTTTAGTGTAAAAATGCACAATGTTTCCTGTGTTGGGCAGGTTGAGAGTCCTCACAAAAATAGTACGTTTTTATATATAAAAAAAAATGTACATGTATTTTTTATACATTTCCTTTGTGTTTAATTAATTGAGTTATTTCTAAAACAAAAATGAGAAATGTTTCCTTGGCAACTAGCTGAAATAAAATAAGTTTTGTTTTTATATTTTATTTGATTTCAGTTAATAGCTTTTCTTAACCAAAAATAACACAGATGCATGCATAAAAATGCCCATAGTGTGATCAGCATGCATGGTAGAGCCAATATCATGGTAACCTTTTCCGTCTTGGTGACGCTGGTATAAAATATCACTATGATCCTATGGATTTTTCATGCAGTGTATTTGGTCAAGAACAAAAGGATGTATGAAGCTCATTTGGGATTCTGTCACCTTGTAGCTGCAGTCGGAGAGAAAGTCATTGTTCGTCCATTTCCTCGTTGTTTCCTGTTCTCCCGCAGGATTGCTTGTCATTGGGGTCTTTTGCGGAGGCATTTAAATAATATGCTTTCTTGCTCTGGGTTCAGCATTGATTAATTAATCCATTGCTAATTATCTCATTGAGAGGTTCGATCGGCTCATTTCCTGTTGGCTTTGGTCTTGTTTGCTGATCATGTTTACCTCACCTGAGAGCATCTGAACTCTGCGACTCCTGAAGGAAACATGAGAACTAACCAGACGTGACCTTGTGAAAAATTAGCATAATGCAATTAACAGCAGTCTGACATAACAAACATTTGCTTATTTCTGATATGATAGACAGATTCAAGGTGTTTGTCTATGCAAGACTTGCTGTCATGATGTTGGTGTTACTGATGGCTTTAGCTTGTGTTTCTAGGTGTTTGTTGTCATAAGAGTAAATATGAGGAAAAGTAGTAAGGCTGCATGATTAATCAAAATAAAACAGAAACCCGAGAAGCTTTAAGGTCTCCCTGCAAATTTCCATCAAAATAAAAGTTTGATGGTTTAATGTTTGAAAATTAAGCCATAAATATCAATTGTACATAAAATATGATTATTAAGTTTTTCTAAAATACTAGATTGTCTTACTTTACAATGAAATATTACAATTGAAACATTTCTTATATCATTATTGACATAACAATAAAAAAATATTATTATTATTATTATTATTATTGGTATAATGACAGGAGAAATAATAATTATTATTATTTTTGTTATTGGAATTATTATTGTTATTATTATTATAAAAAGTCATATTATTTTTGCTATAATAACAATAAATATATTTAATATTATATTGGCATAATGATAGTAATAATAATGTTGATTATTTTACTTATTGGAATTATTATTATAAAAAAGGTTTGTTATTATTATTATTATTATTATAATTAACATTGGTATAATAATATAAAAAAATATTATTATTATTATTGGTATTATAATAATGATAATAATATATTTTTATTATTATTATTTGTGTAATAACTTTTTATATACCAAAAATAAAAAGGTGGTGGTATTATAATAATAATAATAATTATTATTATTCATTTATTTTAGTCATACTGATAAATTTTGGCACAATTTTTTTTTTTTTAATCACAATTAGATTTTTCCCCCCAAAATCGAGCAGCCCTAGAAATATGGATGCTTGACTGGGCAGATAACATTAATGAATATTCTGTTATTCAAAACAGATCCAAATTTATTCAGCTTGCATGTTCTCCTGGCAGAGGTAGTACAGTAAATATTTTTTGGAGTAGCATACTAGCATACTACTCATGCTATTAATGCATTATTTAGTGTGTGTAATGTGTGAAATTGCACTTTTCAGGGTCCAGTCGTGGTATCAGTGTGCATGTGATGTGTTAAGTGTACTTACTATGAAGCACTGCACTGTGTCCTCATTCAGACTGATAACAGCGGCTCTCCCCGATCGGGGCAGATGAGGGTCGGGTCAAAGGTCAGGCGCTCCATCTCGTCCCAGTTGCAGTACAGATGGAGAAGCAGCAGGAATGTGTTTGGCATGGGGCCGCTGGACCTGTTCCCTGTCCTGGAGCCATACTTCACGGTCTTAACTAAACCCTGACCAGCATGCTCTGATTACTAATTTGACATTTAGCTGATGCTTTTCGTTCAAAGAAACTTACCGTTCCAACTTTCGTCTGTTCACGCTGAAAGTAGAAAAGCTGTGCTATATGGCTAGAGATGCTGTAGATTTTTTTTCATTCAGCATCATTACTCCAGTCATACTTTAGTGTCACATGATCCTTTACAAATCATTCTAATATGAATATTTTCTGATTATTATTATCAATGGTGAAAACAGTTGTGTGGCTTTATATTTTTGTGGAAACCGTGATACAAGCGAAAGTTCAAAAGAACAGCATTTATTTGTAATATAAAACTTAAAAATCATTATAAATGTCATTAGTTTAACTTTTGATCAATTTACAGAAAAAAAGATAAATAAATCTTACTGACCCCAAACTTTTGAATGATAGTGCAAACACCACCAATTATGATTATTATTGCAACACTCAAAATACACAGTGAAAATGGAGAAAGTTATTGCCTGCTAATCTTTAATAAAAATCATAGACAGTAAAAGAAATGGACACAGCGACCCCGTTGATTTCAACCATGGATAAAAATGCGTTTGGGTTTCCCAGCAGTTTTGAAATATTTCCGGTTGAAACAGGAAGTTGGGTTTTTATAATGTTTTTTTTTCCCAATCGATCTCAGTGTTTTCGCTTCTCCCATCCAATAAATCGTAATAAGCTTTGAGCTTTGTTACTTTTGACATTAAACAAAGTCTCAGGTTTCAAATTATGTCCATAGAAATTCGTACTAAATACTAAATAAGTTTTGGCGCTCTGACGTGAAATCTCGCTGTTGCCGCCTCAGATCAAGAGAATCAGCTAAACGGATCGTCTCTTCAGCTAGCATGAAATAAACATGATTGAACATCTGAAGGTATGTTAAAAGTTACAGTACAACTTATAGAAATCCATATCGTGTCTCATAAAATCGCTTAATCACCGTCTCAACGCGGAAAGACGTGAATAAAGCAGCTTGATGTCACGTAACGTTAACGTCATATACGTTACCTCAGAAAAGCCATTCATTTCATGCCAACATTTAACGAATTGGATATATATATGGAGAGTATTTATTTAAAATACATTTATTTCATAATAAGTGATTAATTGATTAACTTGCACACTTCTTAATAGTAACCCTAAAATGTTTTTTGATAGCATTAGTAAGGATAGTATGACATCTTTAAATGCAAGATATTTAAAGTGTAAATAAAGTATAGTTCCACTTTAGCACAATCAAATATACTTCAGTATCTTTAGTTGGACCTAAGCACTAATTCAGGCTAAAAGTACAAAATTAGTTGTTCCAATTTAGCATACTTTATATAAATTAAGTATACCAAAAAGTACAATTGCAAGGTATTTATTAGGTATGTGGACATTTCAAAAAATAGCGGCCGCCATTGTGTTCCAAATCTCTGTGCCGGATTTTCCCTTATCACTCTGAGCGGGTCTCCTAAAATGCGCTGTTTTCATTGACTTGCTGTGGGAATCCTTGATTATTTTTAGCCAATCACATCGTTAGCGTTTTCGACTGCACATTTGTTTTACATTTTTTCTAGTCAGGCTGCATTTTCCTCCTGAAAGACGATTTCAAACAATACGGAAGAATTCAACTGTCAAGAAATTATTTTTACCCACTTTGGACACTTTCCAGAGGAAGGTAGACATGAAGAACATATGTTTGTGGTGTGCTGTACAAAATTTCGTGGCCATTTAAACTCCCCCTCTTTTTTTTTGACTACTGCCACTGAACGTTACCTGCAGAAAGCTGTCAAAATGCAGCACGTCGTGTAGGCTACACTCAACATTTGTGTGGTCTCCTCCACTTTCTTTCCTCCACCAGCATTAGTATTTGTTAACTCTATATTCTTACACAACTGGAAATAGCATGAATCAACCAAAATCCATCTTTTAAATTAAGGATATATAATTTTCCTTGAATTGTTGTTTCCATTCAATTATTTGTATTTTCAACAACTGCTCGTCAGAAAAAATACTATAAAAGATAGGCCTAATCAGTCTTTACGTGTGTTAAAATCAAGTATTGATCCAAATAACTACATGAAACCCACGTTAGATCCAAATAACTATATGAAACCCATCTCCACAGAAAATTTCATTAAGATATCTTGAATATTGAGAAAGTTATGAGCATTTTTGTGAAAAAAACAACTTGTTTTCGGTCACACTAAATTATATTGTTTTCACCTTAGAAATGAGACAAAAATAGGCGCTGATTACTGAACTATAAAATGTTGTAACTTTCTTCATACTTGACATATTTACCTTTTTTTTTTTTTTTGTAAAGGGGGTACCCAGGTCTTTCCACATATGCTATCCATTTGTCTATTTGTTGAGTTTTAATTTTTTGTCCACATACCTATATTTATATTAAGCACATAAATATGTGAATGTATTAGCATAAAATCAATGTATTTCAAATACATTTTGGTATATTTTCACTAGGGCTACACGTCAGCACTCTCGTTTGTTTTGTATGCTAAACAGTTTTGGTGCAAAAATGCCCAAAATTTAGTCCAAAATGGTCCATATTGTGTAGGATAGAACTGGTATAGAAACCATGACTAACCAGAGACATCAGATATCCATCAGCTTTCCTATCCGCTGGAGCGGCCAACAAAAGCAGAAACATGTTCTCCTTCTCTTGTCTTCCTCTATCTCGCACTGGCTGCATTAACATTCCTTTGAAGCCTGATTCCAGTGCAGATCATCATCTTCCTCAGCGTCCTTATCTGTCGCTCCTGATCTCGTGTTTGAACTCGTCTCTTTAGCTCAGCGTGTCGCTGTATCATGATGAAGGTTTGCACGATACTCTTTGCTCCAGGTGGGCTCTTTAAACCCAACATGAAACCAAACTTGACTTCATCTTTCTTTCTTCATTCATTCACATTGCCGCTCTTATTGTGAAGGATTCAGTGCCGAAGATAAGCATCATGTTGACCATATGGCTCATTCAGAGCCTGTGGGCTGATTGAATGAAACTGATCACATGTGTTACACAAAAAACCAAAATAGCTTTTATATAGATATATAGATATACACCAAACTTTCCAGTCCTGCACCTGCTTATATTATATAGACATTTACAGAGGGATTAGTAAATATATTATTCATAGCCTGATTTATATAACATTTTATTCTAACATCATTTTTAACGCTATTGACAGGATAACAAAAGTAGATATCCATAAATCTCTCTGTAATTTTAAGAAAGAACAGTATATGATGGTACATGATAAACCAAAATGTATTGTTTGTTTGTTTAGAAGTGGGTGTAGTAATGGAGTAAATTACCACAATTTGATACCCATGCAGAAAAATTATTATAATGATTTTTTTTTTGCTAACTTCTCAGCTGAAGTGAATTATTATTTAACCTTTACATTACTGTTGAACCATCACTGTAAAAAAATATTGTTGGTTCAACTTAAAAAAGTAAGTAACCTGGTTGTCTTCAAATTTTAAGTTCATTGAACTGGAAAAAGTGAGTTAATACAATGAAGGAGAATGATTTAATCATCAGAACCTCAAAATTATATGTTATCTGAACTAAATAAATTATTTAAGTTGATTTGACAAAAGAAAAAAATGTTGTGATTACTACACTGTAAAAAATATTGTTGGTTTAACTTAAAAAAAGTAAGTAACCTGGGTTGCCTTAAAATTTTAAGTTGATTGAACTGGAAAAAGTGAGTTAATACAAAGAGGGAGATTAATTTAATCATCAGAAACTCAAAATAATAAGTTATCTCAACTAAATAAATTATTATAAAGTTGATTTGACAAAAGAAAATATGTTGTGATAACAAATCTTGAAAATTTTTCTTACAGTGTGGAATTAATAAAAATGTACAATAGTAAGAGCTGAACTGTTGCCTCATTTATCCAATTTCCAACACCATGGAGAAAGTGGGCCGGTCTTGGGCCTAAAACTCCCGGGCTGAAAAGTGGCCCCACTCCGGCCCTTCATGGTAGTGAACATACCTCATACACTGTAAAAAATATTGTTGGTTTAACTTAAAAAATGAAGTAACCTGGTTGCCTTAAAATTTTAAGTTCATTGAACTGGAAAAAGTGAGTTAATACAATGAAGGATATTGGTTTAATCACCATAAACTCAAAATATTATGTTATCTGAATTACATAAATTATTTAAGTAGATTTGACAAAAGAAAAAATGTTGTGATTACAAATCATGAAAATATTTTTTTACAGTGATCTGCTCATTGAATGAACAATATCTACTGTACCTTTATGTAAACAGCATTTATAACCTTGTTTTCTATCATCTCTGTTTGTGTTGCAGTAAGTGACAGCTGCTTTCGCAATCTCGCTGAGGACCGCAGCGGGGTCAACCTCAAAGACCTCGTGCACGACCCTTCCTTGTGAGTGACCACCACAAAACACACACATTTTTCACTTAAAGCGTCTCCCTTGATGCTTTTCAAGTTATTTAAATCTTGCTATTGTAATATTTGTATTTCTGTAACGCGCTGAACGGCTTCGGTGGCCTGTTAGCTTCACTGCTCATATGATGAGACGTTCACGTCATGCTAATCACTTAATGCTCGTCAGGAGTTCAGGCTGTTAAACATGCAGAACATGTGCTTGCATTGAACCCTTGATGGATATTAATGTCAGAACGACTCAATGTCACACTGCGCTGTAACTGTAATGAAGTGTCATTGTACATGAATGAAATGTGCGAGATGCATATCAAACAGTGCAACCACATCCAAATACACACAGAAAATCACATTATCTTATACTTTATATATCAACTCTTTCCTTCCGTTTTTCACTGTTTTACGGTAGGGGGCGCTATTACGCATCTCGTTAAACGAGTACAGAATATCCTGATCAAAACACAGGCGAAGAAGAACGATATCATATGTAAAATAACGTGAATATTAACATGTAAATGTCATACGGCTTCAGAACGACATGACCGTGAATAAATGACAGATTATTAATTTTTTTGAAGCAAAATATCCCTTTAAGAAAACTGGCCCTGAAACACTGTGCTTCCCTTGTAATGAATTCAGGAGGAAGTGTTTGGACGGGCTGTCAGGTGAAATATAAACCCAGGTGGTTTAGCGGAGAGCGAGATGACAGACTGTCAGATGAAGCGGATGTGTGTTAAGTGTGAACGCTGCAGGAGAGACGGCTATCAGACGAGGACGGGTCGCGTTGTCCTCACGCGACTGCAAACTAATTGGTGGCACTAAAAATAGCCCGTGAATAAATCAGATCGGTGGCATGTGGCTCGTCTTACCCTGACCCTGGCTTGTTAGAGAGAGTTCAGCTGACCTTGAGCATGCTTTGAGGAAATTAATCTCAATTTGCATCTAAAAATCTAAAGAAAAAAATGTTTCATCATATTTTGCATAATGAAAATGAATTTTTAAGACCAATAAAATATAATATTTTGCAGTTTTACAATGAAGCAAAACAAAAAAAATCACCTATTTTTGTAAATGAAATATTGAAATGCTTAATCATGTTTTTGCACTTTTTGTATAATTAAACACATGTTTTATTACATTTTTATAATAGGAATATTTGTATTTATTACTGAAATTTTAAACATGATTTCACTCTCTATAATTAAACACGTTTTTATTTAACTCTAAAAAGTTTAAATAAAAAGTTTATTTAACTTTTTTTTTATTTAATTCTAAAAAGAATAATCTTTTTGTTTCTTAATAAAATTGCTCAAACAAGTTTTGCACTTATATTTTATAATATTTTTATATTTTATAATATTTTTTATAATACATTTTTATAATAATATTTTAAAAAATGTACATTTTTTAAAACATTAATAATGAAATATTAATCATGATTTGCATTTATCATGTAATTAAGCACATTTTATACATTTTTTATAGTAATACAAACATGATTTCACTTTCTATAATTAAACACATTTTTATTAAATTCTCAAAAGAATAATCTTTTTGTTTCTTAATGAAATTGCTCAAACATGTTTTGCACTTATTGTATAATAGTGCACATTTCTATTACATTTTTATAATAATATTTGTTTATTAATAGAATATTAATCATGATTTGCATATATTGTGTAATTAAGCACATTTTATACATTTTTTATAGTAATATTTGTATTTATTACTGAAATTTTAAACATGATTTTCACTCCCCCGATAATTAAACACATTTTTATGATTTGTTTATAATAGTAATATTTTTGTTTTATTGCTCAAACATGGTTTGCATTCATTGTATAATTAAGCATTTTTTTCTAATAGTAATATTTTTATCTTAATAAAATATCAAACATGATTTGACTGAAATTTTGAACATGATTTTCACTCTACCTTTAATTAAACACATGTTTTATTAACTTCTCAAAAGATTTATCTGTTTGTTTCTTAATGAAATTGCTCAATATATAGTACAACAGTGCACATTTCTATTACATAATATAATTACGTTTATTTTACATATTTATAATACTATTTTTTTTTGTTTATTAGTTAAATTATTGTTAAATTAAGCCAATTTTTCCTACATGTTTATTATAGTAATATTTTAATTTATTAATGAAAGGTTCATGGTATGCAGCGACTCATCCATACTTCAGATGTTCAGTGCAGTAAGCATGTGAGTGTTTTCAGGTAGGGTCCCAGCGTCCTCCAGCAGTGCTTTAAAGTGCGCCGAAAGCCATCATTCAGCACAAAGGTGCTCCATTATTAATGAAATCACAGCAGCAGATGGCCTTGGTTTGGGAGCTCATCCAGAAGTAAAGCTGGGTCACAGATGTGTGCGACGGGATGCGTTCTCCTCCTCTGGCACACGCTCTCTGTCTTTCTTTATTCATACCCTGAGGAAGGCGGCGAGGCCAGGAATGATGTTTTTAAGTGTGGCAGGGTCTATATGACAGCAGGGTTCGATTAAACAGTCATAACTCTTCCATTAGACAGAGAAAGACACGGGCAACGATTCTGGCAGGGAAAAGTGCAACTGTTTAACTGTGCCAGAAATATCACTGGAGTCCTGTCGGCAAGGGAGGATGTCAGTACCTCGAAATGTTTTAGAGCGTTTGTGTTTTCACTATAGGCACTTTTCCTTGGCATTTCTATAAATGGACTTATTAACATGTAGCATGTTGTTGCAATCCCGCTGGTCACGATGGTAAGATGCCTGTGTTCGCAACGTCAAACTATCATACTTCAAAATAAAAAGTATTTTTTTTAAATCACTAATCGGAAAAAAAGTCATGGATTTGTCATCCATGACTTCTAGTACTCGTAAATAGAGAGCTATTTAGTTTAAGATTTGTTCATGTTTTTGAACATTCTGTGCATCAAAAATACAGTAAAAATTGTGAAATATTATTACAATTTATTATAACTGTTTTCTATGTGAATATATTGTAAAATTTAATTTATTTATTTGATACAAAGCGGAATTTTCAACATCATTACTCCAGTGTTCAGTGTCACATGATCCGTCAGAAATCACTCTAAGATAGACATTTTCTTCAGGATTCTTAGACGAATAGCCTAGAAAGTTCAAAAGAACATCATTTATTTTTAAAATTGAATATTTTTCAACATTATAAAAGTCTTTTGATCAATTAAACAAAAATACTCTTTAAAAAAAATGCACTGACCCAAACCTTTTGAACTCTAGTGTGTAACAGAAATAGTAAAATAAAATAAAAAAGTATGCTATTCTGATTTCATCCACTGTGTGAGATACTGTATCCCATAATGCAGTTCCATTGACTGTATCTGCCACACATTTTAGAATCTCCTCCTTGACTTTTATTAGTTGAGACATGTTACGCATCACTCTTGAGCTTTAGCATGAACCAATGAGGTTCATTCTCGTGTTACGCGTCACGTTTGCCAAGATGTGTTTTTCTCCTTTTTGGAGCCTGAAAAGTTTGCATGAAATGAGAGTGAGTAGATGATGACAGTATATTTATTTTAGGGTAAATTTACTGCACATTTAAAGAGAGAGAGAGAGAGGTGCTGAAATGAAAGCACAGGTATCTCACTTTGAGCAGAATAAACCTCAGGCACGTTCTGTTGTTCATAAACGAGTTTTCCACACGTTCAGGACAGGCGCACTCTCTGAGCCCAAACCGTGTGTCTAAAGTCTAGCATCACAAATGCTCTGAAACACACACACAGAGAGAGAGAGAGAGAGTCGCTGCCACCAGAGGCTGTAGTCTGAAGTGGTTTCCTTGGAAACAGAAGAAAAGATCCAAAGTTATTTGCTATTAGTATAATGTTATTTATGCAAAGAGTGAAGCCAATAACACTCAAGGGTTGCTGTGTTTTACCTGACAGGTGTGACTGTTGCTCTGCATAGTGAGGAGTAAAGTATGTTCAAAAGAATCAACCTCGTCAAATAAATATTAAATGGAAATAAAATGTGTTTGTGAAAATGTGATTTTTGAGAACATTAAATATAATAAAAATAAAAATAAACTTTTTGTAAACGGGGAATAAAAACTTTCAAATTGATTTAGATAATCATAATGCCCTACATTTATTCATCTATTTTCATTTTTGTTAAAGTTAAGCTAAAGTTTTGTAATATATATATATATATATATATATATATATGTTGACATGTTATATGACATGTTATATACAGTATATATATATATATACTGTATATAGCTCATGAAATGGACAGATTAGCACCTAAAATGTACATATTACCACCTAAAATGTACATATTACCACCTAAAATGGACATATTAGCTCATGAAATGGACATATTAGCACCTAAAATGTACATATTAGGCCCTAAATGTACATATTAACACATAAAATGTACATATTAGCACCTAAAATGTACATATTAACACTTAAAATGTACATATTAGCACCTAAAATGTACATATTATCACATAAAATGTACATATTAGCACCTGAAATGTACATATTAGCACCTGAAATGGACAAAAGTTTACCTTTTGAAAAGGTACAGCCCCAGTGACAGCTTTTGTACCTTTTTTCTGAGAGTGTATATATATATATATATATATATATATATATATATATACAATTGTAATGTAATTTTTTTATTTATAAAGAGGTACATGTTTTGGTCACCTGGTGTGTGTGTGTGTGTGCGCGCGCCTAACTGCAGTCACAAGGAAATATGATGCTATAGTTTTCATAAAAATAACATGCACACAAAAGGGGAGAAGGGAAAAGAGACCTTACATAAGACCTGTCTGCTGCTCTACACCTTCTGCCTCAAGTGCTTTTCTCCTGCTCGCCCTCTCTCTCTTTCGCACACACACATAAACCCCATCTCTGTTTGTCCTAATTCTTGATTTGGCCACAGGATGGTGCCATGCAATAAAATATAGGCTTGATAGATTTCTACAAACACATCACCTTTATGGCTCTGTAGGTCTAGTTGTTCTCATACTCTGATCTTGGTTTTCAGGCTTGGAGGAACCATCTCGGCTTACAAAATCGTTCCTGATGAAATTGATGAAATCAAGGTATGTATTTTTAAAGAATTACTAATAATTGATCAAAAGTGACAGTAAAGACGTGTATAAATGCTTTACTTTCTATTGATGTGCCAATGTACTGTAAATGTGTGTGTGTTTATTGATGTGTGTTTCTTTTGTCTGGTTCAGGAGACGCTTGTCGACTGGTGTGATGAGAAAGAGTTAAACCTGATTTTGACCACAGGTGGCACAGGCTTCGCTCCACGAGATGTCACACCTGAGGTGTGTGTGTGTGTGTGTGTGTGTGTGAGGCGAGAGTCAGATGTGTGTTCCTGCCTTAGATTTTCTCTTACAGACCTGAATAACACACACTACAAAGCTGTGATCACTAGCCAAAATGAACCAACTACCATCACAAGAGCACTTCCAGCGCTCACACTAGTCTAGATCAGATCCTGATCTCAGCTCATCTCCTCTTTATTGATGTGACCTACTGTATTCTCGTCAGATATGCTGACCAAAGGTGAGCATCTGAGCTCTGATCTATTACACCAGTTACAGGCTTTGGTGGGAGATAGATACATAGATGGATTGATTGATAGACATACAGATGGATGGATGGATGGATGGATGGATGGTTAGATAGATAGATAGATAGATAGATAGATAGATAGATAGATAGATAGATAGATAGATAGATAGATAGATAGATAGATAGATAGATAGATAGATAGATAGATAGATAGATAGATAGATAGATAGATAGATAGATAGATAGATAGATTTTTAGATAGATAGATAGATAGACCAACGCTACTTTTGCGTCATCGAAGGGTAACGCCCCCTTTTGGGGGAAAACACCTCTATACTGTCTATGGGAAAACAAACGGATTCCCATGAGAACAGAACTCGCACTAGATCTGCAAAGTTTCTTGATAGCAAAAATGGCACAAACTTATAGAAGCTAACGTTACTGAATACGGGGTTACAGAGGTGTCCCTTGAAATGGTCGAAAACTGGATTATGACCCCACACAGCGGCCAAATATGGACTATTCAGACATCTAACGTTACCACTATCTCGTGGAATCACAAGTAAGTAGCCTTTTTTTTCATTAACACTCACAGTATGACAAACTAGACGATGAATGATCATATTTAACTTGATTTAAGCTATTGACATAGTCTAATAAGGTAACGTTAGCTGCTAACAGCTAGTCTTTCTAATAGCTTAGTCGACAACAAAACTGTCAATAGCTTAAATCAAGTTAAATATGATCCAAGTGACATGGCCTCATCGTCTAGTAGTTTGTAATAGGCTACTGTGAGTGTGTAAATGATAAATAAATAAAAAAGGCTACTTACTTGGTGATTCCACGAGATAGTGGTAACGTTAGATGTCTGAATAGTCCATATTTGGCCGCTGTGTGGGGTCATTAATCCAGTTTTCGACCATTTCAAAGGGACACCTCTGTAACCCCGTATTCAGTAACGTTAGCTTCTTTAAGTTTGTGCCATTTTTGCTATCAAGAAACTTTGCAGATCTAGTGCGAGTTCTGTTCTCATGGGAATCCGTTTGTTTTCCCATAGACAGTATAGAGGTGTTTTCCCCCAAAAGGGGGCGTTACCCTTCGATGACGCAAAAGTAGCGTTGGTCTATAGATAGATAGATTTTTAGATAGATAGATTTTTAGATAGATAGATAGATAGATAGATAGATAGATAGATAGATAGATAGATAGATAGATAGATAGATAGATAGATAGATAGATTTTTAGATAGATAGATAGTAGGGGTGGCACGGTACATGAAAAACACCCGAACCGTTCGGTTCGCTTGTCTCGGTTCGGAGCGTGTGTGCGTCTCACGGTTCGACGCATGCGCCTCGTGCCCGTATGTGACGTGTGTTATCTTTCGCGCGACATAAGCTTGTTCGACTTGGACCGGCGCTGCACAGAGCGACCGGTGAATAACATCAAACTAGCCCGAGAGCGACGGCTCCGTCACTCACTTTTGCGGTATTTGATGTCATTACCGATCGCTCTGTGCAGCGCCGGTTCAAGTTAGTAAACAAGCCAGTAAAAGTGGAGTATGGAGCGCTGCAGGTCACGGCACGCGGAGAAATGGCAAGTGGGAGAGATGAGGGAGTTGGAGGATGCGCCAGCGTCGTATGAGTCTATGGTATAAGTCCGGTGTGTGGGAACATTTTGGATTTCATGTTATGATATTTTAATATAACGCTACAGTGGCACTTTATGTATAAATAAGAGCTTCAGTCATACGTTTCCAAATCCTGCACTTTAATTTTAAGTGGGACTCTCTGGGAATAGAAGCATTGTTGATACTGTCTTTTGTGTTGAGGTTGAACTTATGTTTCACTTTATGTTTATGGCCTTTGCTATTGCTATAGCCTAACTAATTATAGGCAATGAGGTTTCATGTATATTGACATTTAAAAGACAGTGTTTTAATAGTTCCTCTTTTTTTCTTTTAAAAGATAGAATTTTTGTAAGAGCTACAAAAGTTGGCAGTTGATAAATGCAAGTTTATTTCTTGTGTAAATAAGATTTGTGTGATAAAAATGCACAAGTTCTTGTAGATATAGTGTGATACACATTCTCCTTTTTTTTTGCCAAATAAACGAAAATCATGTCAATGTCTTCTCTTCTTGCTGTATCAAAATCTCACCTAGCTTTCCTCTGAGATAGTCCCAAAATGTGCTTAAAGTCAGAGAGTCAAATTCAGTTTGTGCATGATTGCATGAATATCATTTTTTTTTATACTGTATCCTAAAGTGTGGATAATTAAGCTATAGATCACATGCTGAAGTACATTTCTGGAGTGTTAAAAATTAAAAGAAAAAAATAACAAGAACCGTACAGAACCGAAAACCGTGACCCTAAAACCGTGATACAAACCGAACCGTCGGTTTCGTGAACCGTGCCACCCCTAATAGATAGATAGATAGATAGATAGATAGATAGATAGATAGATGGATAGATAGATAGATAGATAGATAGATAGATAGATAGATAGATTTTTAGATAGATAGATTTTTAGATAGATAGATTTTTAGATAGATAGATAGATAGATAGATAGATAGATATTTAATTAAATAATTTATAGTAAATTATTATTTATATTTCTGAAATTGCTATTTATATTTCAAGGGGAGAAATTAGAAGGTATAGTTGGGCAAAAGAGATGGTTTTTAAAAATTTGGTGAAAAGTCGGATTCTGATTGATTTTAAATTTTATAAGTTGGTTAATGAAGTTTTTGCAAACGTGGGGATATAATGAAACTATTTGCACAGTTTTGGATGTAATGTTGTTTTTTTGCTTTGATATTGGAATAAGTATTTGGGCTTGTAAGAAATCATGATATGTGAAACACAAAAATGTGATCATAATTATATCTTATGATCAAATGAAGTTGTGAACAACAAAATCTCTCTCTCTCTCTCCTCATGAGTCTCATCAACACTCCTCCTTTGATGTTTTCCCTTGTGACTTTGCAGACCTTTTTTATGCTCAAACAGCAACATTACACACTAAGAAAGAAAAATGCATAGGACCCCTTTTAAAGAGATTGTCATTTGTCTTTCCTGAGCCTCTCTGTGTTTCTGTCTGTCCAGGCCACTAAAGAGGTGATCGAGCGGGAAGCTCCAGGGATGTCTCTGGCCATGCTGATGGGATCTCTGAATGTCACTCCTCTGGGAATGCTCTCCAGGTCTGGCTTCAACACGTCCAAAACATTCACAGGATCGTCTTTGACATTCATTCTGGATATTCAGAGAAAAACTGATCCCAGTTCAGCCTCTCAATCAAAAACACAGACTTATTGGCTCATGCACAGAAGAGACGCTTCCAGCACAGAAATACAACAGATAGTTAGAGGAACAGCTTGTTTTCAGAATATAATAATACAAATGCCTGAATACTATATATTCAGAATTTACAGTTGTTATTAATACACAATTACTATGAATGATAATAATAACGTTTAAATACAACTGTTCAAATGCCAGTACGTCAAATGTTTTTTAAGTTTGTTCTGCTCGCCAAAAATCAGTATTACTCCGAAATATTATTACAATTTAAAATAACTATTTTCTATGTGAATATATTGTAAACTGTAATTTATTCCTGTGATCAAAGCTGTATTTCCAGCATCACTACTCCAGTCTTCAGTGTCACATGATCCTTCAGAAATCACTCTCATATGATGATTTGCTGCTCAAGAAACATTTCTGATTATTATCAATATTGAAAACAGCTGATTAATATTTTGGTGGAAACTGTGATGCATTATTTTCAGGACTTTTTCTTATTATGAATCCAGAACAGCATTTAATTGAAATAGAATCTTTTATAACATTATAAACGTCTTTACTGTTACAATGCATCCTTGCTGGATAAAATATTACTTTCTTTGAGCAAAAATAGTGTGTGTATATGAGAATGAATAATTGGTTTCTTTCATTGTGTGTGTGCACAGACCCGTGTGTGGTATCCGAGGGAAAACTCTCATCATAAATTTGCCGGGCAGTAAAAAAGGTTCACAGGTAAGAATACATTTTTTTTTTTCGTTCACTAAAAGTTTGGTTAATAATAATAATAATAATAAAATAATATAATAATAATAATAAATAATAATAATAAAAATATGTCTCAATACTGGTCTAGTTCTTAATGAGAAGTGTGTACTCCACTAGCAAAGTCAAAACTGCTTGTATTCTCAATAAAATATAGACCTACGTTAATGGGTGCTGGAAATAGAGATAAACATGAATAATTACAGAGCCGCTTTTGGATCATTCCAGAATAGTTTAAGGTTTATATCTTTTTCATTGCTTGTCCAATTTGAGAAATCACTGAGATGAATAAAATAGAACAAAAGTTGTCTGTAAATCACTTATAATATAATTAAAGAAGAAGAATACTGGTTTATCCCATACAGAAATATACTTCCATTGTTAATGTCCAAAAACATGATTATTTTTGGTACTTTTTTATTAGTGATTCCCAGTGTTGCGTTACTCCCTAACTATTTGAGTTACTTAGTTACTTTTTATGGGAAGTAAAGTGTAACGTTACTTTTGCATTGCTTTTTCTCAACTGGACTGGGCTTGCTTGATTGTATTTTAACTGTAAAGGGCACAGTATGGAAGTTAATTAATTACATATGTTTTGAATCGAAATATTCACATTCACTTTTTTGTTTCAAACACATATCACACACATTTTCATTACTATTATTAAAAATTCAATAATCCAAAATATTCAGTCTGTTTAAATAATTCAACAGGCAAGTTTCTGTCCATTTCATTTCACTTTACAAATTTGCTACTAAGTCTGCTGTTAGTAGACTCACCAGCAGGTGGTGCAAGCGGGTGATGACGAAGACCAAAGCAACGGGTAGACATTCATTCTCAAAAACTGATTTAGGTCTCGTATCTCTCACAGAGGAGCGGATGCGTAAAGGAGGAGCAACGACAGTAGAGATCGAGACCGGTGCGTCGTCCTCGGCCTCGTTCTGCTCGCCACACTCCATTTCACAGTTTTCACACTACAATGCGAAAACAGCATTTTCAGATTCAATCACTTTGGAGAGCTTCTTCAAAAAGCTTCAAAAGTTTTCACCCTTTCATCACATTCTGGACGAAAGGCCAAAACATTGAGAAAAATATGTGTTTTCAAATGTATCTGGATTAAATTGATGTCTATGAGCCCTATTTTAACGATCTAAGCTCATGGTCTAAAGCACAGGGCGCAAGTGCACTTAGGGTGTGTCCGAATCCACTTTAGCTAGTTTAACGATAGGAAAAGTGGTCGGCGCACTCGGCTCGTGGTCTAAAAGGGTAGTCCCTATTCTCTCAATGAGTAATGGGTGTGTTAACGTGAAATAAACCAATCAGAGTCTCATCTCCCATTCCCTTTAAAAGCCAGTTGGGCTCACGCCATGGCGGATTCGCTATTTACATGCAAGCGGAAAAAGTGAACGCTTCTGTAGCGAGGAAACGGATCTGCTCGTGCGCGAGATTAACATCTACGGGACAAAGTGTACGAGCGTTGCGCTCCGGCCTATAGGTGCACATTACAAATGCGCTCTTTAAATTAAAAAAATATTGCGCTTTAGACTTTGGACCAGGTTTTAGTTGGTCAATGGCTCTATTTCAGTTCCTCAAAATAGCAACGCACCAACAATGCTCCCGAACACACCTCGTTTTCAGACCAGCAGTCCATGGGCGCACGAATGGGGGCAAACGTATTTGCTATTTTAACCCTTCTATTATCTTCATTTGTGTCTACACTCATTATCTTTGGGGTCTCCAGGGACCCCAGACAATAACATTTAATTTTGAAGCAGTATAATAATTTAATTTTACTCTATTTATTAATGTTTTTACACAACATTTTTGCAGTTTTTGGAGGATTTTAGATATCTTTTAAATTTCTATAAATTAATAAATAAATATTTATTTAAATAGGCTTTTTACAAAAAAACGGCATTGTATGTAAAATTCACTTTATAAAAGACCCAGATTTCTAATTTTCATTCATTGAGATAACATGGATCATTTAACATGGTTTAATGTAAGATTTTTGACAATTTTGACAAAATGCAGTTTTAAAATAAAAAAATATCACTTTAACCACTAGATGGCCATAGACCTCCACTATAAGCTATTTGCTATTTGACTAACTAAACTATATTTCACAAGTTTTTCCAGTTGGATTCATATCTAAATATTATGAAATCACAATTATAACAAAAAAAAAGTATTTTTTTGTACTGACAAAAGTTTTTCAATAATGTTACATTATGATTAGAATCAAACCTGAACAAGATGTTACAAAGAGAAATGTTGGAGTCTTTCGATTTGATCATTTATTTCAATTATCTGTTTTTAATATAATTCTATAATTTTAAAACAATGTTTCAGTTACGAACTGTAAAAGAACAAAAATTAACAGAAATGAACAGTTATATTACATATTGAAAAAAAACACATAAAAATGCAATTAACTGAACAGCAATAACAAATGAGCATATAAAGCAGGAAAAAAATAAAATCATAATAAATAAACGATTTCCTAAAAAAAACTGATTGGATTTTTTTTTTTTTTTGTGAACAATTAGGAACAATAACTGGTGGTGCACTGGAGGTGTTTACTGGTTACTGGAGGCGTTGGTATTTGAAGTGTGTGTGTGAGTGTGCATTGTGGATGTTTTTTGCATTGTTGGAAGTGTGCCACTTTATTTCTGTCTATGTGATCTGCGTTGTTTCTTCGTTGTTTCTGATTTTAATGATGAATTTTGTATATTCACTATGCGGGGTCTCCAGGGATACCGAAGATAAAGAGTGTTGGCATTTTTTCATGCTAACATAAAATCAGATATCATTCTAAAATTTTTTTTTTTTTTTTTTGGTAGATCTAGACAGTGTTAAGAGTCGTAGAAAGTTTCATACCATTTGGAAAAAGAGAACATTTTTTTAAAAATTGACAAAGTCATTTGCAGGTCAAAAAGACCCCAAAGATAATAAGAGGGTTAATAACGTAACCCAGGACGTGAAAATAATAACTGCGTCGGGCTGAAACTAGCAAAAAAAACACTTGCGTGCAAACAGCGAGTGTTTGATTGGGCCTTTGTTTTATTTTTCTTTGCGTGTGTGTCGTGTAGGAATGCTTCCAGTTTATCCTTCCCGCTCTCCCGCACGCCATCGACCTGCTCCGAGAGGCCGTGGTCAAAGTGAAGGAGGTGCCGAACGAGCTGGAGGACCTGCCCTCGCCCCCGCCGCCTCTGTCCCCGCTGCCCGGCAGCAGCCCGCACCGGCAGACCGAGGACAAGGGTGTTCAGTGTGAGGAAGAGGAGGAGGAGAAGAAGGACAGCGGTGTGGCCTCCACTGAGGACAGCTCCTCCTCACACATCACTGCTGCCTCCATCGCTGCCAAGGTAATCCTGTGTGCATATATGATGTTTTACGAAGGAATGCACGATATATCGGCCACCATATCAGTATTGCTTACACCGATACACACGCGAGCATTTGAAAGCAAGTGTCTTTCATCAGATCGGTCCTGCTTGTGTTTTCAAGCGCTCCTGCTCTCAAACGCACCCGTGTGTTGATCATTGTAGCCATCCGATGAGCACGTGAACACATTGGCCAATCAGAGGTGCTTGTGATTGCGTCACATTTTTTAAATTTGAGTATCAACTTGGTACCGAAGTCTGTACTTTTGACAACACTATAACGTAGTTTTACATTGGGATGCACTATATATCGGCTACCATATCAGTATTGGTCGGTATATGTTCTATATGAGTAATTTACTCACCGCCTTGTCATCCAAGATGTCCACGTCTTTCTTTCTTCAGTCGAAAAGAAATTAAGGTTTTTGATGAAAACATTCCAGGATTTTTCTCCATATAATGGACTTCAATGGGGTCCAAACGACAGTTTCAGTACAAACTGTTCAAAGGGCTTTAAACGATTCAGACGATGAATAAGGGTCTTATCTAGCGAAGCGATCGCTCATAAAAAAAAGTTTTATAAGCTCAAATGGTTGCCTTGCTCTGTTCATCAAAATGAACAAATCTTTTTTCATGTCATTTGGTTCATTCAACGAACGAACTGAACGAATTGACTCGGAAAAAGATTCAAACAGGAGTTCAAACAGGAACTAAAGCTTAAACTTTTTTTTTTTAATGAGCGATCGTTTCTCTTAATAAGACTCTTATTCATCGTCTGAATCGTTTAAAGCCCTTTGAAGCTGCACTGAAACTCTCATTTGGACCTTGAACCGTTTGGTCCCCATTGAAGTCCATTATATGGAGAAAAATCCTGTAATGTTTTTGTATATAAATGGTCTTAAAAGGTCTTTAAAGACTGAACCCGAGGTTTTTATTTTGTGATTATTTTAATTCCTTTCTGTGAAAAGCGCTTTGAATTACCATTGTATGAAATGCGGAATATAAATAAACTTTCCTAGCATTGCCTATTTCTCACATGACTCTGCTGGACATTTGCAGGTTTTCCATTTGTCTTCATTCCCATCATGAAACTGTCATCTTCATGTGCGCTGCAGTATCCTCAGGTGTGAGTGAATGTCGTGCATCATCTTCATATCATTTGTTTGATTGTTGTGCACCTCGTTTGTCATGTCATTCATAGCCTGATGGACTGATAACTCAGCCAATCATGCTTCAATCTGCGTCCCAATTTGCATACACTATTCTTGTGACAAGTACACTTAAGCATACTTTTTTTTAAAAGTACTTACTACAGAAATAACATACTTAAAGGGGTAGTTTAACCACAAATGAAGAATATTTCATCATTTACTCACCCGCAAGTTGTTCCGCACCTGTATGAGTTTCTTTCTTCTGTTGAACACAAAAGAAGATATTTTGAAGAATGTCGTTAAACAAACAAGTTTAGGGCACCCATTGACTTCCATAGTAGGGAAAAAAATGCTATGGAAGTCAATGGCAACCATCAACTGATTCTTCAATGTAATCTGAATGCAATATTTTTTAACACATAATTCCATGTTATATGCATTATTCATTATATGCATTATATACATTATTCATTATATGCAATTAAATGAAAATATATTATAATTCAAATAGTATATTATTCGACCCACTTAAGTACATCTTTATACATCATTTCATAATTAATTCTATTGTCTTTTCATAATTACTTCTGTTGTCTGAATACTTCTATTCTATTGAAATGTGGTTAAATCACACTGACAAATTTTATTCCATTTCTATTAAATCATATATGTCATGCATTTAAGTATATTTGTAATTACACATTTGTAATTTAGTACATGTAAATATGTTTCATTGAATAGCACACTGCAGTTTAAATTATAATCTAGCACTTTACATGTGCTTCGTTATGTTAATGATTTAAAATGTACTTTAAAGTAAAACTTTTAATTTGGCATTATTGCAAAGTGCTTTTTAGTGCTTATAGTGTGTGTTTACATTACATTTTTCAGATGGATTCCTTGACATTTTTCTATGTAGTTTCATGCACTGAAAAAAGGATGTTGGATTTACTTTGAAACAATTTTTAGAGAGATTACAAAATTTTACTAAGAATTACAAAGAATTAAAAAAATTACAAAGTTTTTTCTCGCAAAATTACAACTTCCAAAAAAAATTTTTACTCTGTGTAAATGCTAACGTCTAGCTAAATGCATTACCTCAACATTCAATATTACTTTTACGCTCATACATTTAAAAACGTGAGATTCAGCTTCACATTCCACACAATTTTCTACTTTAAACTAAAAAAGTTAATGGGAAACTGTCCCAATCTCCTCTGCTTTCATGTAGCAATATGTTTTGGGTGATATAAGGCCTAAAAAACATCAAACATGCTTCAAAATCCACTGAAAAGACTGTCACCCATGAACTTTTGGGCACATTTTCTCCAGTGTATGGAATGTACTATCTGATTAGAAACCTGACAAAAACATGTCCCGGGATCTGTTTCACCACGTTTAAAAGAAATAAATACTTTCAAATGCAAACTTTTGACTTTTTACCTTTGCATAATGCACAAAGAGTAAGTGAGGTCTCTGGTTATAATAAACATCCTTCTCCGTGTCTTAGATTCCTGACTCCATCATCTCACGGGGCGTCCAGGTCCTTCCCCGTGACACGGCATCTTTGAGCACCACGCCGTCCGAGTCGCCGCGAGCCCAGGCTACCTCTCGCCTCTCCACAGCTTCCTGTCCCACACCCAAGGTGAGAGCGCATCACTTCCTGTTTCCTGTCCCCGCACTGTTCGCTTTCCTGTCTGCCTCCCCACCGCGCTCACCCTGCTGCCCAACTCCACGCTCACCTCACCCCAAAACTCCTCACATGCTCCGAGCTGTCAGAGTCCCATCTGTGTGTGGATTTAATATTTAGGATATCGAAAAATTATACGGAAGCAAGGAATAAAAAAGACTTTTTATAAGTCTGATATAATGTTTATATCTCACAATAGAGTGCAACAGTCAGGTTCCGGAGGTAAAAACTACATTACCCATGATGCTGTGCAGTAAAGAGTTGCCACAAGAGGAATGCGAGCTCTTTAGCTCCGCCCACTCCGATTAAGCACTGCAAATGACATAATCAAGTTGTTCTCCTTATGCCCTCAAAATACTTTGTATATAGATGTTTGTTTGGGAATAGACTTAAAATATATTGTTTTTATGTGTATAATCAGCATTTTTTAATGAGTTCTTTATGGTTATTCTGTTCGCAATGCTTTGTGTTATTGTAGTTGTAGTTAAGTTGTCTTTTTGTCTTATTTTCAAATACTTTTTTTGCGAATTTTGCCGTTTGTAATGTTATGATTATGATTATGATAGCTGGTTGGCTTGGTTCATTGCTTATAATGCTTTAGCAAATACTAAATTGTAAGATATAAACTTGCAATTGCATTGGGAAAAGCCACAATTACCTTATTCTGTAATATATATCAGTGTTGTAGTCGAGACCACCTCACTCGAGTCCGAGTCGACACCGAGACCAGAGAGAGTCGAGTCCGAGTCAAGACCGAGTCCATAGAGAGTCGAGTCCGAGTCGAGTCCGAGACCAGAGACTGTCGAGTCCGAGGCGAGAACGAGACCAGTGAGGGTTGATTACCTAATTTACTTTTATTTACTTAGAGAATGGGGTTTTTTTTTATCTGAATTTACTTAGAGTTTAAAAAATATGATCAGTTTAGGGTAAAAAGGCCACATAGTAGGTGGTGTTAAAAGTAATTTTATTACAATTTGTCATGCGCAGTTGCGCACTAGAAAATCACCAATCACTGGGCGTGTCAATCAATTTAAAGAAATAATTTATTAACATACATTAATAATCATGAAAAATATTTTGAATTGAACTCGAGTGGACTCGGGAATAATTCCGAGTCCTAAAAAAAAAAAATGTTCGAGTACGAGTCAATTCCGAGTCCAAATGGACACGAGTCCATGACAAGACCAAGACCATTAAAATATGGTCTCGAGACCGAGTCCGAGACGAGTCCGAGTCTCGAGTACTACAACACTGATATATATTCTATGAGGTTGCATAACGTCTAAACTGGTCTTTTCCAAACTTTGAAAATGAATGTGAACCAGATCTATCAAGTATCATGAAAGTAGCTGATATGACTTGTATGCTTTTTTTTTTCCAAGACCGGAAGTGAAGTTATAATTAATGGAAAATCTATGTTGCTTTGTTGTCCTTTTTGGCAAAGTATTCCTTTAAAGCTGTGATTTAAGCTCTAAAAGCATCAAACACACTTCAAAATCCATACTGTCGTCCATACAATTTTAAAACACACTTTTTTCTGCCCCCCTAAAGTCTTTATTTACTGTATAAGGATTAAAATAGTTCTTGCTCAGAATTTTCTACCTGATAAAATATTTTATAGATTGGTATTTGTTTTAGAAATTCCCATGATAAGATTTTACAGTATTTTTTATATTCTGTATTTTATTGTCTAAAAATCAATATTTTTATTCATAAATATGTCCTCAATGGTGTACAAATACCTCTGCCAATTATCTGACTTATCCTTTATTATCTTTATAAACATGGGACGGGTAAGTCCACGGAGGCTTCCATGTTGTTCCGCCATCTTGGAAAACTATAATAGCTGAGAAAAGACAAAAAGTACTAGGCCAACGCGTTTTCGTTCAGAGCGTGACATGACTGAACGACTGAATGCAGAGCAGTGAGTAGTTTCAGTCATTAATTCACACTGTAACATTCGTTTGTTCGTTGTCAAGTTGCAGTTTGCTTGAAATAACAAACCTATTCACCCGAAGGAACTCTCGACGAAGTGCTATTAGAAGACATCTGTCATAGCTTTTTTGGTACATAACAGCTACCGTAGATGCAACGCGAGATTGAAAAAGCGAGACGCTGGAGAGCACAATTCGTTTGAATGCAAAATATAATTTTCCTGCTAGATGGGAGAAATTCCTACACATTGTCCCTTTAAAATAAAGTGTAACCGATTTGATCAATTCACACGACTCTTCCAGGTCTAGAAATCACTCCAGTTTATATCCAGTTTTAAAAAGAACCCTGGTTCTTCCAAACAAAAAACAGTTGTTGAGGGGGGCAAACTAAAATCGTTTTGACTTATTTTAAAGGGGACATATCATGCAAAATCCACTTTTTTAGCCCTTAAATGCATTTTGTTGTATATTTGGAGTGTTTATAAGTACAGAAAAGATGAAATTATTCTCTTCAGGTGCTTCGTTTATATCTTTATATTCTGTTTTGGTCATATTTTTCAACCTGTTCAGATTTTTCTGTTGTCTATGACGTTTTTTGAGCAAGTGCGTCACCGCATTTGCAGCGGAACTGACAAATAAGGACATCGACTAGCGGCCCAACACTTCGAGCAATCCGCCATTATTATTTCTCGCTCCGATTTTGTAGTCCGAGCTCAATGATGCAGAAGTTACGAGAGGGCAAGTCAAAATGTTCGGTTTTTGGATGTACGTTAGTGACCTGAAGCACTTCAAGGGTTCCCACTTCAACAACCTCCGCCAGTATAAAGAAGGGTTTGCCGATTGACTTCGTCTGAATGAGGGGTAAATTCCTTCTATCTTTGGAGACAGACGAACAGAGCATTTCCATAAGCTGTAAATATCGTTAATAAAAATAAGTACTTTACTTTCTTAAAACACATGGTGGCCATGGTTTAGCAGTACCGGCTTTGTCTTTCTTTGTTTTGGTTTTGAAGTAATTAACGTTACACGTCTGCAGTATTATTGTTCTTGAGTTTCATCAATGGTCATTTAGCTGCATTGTTTTCTGATGCTTTTCTAAACGTATCATATTATCAATACAGATTTTTTTTTGTGGTAAGATTAGACCGTAGTCATTTATCTTGTCAGTGTGCTTGTTTTAACAAGAGAAATAGTCGACTTTCACTAATAACACAAAACAGTTAACTCGCATACCAATACATGAAGAGGTTGTTGTTCTGCAGGATCGTCGTCGTCTTTATCAACTCGCTCGCTCTGGCTCGAATATGTAAGGCTTGATGGACAAGTCTTCTGTTGTTGACATTTAATTAACGTGTGAATAAAAATGTTCTTTGAAGGTATCATATAATCGTATATCTCTAATCAAACTACAATAATGGCCGAACGTGGGGAGTTGAACTGACCATTAACTCATCGACCTGGAGATAGGGCTTTTTATTTTTTTTATTCTTTTTATTTAAAGGGGACGCATTGAAACGGGTCGCTCAAAGAGGCACATCAGAAAAGGTGTAGAAAAGGGGCTTGTGGAGCTATAATAATGAGGAATTCAGACCCAAGCATTGCAGTTATGCTTTATATAGACCACAAATGTATGATTTATATGTAAAAATGAATGATTTAAAAGCATGCATGTACCCTTTAATGCTTATTTTAAGTCACAAGTTTGCTAAGAATCAAGTGTGCTTGTGATAAATAGTTGGAAAAGTGGTAAATTACATGACATCTGTTTTTAAATAGAGCCAGACCGATTTATCGGCAGGTATTGACCGATTTATTAGGCATTTTCCAAACTATCGGTATTGGCAGTTATAATGGCCGATAAATGAGTATTTCAAAAATGAAATAAAAACGGACGAAACACGCTTCAACCATGTCATGAGTGTTGGAGTTGTATAGTTTGTAACTAAAAATAACTAATGTTATGGAAATCTGTTAATGTTTTGTTGCGCGTTTCTGGAAAATATCGGAATATCGGATTTTAAAACCAACAAATATTTGTATCGGTATCGGCCTTCAAAATCCTTTATCGGTCGGGCTCTAGTCTATAAACATGCACATTTTGAGTTACATGACTTACAGTTGCATTTATGCATTTGGCAGATGCGTTTACCCAAAGTGCCTTACATTGCATTGCATTTGAGCTGCAAATGTGTTTGTTCAATTCATGCATTTCCTTAGGATCGAACCCATGATCTTGGTGTTGCTAGCGCCCTGTGCTAAAGTTTGAGCTGCAGAAATATGACTAACTTTCCCTGACCCATCTGGCTAGAGACGCTCACCCGAGCCGGGCGATGAACACTCGTTCGTCAGCTCATATGTCACACTCATTTCTCGCCCTGCAGTGTGGATATGGATGGTTGTCATGGCAGCGGGCGTTGCCATGGAGACTGTGCTATGCTCATATGAGCGAGAGAGTTTGTGTACGTTTATCAGTTTGGACAGAGATGCAAAATTCCCTCATGTCATTGCAAACCTGTATGATGATGTTCACTTCACGCTGCTCTTTTCTATAAAGTGAACGTGTGTAGTTAACCCATGGTTTGAGCTCCTGCCCATATGACTTCTGTGCCGAGCCATTCGATAGCTTTCTGTCACAAACAGACAAAAATATTATTAGCTAATAAAAATATTAGTGACTCACACACCCTAATCATTCATTCAACCCTCCTCAGGCTTACAACACACACATTTATTTATTATTATATATAAATCACCATCATTTAAGTGATTTAGCCGTCCTGATCACAAGCATACTGAGAGACTCTCTCGATGTCACTTCCTGTCTTCTGTTCCCTCTCTCTCTCTCTTACACACACACACACAGATGATGATATGGCGGTGGCAGTTCTCCACACACGTTATATAACACAGTTACATAACAGTTAGCCGCTAACACATATACCAGTTCCTGTGACTATCTGCAAATGCAATTCTGCATCTAATTATAATGCACAAGTAATTATGCTGGATGATTGAATATATTGATTTAAACCCTCTTTCCTTTTATTTCAGCAAGGATGCATTAAATTGACAGTAAAAATAACAGTAAAGGCATTATAGACATCAGAGAGAGTTTTCTGCATTGAAACTGTGTGTATTGTGAAAAGTGCTATACAAGTAAATTTGGCTTGATGCAACGGTTTCCAACATTAACAATAAATAAGTAAATAAATAATAAGTAATAAATAATTATATTAGAGTAGGGATGCACCGATATGACAATTTTGGCCGATACGATAACCGATAATTCTTTATATTTGAAAGCCGATAACCGATATTTTGGCCGATAAATCTAAATCCAAATTTTTAGGCAATTTTTGATTTTCCTCATTAAAAGCTAAGATACAAACACAATTATGATGTTCTTATTTTAAAGTTGTGTAGCTGATATGACAGATTTGTGTTGCACATTTTGCACTTTAACTGGATTTTCCTTTTTTAAAGTGATTTCAATCGTATTTCAAGCAATTTAAAAGCATCATGTTGAACAGTGCACATCTAAAGTGCCTCAGCTGAAGGAAATAATACATTATTTATCGGCTTTTAGATGTCGGCTAAATTTTCTTGTTGGCCCGATAACGATAACATTAAAAATGATCATATATCGGCCGATACCAATAATGTGGCCGATATATCGTGCATCCCTATATTAGAGTGATTTCTGAAGGATCATGTGACACTGAAAACTGGAGTAATGATGCTGAAAACTCAGCTTTGATCACAGGAATAAATTACATTTTAAAATCTATTCACATAGAAATCAGCTATTTAGAATTTTAATAATATTTCACAATATTGCTGTTTTTACTGTATTTTTTATGTCAAATAAATGCAGCCTTGGTGAGCTTTCAAAAAAAAATCTTGATTAAAAAAATCTTTTGAACGGGAGTTTATTTAAACTTTAAGCTGTATTATTTATAATTATTTATAATTACCGCTATTGCTGCTGATTTAGTGCAGTTTAATTCTTTTTAAAAATTCTGATTCAGATATTATTTTCAGCCGTGCAATAGCCTAAAATTCTCCATTTATCCTGGTTTGCTACAGTTTTGTGTTTCCAATGTTTGAGATGTCAAAACCTTACTGTGAAGAAGCCGAGAATCCACTGACAGCTGCAGATGAACGATAAATCCACATTGCTTGGTGTGTGTGTGTGTGTGTGTGTGTGTGTGTGTTTATTTGCACTGGAAATGAGACATAATACTGAGGAAGAACATCATATTTTGCAGTGGATGAATGTGAAGCTCAGGGTCTGCTTTACTCCAAATGCGCTTTGTTTAGCTATAGTTTAGGAGCTGTGTGTGTGTGTGTGTGTGTGTGTGTGTGTGTCGTAAAGCTGTTTTAGACTATGCCTGATTTGTTGGGATCTTGTGAGCAGAAATAGTTTTCTAGTTTCTGTGCTCTTATAAGATACTAGTTGCTTTGAAAGAGACTCCCTCAAAAAAAATCTTTAGGCATTCATTTATGATTTACATATTTGAATTGCATATAACATTTCCACTTATTTGGATTACACAGTGTTAACATGAATTAATAAACTTAATGTGATGCACTTATCTCAGTCATACATAAATGAAACATGTAAGAAACAGGAACGATTTCTGCACTCATATTTGATTTTATTTAAATAATCACATCAAAATACATTATTCAAACATATTTTTCACACATTATTCATGAAAATGTACCTGTTTATATCTGTATTTTTTTATAATTCTGAAAATGAAATGGTTCCTTCACTATCTTTAAAGCATGTGAAAATTACAAGCTCCTCCAGTCATATTTTTTTTTTTTTATCAGTTTTCTGGGAAGTGTTTAAAAGGTACCGGGTTGATATTATGAGCACTTCTAAGGATTTGACAGCTTATATTTTCCAAAAGATATTCAGTTTATCCAACATTAAGTTCTTCTGTGTTTTCTGTGCAGATGTTTATGCACTTTACTAGTATATTGTCTATTACTATAATCCATTTCAGATTAATGGCACTCAAACACAAGAGAAACTGTGGTTGGTTTATATGGGCTCTTCAAGTCCTGAATATCATAAAGTTTCAGTTATTGTGCATTTGCATAAACTACTTGTAAGTTAGTAGACCGCATGTGCGTGTGTGTGTGTGCGTCATTCTTCATTTCTTTGTTTTTTTCTACTTCTTCAGGTTGTGATTTTTGCCTGCTCCTCTCTCTCTCTCTCTCTCTCTCTCTCCCCTCCTCCTCCTCTCTCCATCCATATGTGTGTGTACACTTCCTCTCTGTGTCAGTGTGTGTGTGTGAGAGAGAGATCTCAGTCTTCATGTAGATGATGGTAAGTCTTCACTCTTCCTCTGGCGTTTGATGTGTTTTGGTCAGAAGACACGTGTGTTTAGTATAATAATCCATTTGATAGTTTAATAATCAGTCAAATAGTGTTTAAATCAAGGTGGTGGTATGTGTGTATGTGTGTTTTTAACTATATTTGATAGAAAATGTCATAGAAAAAATGTCTGACATTTGAATGACACATTAAAACTTGTTGCTAGAGGTCTGCTATTGTTAAATTTAGCCTAATAATTAGTCATGAGTATTAGCTCTTGGCAATTTTTCCCATGCAGTATTGTCCAGTTGTGTGTAAATATTCATATATTTTGTTCATTGTATCAAACTTTTTTTGTGGAAGATCTGATCATGTGTTCTTTCAGATGTTTGGCGGGATTATGAGTATGTTTGATAACTCCCTGAAGCTGCTTTTAAAATGTTGTCTGCCAAAAGATAATAACTTGATGTTTTTTTAGATGCTTTGAGACTACAAATGCCTGCTGTGTGTTGGCTAAAATTTATTATAGATTTTCAGATGAATTATGGTTAGGATTTATATATATATATATTTGTGTGTGTGTATGTGTATATATATATCATTACAAAACATTGTCCCAGTTTTACACAGTGCTAGTTTGAGGATATTGAGATTATAAACTGTAACTCAAAAGACAAATGCGCACCAATATGCACCAGCACTGATATCTGAAGCAGTGTGTATCATGAATGCTGTAAAGTTGCTCTAGTGCATCGTAGTGTCCACATGCTCAGATGAAGCTTGTAGTTGCGGATTGCAATAGCTGCAGTACAGAAGGAGCTACTAAAGCATTAATAAATACAGCATGGCAGAAAGCGTTTGGCATGCATTAGCAGTCTTGAGCAGATTGTCTGTGTCCTGTTAGCCGCCCTCGCTCCCTTCAGTGGAGACAAATCTGAGTCTCGCAACTGAACCGGTCATTTTATCACAATTAAAATTCTGTTACTATTTACTTGAGCCCGACCGATAAAGGATTTTGAAGGCTGATACCGATACAAATATTTTGGGGTTTTAAAATCCAATATTCCGATATATCGGCCGATATTTTATTTTATTAAATATTGTTGGATTTCACACACGTGTAAAAGAAAAGCTAACTTTTCTGCACGAGATACGTTTGATACTTTTTCTCTATGTCTAAATGTCCACTCCTCGCAAGTATAACTTACATTTTACAATGCAGGGACTGTAACTAGAGATATGCTTGCTATAAATACAGTAATCATTACTTTATTTAGGTAGAAAAAGTTCATTGTGGTTTCCAAGCTCATTAATGTTAACGTTAGCGGTCTTCCACTGATGATAGTGGCATTAGCTAGCTTTGTGGTTAGCTAGTCTATGATGATAGCAATAGATAACATCATACTGCAAATTGTAAAACATACATTTTCAATATAACTTGCCAAGGAGAGATGATGATTGAAGCGTGTTTCGTCCGTTTTTATTTTATTTTTTAAATATTCATTTATCAGGCCATTATAACTGCCGATACCGATATTTTGGAAAATGCCTAATATCGGTCTGGCTCTAATCCACAACACAACCGGAAGACAAAACAATGCTGAATAAAGTCGTAGTTTTTGTTATTTTTGGACCAAAATGTATTTTCGGTGCTTCAAAACATTGTAACCAACCCACTGATGTCACATGGACGACTTTGATGATGTCTTTATTTCCTTTCTGGACAAGGACAGTATACCGTACACACATTTCCAATGGAGGGACCGAAAGCTCTCGGACTAAATCTAAAATATCTTAAACTGTGTTGAGATGAACGGAGGACTGACCGGCTTGGGACGAGTCAATAATGACATCATTTTCATTTTTGGGTGAACTAACTCTTTAATTGCATGTACATTGTCCATCTATTTGTATTAGAGAGTTTTAATACAAGTATTTTCATGAAAGCCCCAGTTCACAGCACAGTTTTGAAAACCGCTAAGAAGTGAGCGTGGTACAGACGCAAATGAAGGGGGGTGAGAGGAGAATGACAGCACAGTAACGGCATCGACAGTTTTATTTCTCTCTCATTGAGTTAAAAGCATCAAAGCTTAGTTCCCACAAATGCATGCTGCAGTTCACCAATACACACATGCTTTTATAATCTCAGCGTACATTACACAAATACATGCATATCCTGTGACGGCTATACTTTAATGCACAAATAAATGCACCGCCATTCACATTTGTACTCTGCAGTCTAAAATGTAATTCTGTAAAGACTGATAAATCAGTGTGAATGAATCGCGTTTGTGTCGAAGACCAGGATCTATTGAAGAGAACTTGTGTAACAAACTCTCAATTTGACCCGTTATTGCACCTCTCACATACTGTACGCGATCTCACGGTTTGAAGATGGAATCAACACTTGCTGTCATGAATAATTAAGCGAGGCGTCTTCTCATTGGATGAGTTCACACGGTCTCATGAATAATAATGAGACACCGATGAGTCATCAATAGGGATGTAACGATTAACTCAACTCACGATACGATTCACGATATGATTTTCTCATGATTTTTTTTAACAAAATCAAATTTAAGACAAATTATAACGTGTCTCTTTTATTATTTCTCAGAGAAAATGCTGCACATTTCTTTTTCATTTTGAAATATATTTGTCAAATAATTGAACATGCATTGAAAAAAATCCCTTCAAGGTTGTTTCAACTGTTTCTGTCTGTCTGGTCAAGAGGCTGGACACCGGTACCTTCGCACACTAAGTAAAGGACTGTAAAATTAGTACCACATTGACAGGCGTTTTACATTGTAATAAAGGAAAGATTTTAATTTTGTCATAATTTGCATCATTAAACTAGAAAGAGTTAAAAGCCATTAGCAAATTATTTGAAAAATAAATAAATCCATGTACACATTTAGAGAAAAAGAGTAAAATAAATACAACACATGGTTGCCATGGAAACACCTTGTGATCTCAGTAGCTCTCACACTTGTCGTATTAATTACTTTTACGTGAAAACGGAGGTGATGTGCTTCTCACGGTGCTGATTATTATTAGTCTACGAAGAGTAAAAATGAAAAGTGAAAACACGTGCTAGGTTCGCGCCAGTGTGTGCTCGCTCGCTGCTATTGTGCCTGTAGTTTGTTTTATTTGGATCCCCATTAGCTTCAGCATAAGCTAAAAGCTATTCTTCCTGGGGTCCTCCAATCTTCCATGTGACAATACAATTCATTACATCACATTACACACTATATACACAGGTCATTTATACAACATTCATACATATTTTACAATTAACGCCATCATTTACAAAAATAATAATTAAAAATAAATAAATAAAATAAAAATAAATAATAAAAAACAATTTAAATACAATGTCGCTACTCCAAGTAAATCTATATCAAAAATAAACTAAGAACTACAACAGTATCTCCTTAATTAAATTAACATTACCTATCTAAATTTCTTTGAAGGTAATGTTTCTTAAGTGAAGTTTTGAACCCATACAGGGTATTTTGTTGTTTTATAGTATTTGGGAGCGAATTCCATTCACACATTGCTCTGTACCTGAACGTTGAATTGATTTAGTTTTAACTCTAGGTAAAATAAAACTTCCTCCTACTGCATGTCTCGTTGGATAATGATGTGTATCAATACTAAAGGATAGTTTTGTATATAAAGTAAGAGGTGTTTTATGTGTTATGACATTATATAAAAATACCATTAATGAATACACCAATCTATTTTTAACTTTAAACCATAAAAGGATTTCATGCATTTTATCAACATTTGATCTAGAAAGTCGAGGTTCACAAGTTCACAACTTCACAGTAGGCTATTCAATAAACGTCCCTGCTGTTTAAAACGTGCATCGCGAATTGTTTAACATTTCAACCGACTTGAATCGTCACACATTTTTATCGACTTTCTACCGGTTGCGAGTGAATCGTTACGTCCCTAGTCATCAATGTACAAGAAAACATCACAAAGAAGAATTTAAACCCAGAAGATGAAAATGATCTTCAACACACATAAAATCTCAGAAAATGTAGTTTGGGGTTTCATGACCTGTCTACTAATACTCTAATGATTGGTAGTTGATGTAGTTGCAAAGTTACTTTAGGAGAGCGTCTAAAGTGGACTTTCGAAATAAAGTGTTACCGAATATGCTTATATTTTAATCCATACTTAAAAGTATCATTTCAGCCTTTTAGAGTTTAGTTTGCCCAACATTTGTGTGTGCTATGTAGTTTTAAGCTTCGTAGAGTATTTTGTATGAATTTGTACAATGGGATTTGTATCTAATGTGTGTGATTTGTACAAAAGTAAGCTGAAGATCTAAAGGTCTAAACCTAACCGAAGCGTAAGCAGATCATACGAAAACATACAAATGAGATTTCATATCAATTAACCACCAATTCAGCAAAACGTTAAATAGTTACAACAAATCACATGTTAATTCAGGGTTCTCAAGTTTTATCAAAAGCTTGGAGTGAGATCACATGCGGTTAGGGGAGCCCCGCCCCCCAATTTTAGCCATTGTTCTTAATTAACCAGCACAAATTGAAATTATAACAATTGGTAAATCTGATAAATGACAGAGCAATTCATCACATCTAATATAGCCTGCTTGCTCAAGGAACATTTCTTATTAATATTATCAATGTTGAAAACAGTAGTGCTGCTTCATATTTTTGCTGAAGCCGTGGTAATTTTTTTTTATTAATTTAATTTTATACTAGGGCTGTGCAAAAGTTAATTGCGATTAATCGCATCCAAAATAAAAGTCTGTGTTTACATAGTATATTTGTGTGTGCTGTATATAATTATTTTGTATATATAAATACACACACATGCATGTATATGTTTAAGAAAATGTGTTATTCCTATATAAAATATTTATATTTATATAATATAGATTATGTATTTATATATATATATACAGAATTTAAGCGCAAATAATTCTTAAATATATACATGCATAGGTATTTATATATACAAAATAATTATATACAGCACACTCAAATATATTATGTAAAACAGACTTTTATTTTGGATGCGATTAATCGCAATTAACTTTTGCACAGCCCTATTTTATACTAATTTTAAATCTTTGGTAACATTATAAATGTCTTCACTCGTTGCTGTTGAATTCAAGTATAAATTTTAGGGATGCACCGATATGAAAATTTTGGCCGATGCCGATAATTCTTAATATCTGAAAGCCGATAACCGATATATCGGTCGATAAACTTAAATCCAAATTTTTATCTAATTTTGAGAGCCTGATTACAAAAACAAAAGTCTCACAATTAAATCCACGTCCCAAGAGCACAATTATAATGATGTTCTCATTATAGTCTTGTAAAGCCGATATGACAGATTTGCGTTGCACATGTTGTCCCGAACCAGATTTTCATTTTTTTAAGAGATTTCAATCATATTTCGAGAAATTCAAAAACATAAACAGTTCTCAACAAGTGTCTCAGCTGAAGGGAATAATACATTATTTATCGGCTTTAAAATATCAGCCACATTTTCTAACCAGGCCGATAACGATAACATTAAAAATGAACATATATCGGCCGATACCGATATGCTAGCCGATATATCGTGCATCCCTAATAATTTTTTTCTTTTTTTTTTCTTTTCGATGTGTATATGAAGTATCACATTGACATCAGTGTTGTTGTTTTGAGAAATGTGTTCTTCATTAACAGGATCATGGTAGTTTGGGTTAGAGTTAGTGTGTTTTAGTGGCATAGCAATGTGTTAAACGCTTCACCCATCTTTTCATCTTTGCCGTGTTTGCTTGTCCATATGTGTTGTAAATCCAATGTAAATTGGATTTAATGTGACCACGTTTTTATTGCAAAAGAAACCATTCAAAAACGTCAAGTACAAATCCCAGATCAGAAGCACTGTCCTACCCGAAACATGCTCTATGCAAATACGCAAGTGTAAACGCTGTGTTTGCGTAGTTTCTGGTCTTTATGTCTTCTGTTCCCAGCTGCTTTGGCTTGCAGTCCTCCGGGCCAGCAGGGGGCGCAGTGTCTGTCTCAGCTTGGCTTTGCTGGCTCTTATATTTAATTGTCTTCTCTTTTCCCCTTCTCATGGCACCCAGGCGCGGCTCCCCTCCTCTTCATCCACCCTAAGCATTGCTGAGGTATTCCTGCATGCATCTCGGGCCAGATCAGCAGCTCTCCTCCACCTCCACATGTTGTCATGTGACACGTTTCGTCTTGCCCGTGATGAATGTTGCTTGAACCCCTTCCTGCTTGTCATGCATGCTTTTATCTCAAGTGTATCAGAGAAGAAATGACTTGCTGTCATTTTTATGACAAATTTAGATGTTTGTCTTGGAGATTTTTTTTGACATTGGTTTTTCCATCTTTTTTTTTTCTTTTACTTTTTTCTTTTAATGCATTTTTAATGTTATTTTCCCTCATTCGTGAAACGCTTTAGTGAACGTATGGCCGACGGGTTATTGTTACTAGTGACAGAAGCCAATTCATTTATATTAATTTAGGATGATGGTTGGCCATTTTGAGATAATCATAAATAAAACAAAGGTAAATCTCTATGGCAATGTGAAGTACATTGATTTCGCTAATAATTAACTGTATTATTAAATATCGACAATAAATCGGTCTAGATTTTCGGTATCAATAAATGAAAACCTGCATCAATCGACAACTATTTGTTAACTACATAACACACACAATATACTCTAAAAATGCAGCTTATAATTTCTCTCTCCGCTGTATTTTAGACATATTGGGAACTTTTTTCACTCCGATTGATTTTTTTAATAATTAGTTTTTAAAATACGTCTTATTCAATGTTTTATCCATATATATATATATATATATATATATTACACTGTACAGCTTCTATATTATACACTACATTGAGGTGTTTTAATTAATATTTAGTTATTTAGTGATCAGTAAATGATTTATACATTTTTGTAAAATTTTATTAGCGTGACAGCTTTTAAAATTGTAATGTTTTTCCAGTAACAATTATTATATTATTATTAAAAACAATAAATGTAATGGAAAAAAAGTTATTTTTTTTTTATTTTTTTGTCAAATTGTATTCTGGATATAAAAAAAAATAGAAGTAGATATTTATAATTTTTTTTACATTTTTAATTTTTTTAAATGTTTTTTTTTTCCAGTAACAAATTAATTTTCTTTTTTATATATATATAAAAAAAAATAATGACAATTTTTTTTATTGGACAAATTGTAGTGCCAAAATCTATAGAAGCTTGTTTCCGCCACGGAATAAAACAAATTTAAAGGTAATTGTTACATTTTATCATTTTTTTTTTTTCACAATTGCAAGTTTATATAAAAAAAAGTCAGATTTGCAAGATCTAAACTTGGAGAATTGTTAGATTAAAAAGTCGCAATTACCTTTTTTTATATGATTCAGTGCCAGAAACAAGCTTCCATAGACATCATTATTATTTACCTTATTTACTAATCCAGTTGATTTATCCAATGCATCAACTTTTGGGAGTGAATAAAACTCCCATGTTTTACAAAAAAAACAAAACAAAATATATTGACTTTTTTTTTGTAGGTATTTTTTATAAATGTGACAGTAGCTCCGCTATTTTAAATGTTGTCTTTTTCCAGTAACAAATTCATTTCATTTTTTACAAAAAAAAAAAAATGAAAAAATCTTATTTTGTTAGTCAATATTGTTTTAGAGAGAGTTAACTTTTTGTAATGTAACAGGTTCAATCTGAACAGTAGTTTGCCTTCTTTGAGAGTGTCATTCACCATGGGAGTGATTTCTCCTGCTCCACGGTTTCGTTTCTGTTGGTTTGTTCCTATTTATCACTCAGGATTTACAGCATTAGATCAGGGGTGAATTTTCATTCCGTTCAGCTGCTCATGTTTTCCATTGCAGCGGTGCACATCATTGCAGTGTGTTTTTATTACTGTGCGTCTTGTTGGAGAGAGTTAGTGTATCTGTGTCAGTGTTTGTGGCAGAGCATGCTCATAAATGTGTTTGATAGAATGCGGATTGATTCTGTATCTGTGCCTGTTGGATGTGGAGAGGTTTGTGTGTGTGCGTGTGTGTGCGTATGGGGGAAAGATAGGAGTGTGTGTGTGTTTAGGGTGAGTGACTATGCTGTGGCTTCCTCCAGGCGTCACGACGAGAGTTCAGAGCACACCTGGATGAGGTCATCACACTCAAGTCAAGGTACTCTACCTTGGACCAGGTAAAGAGCTCATCTTTAATCATAGCGAGACAAGTCTAGCCTGCAAACAACACAGACGGCTCACAAAATATACGTCTAGACATGGACTCGAGGTTAAAAATATACCAACGATTTTTTGACTATTTCAGAATTTGAATTTCTTTGCAATTGTTTCAAAGTAAATCCTACTCCAGTGTTGTTTTGTACATAAATCAGCTACGATAACAGATTTACCATTGTTTATGAAAATATCACAACAGTTTTCAGTCGGTTAAAATATTTATAATATCAGTCGACTACTAGTTACTCTGTAAAACCGATTAGACGCCTATATTTTTAGTCTGTACTGAGATGGTTTGTTATTTAGTACACGGTTATTTAGTAATCGATGTAAAATTCAATTCATAAAAAAATATACATTTTTATTCGCTAGCTGTTCGAATACTGATAGTCATGTTCCTGTAACAAATGCATTTTATTAAATGATTATTAAAAACAAATTTTTTGCCCGATTGTATCGTGGATATCATAAAAAAGAGTTTAGCTCAGCTTTTAAAATATATACAAATAAATATGTATTTTATTAATGTTACATTTTTTTTTCTAAAACACAACTAAAAAGGACATCATAAGTTAGCAAAATCCCTTTAAGCATATATATATATATATATATACCATTATTGACCATCATAACTACAGTCTCCTCCAAAATACAGTTACTACAGTTAATGTGCAACTAATCTTTTACAAATAGAAATAGAATTAAGTGCAACGTTTTTTTTTTTTTTTGTCACAGTCTTTTTCTACTTCAAAATGTCAAGCTTAATTCACTGCATTACTTGCTGTTTCTTTGTAATTATTTGCGAAATTGACTTGCCATTTCTGAGTTTCAAATTAAATCCTACACCAATGTTTTGTGGAGCAATAGAAGATTTTGCCATTCAAGTCACTGTATTATTATGTGTAAAGGAGATTTATTATGCATGATTTTACAGTAGAAACAATGGCATTTTGGTGTTAAGATAAAGAGAAGGCTGTTTTTGCACTGAGCATGGCCATATGTTATATTATGGCATGAATATGTTCACTTTTATGGGATCTTTTAGCAGACACTTTAATCAAGTGAATTAGTGACTTAGTTAAAACAACCAAAATTGCTCTGACACACTTATTCACTGCCATTTGTTTTCGTTTTGTTTTACTCATGTGTGTTGTCGTTTGTGTCGAGGATCTAACAGTGTGTTTGGAGGAGTGTATGTGTGTTGGAAAGACTTTAATGAATATTTTTGTGTGTGTGTGTGTGTGTGCGCTTTAGCCTGAAACAGCTTCACAGTCACAGTATCATTATTTCTGTATCATTATTTCATCAAAATAAAGTAAATCAACTTATTTAACGTGACGCTTCAAATTTACACCAGTAGGTGGCGGCAAGTGACTGTTAACGTTTTTTTCATTGGATCATTAATTTTTAATTTATGAGATTCGTTCAAAAATCCTAATTCATCCACGAAGTCACTGAATGATTCTCTCAAACCGAGTTGAAATGATTCAAATTAATTAAACATTTTAAATACACTGCAGAAATTAACGTTTTGTCAAAACCTCTAGTAAATTTTGTTATTTTGTTCAGAATCCTGGGAGAATCACGATCTCTGTTTTTAACAAAACATAATGTGATTCTTAATTTATCCATATTTATCTCTAATGCCATTATAGAGTTTAAATGGCATAGCTTAGGTCTGATTTGGTGTGTGTGTGTGTGTGTGTGTGTGTGTGTGTGTGTGTGTGTGATGCACTTCAGGAGTGTGTTGAGTTCAGCTTCACAGTTAGTGCAGATTATAATAATGACCAGAGCTTAATTAAGTGAAACTGCAAGCTCCATCATATGGTTTGGTCTTTTCACTGACGTCAGTAAACTGATATCTAAAACCATCACTAATACTAACTAACCCACACACACTTACGTTTTATTAAATATACTCTTAAAGATAAAGCTTCCTATTGAAGAAAAAAATTTGGAGAACAGTTAAAAAAAATACAGTTCCTAAAATAACATTTTTTTCTTAGTGTAAAGAACATTTGAAAACTCTAAAAGAACTCTTTCCACTCTAAAGAAACTTTTGCGGAATTGCAAAAGTTCCAAAGTTCTTAATGGAATCATCAGTCCCAATAAGAACCTTCATTTTTAAGAGTGTTTTTAACAAAAATTAAAAGACTTATCATGTTTCTTTTTTTGTAAATATCTGTATTCACGCCACTTCCATTCACCAAAATAGGTGTCAGACACGATTAATTCCTAGATTAAACATTTAAAGTCATGAAACTACCAAGAATAAGATCGCAAATTTAACGTGATGGAAAAAAAACGCTCTTTTTTTTTCTGCTCAGAATCACAAATTGATCATTCGATAATACAAAAAAAAAACATTAGCTGAAAGATGATTATTAGATGTGACATCACAAGGAAATATATATATTTCTTAATTAGGTATTAAATAGCCACATCTAAGATATTTAATGAGGGAATATTTAACGTACTGATATCCCTGTGCTTTTACAGTTTCTTTTTTTTTTCAGTGCATCTTCATTTTTCTTATTTTATTCACTCAGAAACACATTGCAATAGTTAAAATTGGTGTTGCATGACATTTGATGTGGACTTTGTATGACTGGCTATATAGTTCCCTAAAGCATAGGTGTCTGTGTGTGTTTACCATGTATTATTCTTGGCGATTTTAATGTAATCTATATGAAATGTTCATGAGCATCCTTTTTAGTTCTTCAGACACCTGAAAGGTAAAGGGGTCATATGATGCTTTTAAATATTTTCCTTTAGCGTGTAATGTATCTGTTTGTGCATATATGATATTTGCAAAGTTACAAAGCTCCTAGTCTCCTACAATAGGGATTTATTCCATCAGAGAAAGGCGTGTTTGTAAAGTTGGTTCCGATCGATCGATCTAAAAGGACAATATTATTATTATTAGCTTTGTGTTTAGAAGCTGAAGCTCAGGATTATGGTATAAGGGGTGTTATATTTCAGTCTCACGCTTGAAGTGTTCGGCCAATCACAACGCACTCTGTCAGCTGGCCAATCAGAGCACTCTGAGCTTTACAGAAGGAGGAGCTTTGTAGAAATCAGACGGGTGTGTTTCCCGTACTCGCTGATTTACTATCATTTTTATGAAGAAATCAACTAGATAGTCACGACTGTCTCCCGAATACATATACATATTGTCGCAAATTGGTCATTCAACCACGTTGGTTAATGAAATCACATGTGATCGAATTAATAGAGATCGAATTAATGCTAAATGCTTTGCGCTAAATTACAGACATGGCATCTGAGGAATATTTATCATTTTTCTCAGTTTTTTGCTTTATTTCTAGATTCAATCATAGGCTTGTTCTTATGGTGCGTTCACACCGGACGCGAATAGCGCGTCAGGTGCGAATGATTTCAAAGTTAAAGGATTAGTTCACTTTTGAAAAAACTTTTGCTGATAATTTACTCACCCCCATGTCATCCAAGATGTCCATGTCCTTCTTTCTTCAGTCGAAAAGAAATTAAGGTTTTTGATGAAAACATTCCAGGATTTTTCTCCATATAATGGACTTCAATGGGAACCAAACGGTTCAAGGTCCAAAAGACAGTTAATAACAGTTTCAGATGCAGCTTCAAGTGTCTTTAAACGACACCAGACGATGAATAAGGGTCTTATCATGCGAAACGATCGGTTATTTCAAAACTTATTCCAAAAATGTAACTTTTCTAAGGACAAATGCTAGCCTTGCTCTATTCTGTGAGGCGCGTTTGTAACGTCACGTAATACGTAAATACGTTCAAAAGGTCACGGGTGACGTAGCCGGAAGTACAGAGTCAGTGTTTAAGTTGAACGCACAGGTTGAATGTGCAAACTAACTCAAACGCCGTTTACAAAAAAAAAAAAGGTAAAACAACGATGTCACACGATTTTGATTCTGTACTTCCGGCCACCAATGGATTCGCAAATTAACACAAAGTGGTCAAGCGTCAAACTAGGCACGGTAGACGCGAATTTGACGTACTATCCGGCGTGAACGCACAGTTACACTAGAGCTCATGCAAAAACGACGCTTTAAATCTCTTGACAAACTAAAAGAGTAATTGACATTTGTATGTATCATAGATAAAAGATACAGATTGTACTGAATGTCATCTTACTTATTTTGCTCAAGATATTTTCCACATGTCATGCAAACAAGAAACTACTCTTCTAACCACAGGTCGTTCCTAACACACACTTTGCGTTGCTGTTTACGAATGTTCGTTAGATCTATAGTTTCGTTAAACACTGACTCGTTGAACTGTAATAACGACGCTTTCAGGAAACAGAGCCCTAACTGGGATTAGAGGAGCTGCAATAATTTACAATATGTGAATATTAAAGCATGCTAACCTATTCTACTACAATAATGAACTTTAAAATAGCTTCATATGACCCCTTTAACTGTACCTTCTGTGTGTGTGTGTGTCTTTGAGTTGCCTGATGCCGCTGTCAGTCTTCAGTGCGAGTGTTTCTTGTGTTTCTTGTAACTGATGGACTGATGACTTTATCTCCGTAAGCTCCAGTGTAGGTTGGAGGTGCTTAAAGACGATCGCCGAGGCCATAGGACCTTCAGTTCTCGAGTAACTATCCCAGAACCATCAACAAACTCTCTCTTTGCCTTGTTTTTTTTTTTTTTTGCTCGCCACTTCTTTGTATCTTTCTTTTAGCATTTCCTAATCTTATTTTGCTTTTCTTTTTGTGTATTTTGAATATATGGGTAGAATATGAGTTAGTTAACATGAACTAACAGCAATCTTAGTAAATATACATTTTAACATTTACTAATATATTATTAAAATCAAACATTGTATGATAACATGAACTAACAATGAAAAGTTGAATTTGTATTAACCCTCAAACCGTATTCACTTTATAGCCCTTAATCCTGTTATTGTGGACAAATGTGGGCACAGAGGACACAGGTGTGATCCTAATTTTTATTTATTATAAATGTTATATCACTTTCTTCGATAAAGTTTTCTCTATCCATTTATGATGTTTTTTTTTTAGTTTGGGGGTATTTTTGAATTTATTTACTTCAAAAAGTACCATATTTTCTATGTAAATTATGCTTATTTTTATGTTTTATTTTTACATTAAAATATCATTCCAATAAGTTCTTAGAGCTAAAACCTAAAGATGAAGTGACTTTGCCGTCACCTGGTGTCTTATTTTGGCTTATTTTAGAATGCTCTAAATTACAGTTTTTCCCATTCATTTCTTTGGGTGTTCATTTTTGACCCAAATTCAAGATTAAGGAGGGTTTTTTTTCACCTTCTTAACATTGTTGATATGAGTCAAAAAAATTGTGTGTTCAAGAGGCAAAGTTAGGAAAAGTAGCCAAGTGTTGTAGCGCTCAGATCAAGGGAAGTATTTTTAAAAAAATAAATCAAAACTATTTTGCCCACATTTGTCCAGAATACGGTTTTAGGGTTAACTAACATTAACAAAAACTAAAAATGGTTATACTTACACTTTACAATAAAGCTAATTAGTTAACTACCTTAGGTAACATGAACTAAGTATGAAGTTGGTTGTATTTGTTAACATTAATGCACTGTGAAGTAACATGTACAGTTGTATTTTTATTAACTAACATTAACAAAGATTAATAAATACTGTATTGCTCCTTGTTAGTTCATGTTAGTTAATACACTAACTAATTAACCTTTTTGTAAAGTGTTACCATAAAAATGTACCATAAAGGCTAATATAGCATGAAAAGCTTCCATGTTAGTTGCATAAAATGGTGAAAAGTGCCTATTGTTGAACCTTTATAATACACAGAGTCAGATTACTGGAATCCCTGAACATTTCTGCTTGTTTGTTCACTTTTTTCAGAAGCTATAGTGTTTTGTGAGTTTTGCTGACACCATCATCTTGTTTGATTTATTATCCCCGTGCTGCTCGCTGCGTTTTGCTCTTTCAGCTGTTCTGTGTGTCTCTCTCACGTGTTTCATGAGCTGTGTGGCGCTCTCGTAACGGTCTTTCTCTCCTCCTTCGGTTCTTCACTAGATGCTGTCTGCTTCTCCTCGGGAACGTTTGACTCTATCATCCTCTCTCTTTCTCGCTGTAGAGCACTATCTTTCCTGACACTGATTATAGGGTGGTTTTCACAAGTACAGTCATCACAAACTCCAGGAACTATCACTTCAGTCCGGAAGTAACATGTTGAGGTTACAGAGAGGATGATGTTTTTAAGAAGGGAATAAGACACATGAGTTGGGCTCTATATAGGAGCCTAGTGTTCTTGACTCGATTATAAAGAACCCTTTATGCCAAAAAGCTCTTATGGCCGGTTCAGATTACACGATTTTAGCCTGATTTTGGCACGATCAGTTTGGCGTAGGGTGTCGTGGGGATTCGTATGCGACAACGGGCGTCGGGATGCAAGATTTGATCGTTTCATCTTGTATAGTGTGTCATAGTGGGCGACAGCCGACGTCACGATGAAAAGACTAGAGTGTTTTTTTTTAGTCCTCCACGACTTGTTTCGTCAAGAGTGAGTTATTGAGTGAGTGAGTTATTGAGTGAGTTAATGAGTGAGTTATTGAGTGAGTGAGTTATTGAGTGAGTTATTCAGTGAGTGAGTTATTGAGTGAGTGAGTGAGTTATTGAGTGAGTTATTGAGTGAGTGAGTTATTGAGTGAGTTATTGAGTGAGTGATTTATTGAGTGAGTTATTGAGTGAGTTATTGAGTGAGTGAGTTATTGAGTGAGTTATTGAGTGAGTGAGTTATTGAGTGAGTTATTGAGTGAGTGATTTATTGAGTGAGTTATTGAGTGAGTGAGTTATTGAGTGAGTGAGTTATTGAGTGAGTGAGTGAGTTATTGAGTGAGTGAGTGAGTCAGTGAGTGAGTGAGTGAGTGAGACAGTGAGTGAGTTATTGAGTGAGTGAGTGAGTTATTGAGTGAGTGAGTGTGTGAGTGAGTGAGTTATTGAGTGAGTGAGTGAGTTATTGAGTGAGTGAGTTATTGAGTGAGTGATTTATTGAGTGAGTTATTGCGTTTGTGTGTGTGTGTGTGTGTGTGTTATTGAGTGAGTTATTGAGTGAGTGAGTGAGTTATTGAGTGAGTTATTGAGTGAGTGAGTTATTAAGTGAGTTATTGAGTTATTGAGTGAGTTATTGAGTGAGTTATTCAGTGAGTGAGTGAGTGAGTTATTGAGTGAGTGAGTGAGTTATTGAGTGAGTGAGTGAGTTATTGAGTGAGTGATTTATTGAGTGAGTGAGTTATTGAGTAAGTTATTGAGTGAGTGAGTGAGTGATTAATTGAGTGAGTAATTTATTGAGTGAGTGAGTTATTGAGTGAGTGAGTTATTGAGTGAGTGAGTGAGTCAGTGAGTGAGTGAGACAGTGAGTGAGTGAGTGAGTGAGTTATTGAGTGAGTGAGTCAGTGAGTGAGTGAGTGAGACAGTGAGTGAGTTATTGAGTGAGTGAGTGAGTTATTGAGTGAGTTATTGAGTGAGTCATTGAGTGAGTGAGTGAGTGAGTGAGTTATTGAGTGAGTGATTTATTGAGTGAGTTATTGTGTTTGTGTGTGTGTGTGTTATTGAGTGAGTTATTGAGTGAGTGAGTGAGTTATTGAGTGAGTGAGTGAGTGAGTGAGTGAGTGAGTGAGTGAGTTATTCAGTGAGTGATTTATTGAGTGAGTGAGTGAGTTATTGAGTGAGTGAGTGAGTGAGTGAGTGAGTGAGTTATTGAGTGAGTGAGTGAGTTATTGAGTGAGTTATTGTGTTTGTGTGTGTGTGTGTTATTGAGTGAGTGAGTGAGTTATTGAGTGAGTGATTTATTGAGTGAGTTATTGTGTTTGTGTGTGTGTGTTATTGAGTGAGTTATTGAGTGAGTGAGTGAGTGAGTTATTGAGTGAGTGAGTGAGTGAGTGAGTGAGTGAGTGAGTGAGTTATTCATTGAGTGAGTTATTGAGTGAGTGATTTATTGAGTGAGTGAGTGAGTTATTGAGTGAGTGATTTATTGAGTGAGTGAGTGTGTTTGTGAGTGAGTGAGTGTGTTATTGAGTGTGTGATTTATTGAGTGAGTGTGTTATTGAGTGAGTGATTTATTGAGTGAGTGAGTGAGTGAGTGAGTTATTGAGTGAGTGAGTGTGTTATTGAGTGAGTGAGTTATTGAGTGAGTGAGTGAGTTATTGAGTGAGTGAGTTATTCAGTGAGTGATTTATTGAGTGAGTGTATTATTGAGTGAGTGAGTTATTGAGTGAGTGAGTGAGTTATTGAGTGAGTGAGTGAGTGAGTGAGTTATTCATTGAGTGAGTTATTGAGTGTGTGAGTTATTGAGTGAGTGAGTGTGTTTGTGAGTGAGTGAGTGTGTTATTGAGTGTGTGATTTATTGAGTGAGTGTGTTATTGAGTGAGTGATTTATTGAGTGAGTGAGTGAGTGAGTGAGTTATTGAGTGAGTGAGTGTGTTATTGAGTGAGTGAGTTATTGAGTGAGTGAGTGAGTTATTGAGTGAGTGAGTTATTCAGTGAGTGATTTATTGAGTGAGTGTATTATTGAGTGAGTGAGTTATTGAGTGAGTGAGTGAGTTATTGAGTGAGTGAGTGAGTGAGTGAGTGAGTTATTCATTGAGTGAGTTATTGAGTGAGTGATTTATTGAGTGAGTGAGTTATTGAGTGAGTTATTGAGTGTGTGAGTTATTGAGTGAGTGAGTGTGTTATTGAGTGTGTGATTTATTGAGTGAGTGTGTTATTGAGTGAGTGATTTATTGAGTGAGTGAGTGAGTTATTGAGTGAGTGAGTGTGTTATTGAGTGAGTGAGTTATTGAGTGAGTGAGTGAGTTATTCAGTGAGTGATTTATTGAGTGAGTGTATTATTGAGTGAGTGAGTTATTGAGTGAGTTATTGAGTGAGTTATTGAGTGAGTTATTGAGTGTGTGAGTTATTGAGTGAGTGAGTGTGTTTGTGAGTGAGTGAGTAAGTTATTGAGTGAGTGCATTTGTGTGTGCGTGTGTGTGAGTGTGTTTATGTGAGTGTGTGTGTTTGTGTGAGTGAGTGAGTGAGTGAGTGAGTGCGTTTGTGTGAGCGAGTGTGTGTATGTGTGCAAGTGAATGTGTGTGTGAGACGGCACGCGATGACTGGTCGGAAAGCAACGTGTAGTCAGACATGTTTGTTGTCCGCGACACGACAAGATTGTAGGAGTTAAAACACGTAATCTGACGCAGTGACTATCGCAACAGACTAAAACATGGTGTAATCTGAACCAGGCATTAAATGATTGCATAATACTTTCAAATTTGAATTATTTCCAGTTTTCTCCTGTGATAAATTCTGTTTAATGTTTAAAATTAATGAATTCAAACTAAATCCACTGAAAGCTTCTATATATGAAGTGAATATCCAGTTGAAATTGACAGATTGTTATCATGGGAATAGGGTAGATTCAGTCTTTTAAAAATGAAGTTGAATGTTATTACGTCTCTGATCTCTAATATTTCTCCTGAATCTCACTGCCATTTAAAGGTTTGGGGTCAGTAAGGTTTTTGCTTTTCTTTTTTTAAATAAATTGTTTTATTCAGCAAGGATGCATTAAATTGATCAAAAGGGGCAGTAAAGATTTTATAGTGTTACAAACAATCATAAATAATTTCTGTGTGAACTTTCTATTCATTAAATCATCAATGTTCGGAATTCTATTCGGAATCTTGAGTTTCCAAAAAAAACCGAAATGTTCCAGAGAAATTGTGATTTCTGGAGCATCATGTGAGTAA
>NW_024121377.1:4676235-4698735 GCF_016745375.1 Pimephales promelas | reverse complement strand
GAGGTGCGCATTCTGGTTCAAGCTCGTCCAGGTCAAGACATCAGGTGAGCGTTTCTCAGCGTGACTGTGTGTGTGTGCGTCTCACGTGTGTCTGAGTGAGTGTGTCGTCTTCTGCAGGCCCATCGGTCATGACATCAAGCGTGGCGAGTGCGTGCTGTCCAAAGGCACTCACATGGGCCCGTCTGAGATCGGGCTGCTGGCCACGGTGGGCGTCACGGAGGTGGAAGTGCAGAAGTTTCCCGTCGTGGCTGTGATGTCTACTGGGAACGAGGTGACAGGACACACACACACTGATCTTTACATCTCCACTGTTTCTTCTAGTCAGCAATGAGATCAAACAGCCAATTAACCATCATTATCCTTTTGATAATATATAGTCAGAAGTATTAAAATGCATTTAATTAATTAAAAATAAACCTAAGCGGTTGAAAACCAAGGATCAAAACAGTAGGACGTAATAAAGCCAACTTGTTTTCTTTGGAATCAATTTTTCCACATTTTTTTCCAGCTGATGAACGATAAAAACAATAGTTGGGTCTGATTTACTCTATGCCCTCATTCAATATTCTCCCCTACATTAGACCACTAGAAAGAGCAAATGAAAACGAGTGAGTGAATTCGGACACTGAGTGCGAAGGAAGGACTGCCGCTTTTGGGTAGTTTGCATTGTGGGATTGAATGAGGGCACTTGATAATGTCCACTATTGTTACAGACATCAATACAAATGGTTGTTTCCATTAAAGGGTATAGGAAGCGATATCGGACACAGCCAATCAGAAGCCATCCTGCTTTAAAGAGTTTAAAGTGGCAGATGACCAAACTGCAGCGCACACTTATAATACATGACATCGTCTGCTGGTGTGGACGCATCATGCCTTTGTTGCTTACTCACTAAGCAGTGAACTGTCTTTTCAGCTGCTGAACCCGGAGGACGATTTACACCCCGGTAAGATCCGAGACTCTAATCGCTCCACGCTGCTGGCCACCATTCAGGAGCACGGATACCCCACCATCAACCTGGGCATCGTGGGAGACAAGTGAGCGTCTTTCACCCCATCATACACACTACATAGAAACTGAATTGATTTCACCAAACAATTCTTGATTAATAAAAAATTTGAGTACATATAACCAGACGTGTCAGGGGTGGATAGAAAAATTAATTTTCCAAATACATTTTGATGTCAGCTTTAAATTGTTTAAACAGCTTTTTTTTTTTCAACCATGACTTTAATAATTAATATAATAATTACATCAAAATTATTTCATTAATATAATAATTAATTAATATAATAATTTTATAAAAATGTATTATATTAATTAATTAATTTTATAATATAATAATTACTATAATAATTAAATCAAAATTATTCAATCAAAATTAATTAAATTATTATAATAATTAAATCAAAATTACCGTCCAATAAGAAAAATGAAAACATCTTCCACATAAACTTTAAAGTCCCCATGAAATCAAAGTTTTAGTTTTTTATCTTTTATCCAAAACAGTGACAAAATTCACATTTAGAAGATATAAGCATTAAAAATGTACAGTCTGTCACTTCCACAAGAATAGATCAATGATTTTGATGACATCAGTCCACACTTCAGCTTTTCATCCAATCATATACTTTCTAGAATCTGAAGCTCCGCCCCCTACATCATAAATAGATGCTGAATCTGCAGCTGAAATCAGTCATTTGTTCACACATTTACTGTTTTCTACACGGTGAACGGCACGTAGTGCACTATATAGTGTCTATCTGAGTGACTTATAGTGACTATCGAGTGACTTAGTGTCACTCGAACCACCACAGCTCCGGTTCAGAGACACGACACACAGATCATGTGATCACGTTTGAATTGTGCACAGATTGCTGTATTTTAAGTGATATGGAGGAGAAACGGTTTGAGATTAGGAGGAAACTGCGGCTTTACTGAGTTCAACAGCTCTGGATGAGATGTGATATAAACGAAACGCTATTGGCTATTTAAAAAAAGGGGAGGAGCTGCTCGATATGTCCCGCCCTGTCTTCCTGTTTCAGTGGAAATTACCTCATCAAGTTCCCGCAATTTCATTGGATAAAATTGCATAAATATCCCGCATATTGCATCGCATTTTTTATGCCTGCAACAGTCGGCATAATCAAGGATTTTTTGCGCGCAACAATCACTAAAAAACTCTCCGTTTTTCTTAAAGTACTGCCTATATACGTATTTTTTGTTTTGGTATTTGACGTGTCATTTGCAATGGTAACTGTTACCTTGGTGTCCCACAGCCCTGATGACCTGTTGAATGCTCTGAATGAGGGAATCAGTCGTGCCGACGTCATCATCACCTCAGGGGGCGTGTCTATGGGGGAGAAGGTACAAGACGTTCACATGCTTTCTATTTTGTTGGTTGCTTTGTAAAGACAAAATCAACAGCTGAATGGTGTTTGTGTAATATTTGGTTTGATGATGTTCCAAATGCAGGAATGTCCTTGTTAAAGGAAAAACTGCAATTTTAGGAAGATGCATAACACGTCGTCCCACGATGATGTGCAGACTTTGAGTTTGATTTAGTAATCACTGCTTTATACTGACATCTAGTGGCTGGATGGTAGTAAGACCCGCTGACGCCTTCAGATGAGATGTATCTCACTGAGATTTTCACATCAAAGAGTTTTACACCTAAAGAAGTGAGGTGCCTTGTACTTTACATAATTACAGATCTGTTTAAAATGATGTACACTCACATTAGATGAGAGAATACTGTGTTTTTCTACAATCAGAAAACTGAATTTGTCACACAGTTCAAGTGCACTGCATCATTAAGATCATTTGAAATGGATGTTTTCGCAGGATTACCTGAAACAGGTACTTGACATCGATCTTCATGCTCAGATACACTTTGGACGTGTCTTCATGAAACCAGGGTGAGTCTTTGAAGAAGCGTGTGACTTCTGCGTAGAGATTGTACAAGTGATGCAGATTCAGGGTGTTTTCACACTTAAATCCTCGTTTGATGAAACAAACACTTTAACTGGATGGAAGTTGAATCAGGTAGACTTTTATTTTATTATATTTTTATTTTATATTAGGGCTGTCAAACGATTAATCGCGATTAATCGCATCCAAAATAAAAGTTTGTGTTTACATAATATATGTGGGTGCACTGTGTATAATTATTTTGTATATATATATAAATACACACACATGCATGAATATTTAAGAAAAAAAGATTATTTATATATAAAATATTTATATTTTTATTACTTTTATTATATTGTTATTTTATTTTATATTTAGGGCTGTCAAACAATTAATCGCGATTAATCGCATCCAAAATAAAAGTTTGTGTTTACATAATATTTGTGGGTGCACTGTGTATAATTATTTTGTATATATATATATATATATATAAATACACACACATGCATGTATATTTAAGAAAAAAAGATTATTTATATATAAAATATTTTTATTTTTATTACTTTTATTTTATTATATTGTTATTTTATTTTATATTTAGGGCTGTCAAACGATTAGTCGCGATTAATCGCATCCAAAATAAAAGTTTGTGTTTACATAATATATGTGGGTGCACTGTGTATAATTATTTTGTATATATATATATATATAAATACACACACATGCATCTATATTTAAGAAAAAAATATTATTTATATATAAAATATTTATATTTACATATCATATAAATCTATATACATGAAAATATTTCTTAAATACCTACAAGCATGTGTGTCTATTTATATATACAAAATAATTATACACAGTGCACCCACATATAGTATATTATGTAAACACAAACTTTTATTTTGGATGGCGTTAATTGCGATTAATCATTTGAGAGCCCTAATTGTATTATATTTGTTTAGAAAAGAATAGAATTAATAGAAATTAATCAAAAAATAATTGTATTACTGGATCAAAATATATTAGAAAATACAAAGATTAGCCAGTTTTGTTTTATTTTTAATTTTAATGTTTTTTTAGTATAGAAATAGAATAAATAATTTTAATTTTAGTAAATTTTAGTTTTTTTTTAATTTTAGTAAATAATAGAAATAATAATTGATAGAAATGTATTTTTTTTAAGTAATATATTTTGTAAATACAAAATATGGATCGTGCGTTTTTGCATAACGCTCAGAAAGGCCTGTATATGCAGTTTATGATACCAAAAATAGGTGTGCCATTATGGTTACCTGCAATGAGCAAAAATGCTTGTATGTTTGTTTAATTTAAGTGAAAATAATGTAAATTTTGTATTCACAATGCACACGTATAGGTGACCCCATTTCACCACAGACTTAAAGCGAACCGTATTAGACCGTGTCTTGGTTCAGTATAAACTTGTAAATAAACCCCGTGTGAAAACACCCTGATATTGAGTGACTATGAGAATCAGTCCACGCGGGTTTTGAGCTCTGGTTTGTCTTCCGTTAGTCTCCCCACAACATTTGCCACTCTTGATATGGACGGGTCTCGAAAACTTATCTTTGCTCTGCCAGGTAGGGACGGTGAGAGAGTTTATTGGTGTATTTTTCAAAACACATACTAGTCATGTAATTTAATTTATTTACAGATTTCACTATTTTTTATTTTTTTTTTATTTAATGAGTGCCGTCTCTCGTGCTTCTCAGGTAATCCCGTGTCAGCGGTCGTAACATGTAACCTCTTCGTCATTCCTGCCTTGAGGAAGATGCAGGGAATCTTAGACCCGCGGCCCACCATAATAAAAGCCCGGGTAAGACCACCTTTGACTTTACAAGTGATAATAACAGACTGTAAAATGCATACAAAAAAGCGTTTGTCCAAAACTTCACCATAGTTGTCCCAACTTTCCAAATTGAGTTATCTAAACAAACACGGTGAACGTTAAACAATGTTGTGCCAGTTCCCAGCATGCATTGCAGCTTAAAAACAAATATGTGGTAACTATTATTCAAAAAAATGTCTGGCTTAAAGCTACACTGTGTAACTCTCTTAGTTTATTCTTAGCTAAAAACACTTAATATATGTGCTCATTAATGTATATTTACTTCGTTCAAATAATAAAGTATTCTCGTGAGTGTATAATATGCCATTGAAAATCCATACGGGTAAGGGGTTCGCCATGTTGCCCCTCCATCTTGAAAGTACATTAGCCAAAGAGGGACATACCCGTTAATTCAAGCTTCGCCTTTCGCGTTTACGTTTGAGTTAACACTCATGGACGAGGTCGAACTGGAAGCCATATTAATCTTGGACTACATTGGCCACCGTAGGAGTTAAAACGAAATGTGGATTGAGAGGAACTGAAACTAATATTCACAAGTTTAAAAAAGACTTCTCTCCATTATGTTGTTTTTGTAATATTGGCTCTGAAACTCTATTACATTTATTTTGTAATTGTAAATATTCTGAAGACTTCTGGAAGCAAGTTTCTATGATGTTTTTTGATACATTCTACAAAATAGTCAGAATAGATGGGGCAATGATTGTCTTTTTAGATTGTAATACTGGCTCAGACATAATTGATAACACTTTAAAGTTAATAATTCTTCTTGGGAAATTTCATATTCATAAAGCCAAAGTAATGTCTATAAAACCATCTTTTAATTTCTTTTGTAAAGATGTTAAAATATTCCATGACTCATTGATTTCAACTACTAGAAATAAGAAGTGCATAAAAACATCTCAAATTTTGGAAAAAATAGTTTGTAGAATTTAATGTTTTACTCTGTACAATGTAAGATCTGTTATGTGTTTTCCCCATTATGTGTTTGTCTTTTGTTGTAAAATGTCATAAGCTTTTGTAAAAGTTGAATAAAAAAAAAAGAAACTAATATTCACTGGAGTGGATGGTCATATATCTTTACACCACTAGATGGGGGTAAAAATCACACAGTGTAGCTTTAATTTATGCTGCTGTTGTTGTCTAGCTGTTATATATTACTGAATTAGAATCAGTCTTCAGTGTCACATGATCCTTCAGAAATCATTCTAATATGATGGTTTGCTGCTCAAGAAACATTTCTGATTATTACCCAATGATAAACAGTTGTGCTGCTTCATAATTCTGTGGAAACTGAAAAACAAAATTGGATCAATAGAAAGCTCAAAAGAGCTTTTATAATATTATAAATGTCTTATTGATTTAATGCATTCTTACTGAAATTAAGTATTAAGTTCTTTTAAAAACGTTAAAGACCCTAAACTTTCAATAATCTATTGACAGCCCTAATACGAATAAATACATTTAAAAAAACCTCAAATGTGCTTGATTTGTTTGCAGTTGTCATGTGATGTGAAGCTGGATCCACGTCCTGAGTATCACCGCTGTATTCTGACGTGGCACCATCAGGAACCTCTGCCATGGGCACAGAGCACAGGTAACTCATTTGTATTCTGTCTGTTTTCATTTCTTGACTTTGTTATTATATATTGTGTTTTTCTTTTTACTTTTTTGTATGTTTTTCTTGTCTGGAGATAGTTGAAATTGCTATATAAATAAATGAGACTTGAGACTTGACTTGTAACACATCTATGATCTGTCCTCTGCCCGAACAGATTTACTGACCTGCGTTGTATGATATCTCCTTATACTCTCTTATTTGACTCTGAGAACTATTTGGATTCGTCCAGGGGAGCGTGTCCTGAAAGCTTTGTTAACCAACTATGGTCGCAATTTGCGTCGTTGTCAACCTAGTTCAACGAGCCGGTGTTTCCCGAAAACGTGGTTGTGTGGTCTGAGAAAAATTTCAGAAATATTTCTCAGATGCCATGTCCGTCATTTATAGCAAAGCATCTAGCATTAATTCGATCTCAAACAGATTCATTAAAAGTAGTTATTACTCCACCACCTGCGTGACGTCATTAAACAACGTGGCTGAACGACCATTTTGCAACAATACGTAACATCTCTTATTAGGGCTGGGTATTGACACAAATTTCACAAGCTTGCAATTCGATTCGATTCAATATTGATTATTTTTGGATATCAGTTGCAATAAATGGCAAATTTTCTCAAGGAAGTAAACTATGGGAGTCTAGTTGTAGCCTATAGGCTTCATTAGCCTAATATGAAGGTAATAATGAACTGTTTTGTAGCTATACAAACACTTAAATTACACTTTTATTTATTTTTATAATAAGAAGATTATATGAAATATAAACATTTAAATGGTGGCTGTCATAAAAACTTGCCAGATTTATTCAAATATGCATTAAATATTGAAGAACATTAAGATTATAATGCATATGTAATATGGTGTATATATTTTAGCGAAATGATCCTCTCTAGAGTTATTTTTTCTAGCTGACTAACGAGTTTATGTGGGTTTTCTGAGGTAAATATGACGATACATTGATTACAAGCTGTTTAACTGACGTCTTTCCACGGTTGAAACGCTGATTGAGCGAATCAATGTGACATGATACGGATTTCAATAAGTTGTCCTCTATCTTTAACACACTTTCAGATGCTCATTCATGTTTATTTGGCGATGTGACTGGTATTATTAACCCGGAAGTGAGATCAGCGCTGCTGCTTCTCCAGAGCGATCTCACGCCACAGCGCCAAAACGCTATTTATGTTTTTGAATTTCTAAAGAAAATGGACGTAATTTGAAAATTGAGACTTTGTTTCATATCAATAGTAACAAAGGACAAAGATTATTGCGATTTTTTTGGATGCGCGCAGCCGCGATACAATGATCCATTCATTCAAATGAAACAGGATGACTAATCGATTCTTGAGATTTAAGAATCGATATCGGTTCGTAAAAATGAGAATCGATTAATATCGAGAAATCGATATTACTCAGCCCTATCTCTTAAGCTTCAGCTTCCGTCGTAAACACAGTTAATAATGTTGTTCTTTGGCATTGATGGTTCCATGAAGAACCTTTAACCCTTTCATTACAAAAATAAGGTACTTTAGATTATTACAATTATCTTTACACTAAGAAAAAAATGGTTCTTTTATGATCTGATCACTGAAAGGTTCTTTGGAAAGCGCAACTGGCTTTTAACTCTTTCCCCGCCAAACACAGAATTTTCCGGGTTTAATGAAAAAACGCATCCCCGCCAAACATGGAATTTTCCGGGTATCCGTGTTTTAGGTGGTATACGGTAAGGAAGACCCGCGCGCATGTCCTGAATGAGTGCGCAACTCTTTGATCAGAGAAACAGATCGCAATCGTCTCAAACAGTGGAGTAGTGAGAATGTATCAGACAGACAATGCAGAGGTATATGGCTGAAGTACTGGAGGTTAATGGACTCGGAGTCCGATCACTCTTTATTTGATAATTCTGAATCTGATCGGGACGAAGTAGTGAGTGAGAGAGATGCACATGTTGTCACAGAAAGTTCTAGCCATGGACGTGCCGCAGAGATCGTATAATATTATGACACTATAATATGTATGTGTGTGTGCAGGCATTTATGTGTGGCTGTCTAAATATGAAGGTGTAATTGTCAAATTATTTCTCTCTTTGTGCACATTTACCACATTGTAATATGTGTGTGTCTGTGTGTGTGTGTGTGTGTGTGTGTGTGTGTCTAGGCCTGTTTATTGTAATTCCAATTATTCATTATTCACAGGTAGAACACAGAAGTTTTATTGCAAAAGTTACATTTCCCTTACATCCTGGGAAATTTGATATATTTTACATTTATTTATGTTTTTAATTTATTTTGGAAAGTTTTATATATGAAGGAAACAACATCTAAATGTATTCTGCTTTTAAATGCACTTGTTTGATAAAAATACCTTTTTGTCCAAAATGTTGTGTTTTTGACAAAACCTACCTCTGTTCAAGAGGCAATAAAAAAAGAACAAATGAAGATAAAATAAAAACGTTTTTTTTGCCTAAAAGCAGAGGCTCAGATCTTTATTTTTATATATATCATCTTAATATATTCATGGAAGAAAATATTCAGCGGGGCATTAAAATTTAGCGAAAATCGTCAAAAACCCTGGCGGTGGCTGGCAACTTTTTTTTAAAACGCTGGCGGGGAAAGAGTTAAAGGGAATGGGAGATGAGACTCTGATTGGTTTATTTCACGTTACGCCCCAAACACACCCATTACTCATTGAGAGAATAGGGACAACACTTTTAGACCATGCGCCAACCATTTTTCCTGTTGTTAAACTAGCAAAAGTGGATTCGGACACACCCTATAAGGGCACTTGCGCCCTGTGCTTTAGACCATGAGACCGTGATGGTTAAAATAGGACCCCTAGAGTTCAAGTGGCAGAAGTTTCTCTCTCTCTGTCTTTGTCCAGGGAACCAGGTTAGCAGCCGACTCATGAGCATGCGCAGCGCTAACGGACTCCTGATGCTACCTCCCAAAACCGAGCAATACGTGGAGCTGCACAAGGGCGAGGTGGTGGACGTGATGGTCATCGGCCGTCTATGATGACAGCGGCGGGCGGAAGGATCACGGTGCATGTTCACATATCATTGACTGTAATATGCAACGGCACAGCTAGTTTTTATTGATTTGGATAACGCTGAAGTATAGTCAACATCTTGATCACAAAACTAGATACATATGAGAAAAAAAAAATCTATTATTTCAAAGAAAGAAAAAATATAACTTTTAAATTATAAAATCTAATTATAAAAAGAGATTTATTCTGTATTATTATTATTATTATTATTGCATTTTTCTTGTCATTATTATTATTATTATTATATTAAGGCAACTTTATTCTTTTCATTGCGGTTGCTTTGTGTGTTCAATGCTAGATCTTATAGCTGTAGCATTTTAATAGAAAACTGTAGGTGCCTGCCCGGAGATAAAAACAAAAAAGAAAAGAGAGAATATTATTTCCCCGTTTTAACAATGAAAAATGACTGCTTTGGTTTTTTTTCGGACATGGGGAAGAACGCGACAACTTGAAATCCGGACTCTGGAGGGTGGCACTTTTTGTCTTACGTGTCATTGACGTGACACTTTTACTTTTCCTCCCATTAGTAGGCATCATTATGACATCACAAAGAGCTTTGCTTGTCGTTTATCTCGTGAGTCTTGTTTGTGTGCGCAGTGCCAAACGCGTGGGTGCACGACGGTCGTGCCCGGGGGAACACGGGCCTGGTCACCCAATCCCTGAAGCTTCCTTATAATCACATGACCTGGTGTAGCCCCGCCCCCCTCCCCCAGGGGGTGGAGTCACAGGCGAACATTTTATTTGAATATACTTTAAAAAGAGGAGAAAAAAACAACAACAACAACAGCTTATTTAAGTGCTGACTGCCTTTTTAATCAACTACACAAAAATGTACAGTAAAAAAAAGAACAATTGAATTGTACAGATAAATGTGACCAGCACTCCTGCGGAATATGACCAAGCAATGAGGAGACATTGAACAAATCTGTATAATAACATTTTCTGTAATGATAAGAACCTAATGAGAGAGACTACAATAATAAAATCCTTGATCATTATATAAAAATAGCATTGTGGAATTTTCTTGTAATAAAATGAATAAAAACATAATTCCTTAATGTGTGTGATTATGGTCTACTGATTCACCAGTGCATTCATACACTAATTTTGCAGTGTTTTATATATATATGTATCATTTCTAATGAGCTATGTATGTGTGTTTGAGTGCGTGTGTGTGTGTGTGTGAGAGAGAGAGAGAAAGAGAGAAAGAGACAGAGTGCGTGTGGATGTCTTCATTATATTATATTATATTATATTATATTATTAATTGTAAATGACCAAAAAAGCACATGATTGGATGGATATAGTCAATTTGCAGGAAAAAAAAATTATAAAATGAAGCAATTTAATTATTATTGAAATGTATGCTTTTTTATGTAATTTATTTTGTTTCGTTTTCTAAAACTAAATTAAGGTACTACTTCTTATTCCTATTTAATTAAATCGTATGCTTTTTTGGACTACTTTTACTTAAAACTTTTATTTAAAAAAAAGTTAGCATATATAGTTATATATATATATATATATATCATTTTATTTTTACATTTTTTCCCTATCCATCCAATTATATGCTTTTTAGTGATTTAAAAATTTAAATAATAATAATATATTATGTATATATTTACATTTTTAAATCACCAATAAGGCTTATGACTGGATGAATGCATGCAGTCAATTTTCATAAAAATGTGAAAATAAAATGATTATATATATATATATATATATATATATATATATATATAAATCACTGTGCATAATTATTGCACTGTGCACAGCGCATAATTATTTTGTATATATATATATATATATATATATATACACACATGCATGTATATTTAAGAAAAAAAATATAGTTATATATATATTATAGTTATATATATATATATAATATAATGTAAATATATAAATCTATATACAGTATATGAAAATATTTCTTAAATATATACAAGCATGTGGGTGCATTTATATATATATATATATATATTAGGGCTGTGCAAAAATTAATTGCGATTAATCGCATCCAAAATAAAAGTCTGTGTTTACATAATATATGTGTGTGTGCTGTGTATAATTATTTTGTATGTATAAATACCTATGCAAGCATGTATAGATTTATGAATTATTTGCGCTTAAATTCTGTGTATATATATATAAATACATAATCTATATTATATAAATATAAATATTTTATATATGAATAACACATTTTCTTTAAATATATACATACCTGTGTGTGTATTTATATATACAAAATAATTATATACAGCACACACAAATATACTATGTAAACACAGACTTTTATTTTGGATGCGATTAATCGCAATTAATTTTTGCACAGCCCTAATAAATATATATAATAATTATACACAGTGTGCCCACATATGTTATAAATATAAACTTTTATTTTGGATGCGATTAATCGCAATTAATTGTTTGACAGGCCTAATATATATATACTTTTTTTATTACTACAAAGTTATTGTTACAAATAATTTGAGATTTAATGTAAATTTGTAGTCCATACACCATATGAAATAAAAAGAATCAGAGTGTAATTGCAGACGTGATGATGATGATGATGATGAAGCAGCATTAACACCTCAGTCTCGTGGCGCTGACGGGTTTACAGGAGATTACTGAACTCATGAAGTCACAGCTGATCAAGTTCATCCTCAGACACCTGAGCTGTGGACACACTTCAACTGGACCTCAGTGAAAACACCACTCGATTTATCACTCCATTGACCTTTAACAGCAGATGAGACCTGGGACTCCATGCACACAGTGAGTAAGATGAGGAGCTTTGTTTACATTTATAAATCGTCATTTACTTTTATGAGTGCGTTGCGTTTGGTTCGGTTCATGCTGGGCTGCTGTACTTTACGATTCAGTGACTGAAAGGTCAAAGGTTCAAACGTACAAGAAAAGTGCAAGAGGAAAGACATGCAAGAACATTTGCTGTTATACGTTTATCTAGTCGGACACATTAGTGGCACTTACAGCTGGATTTATGCTAGAATAACTATAATAACCGCATGAAATTAAGTGAAAAGATCGAATTAAATATTTCACTCAATCCCTTGCAGAAATGTATCGCAGTTTCTGCCAAAATTGATTTCTTTACTTTGGCTATTTAGTTGATTTATTATGATTTAGTAACTGAGATTGTGTTAGTTAATGTTTGTAAGGGATGTTTGGTCAGCGTGAGATTTATAGGTGCGGTTTGTTGGTTTTAGATCAGCGGTCCTGTAATTAGATGTTAATAATCTGACGTTATTAATCTAGATTGACGTTGTGTTTTAACAAAACAGATGTCCATCTGAATCATGTTTAATATGTAAGGTGGAATAAGGAACTGTGTAGGTGTGTGTGGCAAGTTATTGGGACAAAATGTCCCCCAAAATACTAAAATCTTTGTCCTTGTGTGGAGATGTTTTGGTCCCCATGAGGAAAACCACTTAGAAATCAGATTATCGGGATATTTTTGATGCAGAAAGTGTTGTGTGATGGTTAGTGTGTGTGTGTGATGGGCAGGTTTAGGGGTCGGGTTAGTGTAAGTAGAGAGAAAATGTTTGTATATTATGTCTATAGAATGTCCCCATTTAGATATCTAAGTAAACACGTGTGTGTGTGTGTGTGATTCTGAAATCGTCAGTAAGTAATCTCAGATGAACAGATGGTCGTTTTCCACTGCCACCTGTTACTTTAAACACAGCTGAAAGTCTGCATGTGAGACTGCTGAAACGTGATTGGTTCCTTCAGAGGAAGTAGATTTCACCCAAAGTTTTGAAAGTATTGTGCAGTTTAGTGGCGCCAAAATTACACACTTCACCTTTAAAGGGCTCATATCTTCACAAATCGAGCTCTCCTTGATCTTTTGAGGTAAGAGTTTATGAAATCACAAAACCGTCCAAATCCAAAACAAGTTAGTTTTAATAATAAGCGTGTAGTTTTATCTCGTATGTATATACGAAAAAGTGAGCCAGCCTAGGAAAATTGGGATCTTCAAATATATTAAAATGATTAAAATGCTTATTTTGTAAGCATATTGCGAAGTTGTGCACTGATAACACAATGAAACATAAATTATGGCGACATCATTTTGGCCAGGCTGTCATATAACGAATTTATGAACACATGCAAAAACAAGAGAGAATCAATGACATTTTTTATTTTTTTATAATTTTTTTATCTTGAACATTTAAATTTTTCAAATTTTATACCAATATTATTTTGTAGTCAACTTGTGCTTTTTGCTGTGAGCTTTTTGTTTTCTATGCTTTTTTTTTTTTTTTGCCAAATAATTTTGTCAGATAATCAAGTTTAGTGTTTTGTTCTTCCCTCATACTTAAAAAAAAATATATATATATATATATTAAAAACAAATTTGCCTTTGGACATGACTTTTGGCCACCACTGTGTTTATATATATTGTTTGAGGGTATGAATATGCATCAATGCCTTATGCTCTGAACTCTCTGAACCTTCACTATAAAACAGCCATGTTAACGTTACACATGAACGGGGACATGGCGGAGGACAGAGACGTGGACGGTCCTGACAAACTCATCACTCAATGCTGCACTGACCAGACGGCAGAATCCCGAGACGCCCCAGAGATGATGAAGGAGGAGGAAGAGGCTTTTGAACGGGAAACTGATGATCTGAACTCGTCCTCGGGTCAGGAATTGACACAGAGCCGCATTGAGGGCAACAATCATCCCTTTTTTGATGTGATGGACGTTGCCAAGTCAAGCACAGAAGAGGAAACGGCAACAGGTGAGAGACATAGGGTTCACAGGATAGTTCACTTTGAAGTTATTTTTGGGTGTTAGGGTGAATTGATTGATATAAAGTCGCATTGCGTGTTATAAAGTCAGAATTGCGAGATAAACTATTCTGTGTGGGGGGGATCAGTCTTTTTTCCCCTTAGAATTGGCCTGATAACTCGCAATTGCGAGTTTATATCTCACAATTCTGAGAAAAGATGTCAATTTCGAGATATAAACTTGCAATTATGTGTTATAAAGTGAGAAAAATAGTCTTAATTCTCTTTTTTTCTCAAAATTGCGACTTTATTTCTCAGAATTGCGACTTTATATCTCGCAATTTTGACTTTATATCTCAGAATTGTGAATTTATATCTCCCAATTGCGACTTTATATTTCAGAATTGCGACTTTATATCTCAGAATTGTGACTTTATATCTCAGAATTGTGACTTTATATCTCGCAATTTTGACTTTATATCTCAGATTTGTGACTTTATATCTCAGAATTGTGACTTTATATCTCAGATTTGTGACTTTATATCTCAGAATTGCGACTTTATTTCTCAGAATTGTGACTTTATATCTCAGATTTGTGACTTTATATCTCAGAATTGCGACTTTATTTCTCAGAATTGTGACTTTATATCTCGCAATTGTGACTTTATATCTCAGAATTGCGACTTTATTTCTCAGAATTGTGACTTTATATCTCGCAATTTTGACTTTATATCTCAGAATTGTGACTTTATATTTCGCAATTGCGACTTTATTTCTCAGAATTGTGACTTTATATTTCAGAATTGCGACATTATTTCTCAGAATTGCGACTTTATTTCTCAGAATTGTGACTTTATATCTCGCAATTTTGACTTTATATCTCAGATTTGTGACTTTATATCTCAGAATTGTGACTTTATATTTCGCAATTGTGACTTTATTTCTCAGAATTGTGACTTTATATCTCAGAATTGTGAATTTATATCTCCCAATTGCGACTTTATATTTCAGAATTGCGACTTTATATCTCAGAATTGTGACTTTATATCTCAGAATTGTGACTTTATATCTCGCAATTTTGACTTTATATCTCGCAATTTTGACTTTATATCTCAGATTTGTGACTTTATATCTCAGAATTGTGACTTTATATCTCGCAATTTTGACTTTATATCTCAGATTTGTGACTTTATATCTCAGAATTGCGACTTTATTTCTCAGAATTGTGACTTTATATCTCAGATTTGTGACTTTATATCTCAGAATTGCGACTTTATTTCTCAGAATTGTGACTTTATATCTCGCAATTGTGACTTTATATCTCAGAATTGCGACTTTATTTCTCAGAATTGTGACTTTATATCTCGCAATTTTGACTTTATATCTCAGAATTGTGACTTTATATTTCGCAATTGCGACTTTATTTCTCAGAATTGTGACTTTATATTTCAGAATTGCGACTTTATTTCTCAGAATTGTGACTTTATATCTCAGAATTGCTACTTCATTTCTCAGAATTGTGACTATATCTCGCAATTGTGACTTTATTTCTCAGAATTGTGACTTTATATCTCACAATTGCGACTTCATATCTCGCAATTCTGACTTCATATCTCACAATTGTGATAAAAAGTCGCAATTATTTTTTATTTATTTTTATTATTCAGTGGCGGAAACAAGCTTCCATACACTGAAGACTGAAGTAATGATGCTGAAAATTCAGCTTTGATCACAGGAATAAATTACATTTTACAATATATTCACATAGAAAACGTCATAATAATATTGAAAAAATTTTACTGTATTTTGGATCAACTAAATGCAGCCTTGGTGATCAGGAAGACTTCTTTCCAACATTAAAATCTTCTGAACGCTCGTGTAGTTCAGTAGGATCTGTATCACATGTGACTGTCCTCCAGAGATGCCTCGCCTCGCCTCTGTACTCTTAACCTCAGGTTTCTCAGGATTGTCCCTATAAGAAGTGCACTGCGCATTCCTTTGGGATAAACGTTTCTGCTAAATGACTGATGGCTTACAAGATTATGTTGACTGGTGACAAATGTCAAAATTTCATTTCACAATGTGGATTTGAAAGTGAAATGTATGCAATGATTTTTAGGCGAAATAATAGCATGGTACAGTAAAAAGCCTTGAAGGTGAAGTGTGTAATTTTTGGTATTACATTTTCTTTTGTCTTGTTTTCTGGACATCAAGAGAAATGTAAGAAAAAATGGGGTTTAGGAAATTAATCTTGTTTTCCCTTTTGAATTTATTTGTTGTCGTCAAAAATATATATTGTGGCCATGAATTAACAATTCATTCCCACGAATTACTAATAAGTAAGCACGTTTTAGGTGAATTGTGTGCACAATATAATTTCTTTCCCGTGTTTTAGTTAAATCGTGACCATGTTGTGTTAATTTGTTCCCTCGTTTTGATTTAACTATAAGGATCAATCACAAACTGCTCTGAGATTGTGTATCCAAATGCCGTATTTATTAAAAGGGTAATCCAAAGACAAAATCCAAAGTACAGGCAGGGTCAAACACAGGCAGTCCAAACAAACAAACAAACACAAGGCAGGGAACACAAGCAAAAGAGTGATCCACTGAACGGGCAACAAATCCAAAAAACAAGAGACATGCAGTGCAGGGAAATGCAGTGGAAAGGTCATTGGACACTGACTCTGATTTTCGCATGCGTTTTTCCATATTTGTGATGTGAACACCATTCAAATGTTTGCGAAACAGATGCGAAAAAACGCAGAAAAATCGAACCTGATTCGATTTTTTTTGTGACGGACATAAGTTTCGGAGGCAGTGTGCAAGCGTGACTGAAATAACGTGAGGTCGTATTTATTTTTTAACGTGCGAAATTTTCGTCCGTCATGAAAAAAATCTAATCGGGTTTGATTTTCTGCGTTTTTCGCTTCCGTAGCAAACAGTTTGAATGGTCTGACAATTCAGAGCCACCGAATCACGAATACGAAAAACGCATAATTTTTGGCCTTAAAGGCCCTTGTACACCAAGTCCAAAATTCGATTGACATGAGGTCATATTTATTTTTTAACAGGTGGAAATTTTGGGCGCAAATTTCGGACTGAAAGTGTGCAATGGCAGATGCAAATTTGCGTCCGAAATTTTTGCAGGTTAAAAAATAAATACAACCTCACGTTTATGTCAATCCCGCTTGCACACTACCTCCGAAACTTTCGTCCCTCATAAAAGAAATCGAATCGGTTCAATTTTCTGCGTTTTTCGCATTGATAGCAAGCAGCTTGAATGGCGTTTGAATAGTGTTTTGACAATTCAGAGCCACCGAATCACGAATCGACCGCAAGCTAGCTATTAATGGATTTCAAGGTCAAGGTAACCTTGGCCTAAACGTTCAAATATTAGGCTATATCTTGATGTCTTTTATAAAATATCAAATATTTTCTGTGACAAAAAATGTATTAAATAAAACTTACATGCATGAAATATACAAAAAGCAGCCGTGTTGAATTGTGAAATGTGTGGCAGATGAATAGTTTTCTGCAGTAAATATATTTATACTATTTATAAATATCAAAAAATATACCCATGTGTGTAAAATTGATGTAGAAATACAAAAACCATGTTTGTTTATAAAGTAAGAAAGGAAAAATAAACATAATGATTTATGGAATTTAATGAATACCTGGATTAATAAATGATAAAATACATTTCTTTCAAATATTCGGCAAAGAAACATAAATACGGGTCTTTTTAGACCCATGTTGCGCATTAGAATGGTAGTGAAACAACAATGATTTGTATTCGAAAAGTAAGAAAGGAAAATTATTGTGATCTAAATCAAGTAAATTGAGGAATACCTGGAATACTGAATGATGAAATTAATTTCTTGCAAAGGTATAGAAAATGAAAACTCCGTCAGGTCTATTTAGACCCATGTTGTGGATCAAAGGGTTAATGATATGCTAAAGCCCGCCCATGCTTTGATCTGATTTGTTACAAGGTTGTTTGTGGCGTCAGAAACACCAGCGATTTCAAACCGTGTTTTTTTTTTTGTCTTTGGTTCACTGCAGTTGTAAAGAGAAAATACTCAGCAATGCTGTCGACTCATGAATTTACACATGGTTTGTCCTAAGCATATTAAAAACACATAAGTTTGGACACCCATGCTAAAGTTGCCTAAAAAGAGGAATAAAAAAAATCATCTTTTAGATATTGATCTTAATGACTTAATTAGAAAAATGAGGAAAACTCCAACCTTTAAGGACACACATTTTCTTTGTGAATGAATAATGTCTCATAAATAAATAAATGTTTTTCCTTAAAATACAGGGTGCATAAGTCAGGGCACCCCTATGTTAAATTCCCATAGAGTCAGGCAGATTTTTATTTTTAAAAGCCAGTTATTTCATGGATCCAGGATAATACACTCTAAAAAATGCTGGGTTGTTTTAACCCAATTTTGGGTCAAATATGGACAAACCCGAAATGTTGGGTTAAAAATGTAATGTAAAAATTTAACCCAACGGCTGGGTTAGTCCATATTTGACCCAAAGTTGGGTTAAAACAACCCAGCATTTTTTAGAGTGTATGCATCCTGATAAAGTTCCCTTGGCCTTTGGAATTAAAATATCCCCACATCATCACACACCTTCCACCACACCTAGAGATTGGCATGGGGTACTTTCCATAAGATCATCTTTCAATGCAAATCAAACCAGCTTTTAGGCTAACTGAAGTAAAACCATGCCAATCTCTAGGTGTGGTGGAAGGTGTGTGATGATGTGGGGATATTTTAATCCCAAAGGCCAAGGGAACTTTATCAGGATGCATATTATCCTGGATCCATGAAATAAGTGGCTTTTAAAAATAAAAATCTGCCTGACTCTATGGGAATTTAACATAGGGGTGTCCTGACTTATGCACCCTGTATTTTAAGGAAGAACATTTATTTATTTATGATACATTATTCATTCACAAAGAAAATTGGTGTCCTTAAAAGGTTTGATTTTTTTCCTAATTTTTTTAATTAAGGCATTAAGATCAATATCCAAAAGATGATTTTTTATTCCTCTTTTTAGGCAACTTTAGCATGGGTGTCCAAACTTATTCACATCACTGTAAACGCTGGATTTTCATGATGGGGGACTCTAAGGAAAACAAAGTTTTCATGCAGGCAGTGCTTTGAAAAGCTCAGAAAGTTTGTTGTATTAGAGATCTTTAAAAACTTGTCATTTAAAAGTGAATGGAAAAGTCATTGAAATGCATTAGTTAAAAGGCATGTTTTTGTTGTTGTTGAATGATTATCAATGGCTGTGTGTTGTCAGAGCTGGAGGATCTGCTGGACTCTCTGCGCTGTCTTCATCTGTGTCTGACTGATGCTGAGAGTCAGGAGGACCTTCATCTGCTGGTGGAGCTCCTGCTTCAGACAGACTTCCAGCAGGCGTTCGCCATGCACCGCAGCGTCGCTCTCGGCATGAGACGCCTGTGCCCGCCGTACCCGCTCACCACACACGCTCAGCAGCTCAGAGACGAGGTACAGCTCTACTCATCTGGGTACACACCAAAGATTTTTACATCTTATAAGATTAAGATCAAAATGTGAGAAAAGGAGAACAAATCCTAGATTTGACCGTTTTGCTCCAATCGAGTGCCGAAGTGATGACGTCACTTTGTAGGACAACTCGGAAGTTATCGAAAAGCTATGTATTTTCCCAATAGACTTTTGGAAAATCGCAAAAATTAAGATCTGTGTTCAATAAAGAGTCGTGACCCTTACACGTTTCCTCTATCAAGATAATCTTTACTAGTTAATCCAAACTGTATACATTTTGAAGCCTATATAAAGTTTAAAAAAAAACACAAGCAGGTTATAACTGGTGTGTTTTATGTCATAGATCAAAACTTGAAAATATTTATAGGCTTTGTTAACCACAGACCTTATTTCAGGCGATACGGTGAAAGCAAAACCCATAAAGGTGAAATTTATGAAAAATAAGACTTTTTAAAACAGAAAAACCACTAATACTACTCTAATAGCCACTAATGTTATATTGCACCCCATAAACACAATCATGCAAAGAAAAAAAGCAGTAAACCACCCCTTTAATCAATGCATCCTCGCTGAATAAAAATAGGCTATTAATTAAAAAAATAAAATCTTACTGGCACCATACTTTTGAACAGTGGCGATTAATAAAAGTATATGTATAATCAAATATGTGTTTACATTCAATAAAATGTGTGTTTTTTGTTTGTTTATTTGTTTGTTGCATGAGAATGACTCTCTAAAATCAAGGACCACAGTGGAAATAAGTTAATGCAACTTTATAGTGTTATCCTTGACAAATTTGTAATTGGTACTTTTTATTTCAAATAAACTCCAACTGAAACGCAATGCATTCTGGAATTGCATTGTTATGTCCCGTATTATACGGAACGGTTGGACGTGGAGTTTTAAAACGCTGTTAAAAAGGAAACCGGCCGACAGATCACCAAAAAAAAGACAAAAGCTAAGTTCAACAAAAATAATTTATTTTTGTTTTTGTAGTGGAAATGGAAATGATAAGTTAAAGGAAAATGACTTCAGGGTGCCCCAAGGCCAAAATAATATACAAAATAAACTTATAAACAAAGCAATACTAAGTTACCTAAACCAAAAATAGACCAAAAATACAAAATGACTCTCGATTATATAACTCTCGACACCAATGATGCCTGTTTATTCAGGAAGCTCACTCGATTTTACACCGCATCTTATATGTGAATCTGTACTTTTTGGAGGTGTTTGTAGTCACTTGAGCAAAGGCACCCGGGGTGCTTAATTAGGACGTGGTAAGTGGCGAATCTGCCCTGTGCCAAATCATGAAGCTGGAGGAAGCCATTGGCTGTGGGGAATGTAATCCGTCACTGGCTTACAGACTGAAGTGTGATGCACTAAGACTTCCTGGAGGCCAGGATGAGATCTGATGGATTATTACAATCAGTGTGTGTGTGTGTGTATGTGCTGATTAGTTTATTGTCAAATGCAACACAGAGAGGTGTTTCATCACTAAATAATGAAACTAGCATGAATGATTTTTTTAACAACAACTATAGAATTCTGTATTTAAATAAACTAAATATATTTTTTTCATATTGACTTTAAAATACTAAAAAAATGGTTGAATATACACTCTAAAAAATGATGGGTTATTTTAACCCAATTTTGGGTAAAATATGGACAAACCCAGCCATTGGGTTAAATTTTTAAATGACATTTTTTACCCAATGGCTGGTTTGTCCATATTTTACCCAATATTGGGTTAAAACAACCCAGCATTTTTTAGAGTGTAGGCAAACATTGAAGGTTACCCATATTATAATCAGATCTAAAATGAAAATTCTTTTGTTTGTTTGGGGGTTTTTTTTAGAAGCAAACTGGAATGACCCTAATTTATATTTTATTTATTTTTTATTGTTTTACCTAATCAGAATGTTTATGAACCTTGGTAAAGGTTTTGGCAATTGCTATGTGAACACAAATAAAAAATCATGGACTTTCATGAAAAGGTTAAATAGTCCTAAAACATAGTCACACACAATGCAAAAATGAGCGCATTGGAAGTGAATAGAGAGCCTAAGGTCCCGCCCCTCCGCTTCCGGCTCATGGGACCTTATTCGGAAAAAAATATGTACGGTAGTCAATGGCGAGAGACAACTTATCTTTTTATTCCGTCTGAACTATGCCCTCAATTACACATATGATGTTTGTCTATTTAAAAGATAATTATGAAAGTCAAAAACGTCGCAGTTTGTCATAAAAGAGAAGAGTAACTTTTAGTTTGATGTGAAAATCGCTCAATGAACTACATCTCCTGGGAAAGCGAAACAACGAGCGAGATCCGCTGCTCATGTCTGGTACAAAACACTCAGGGCATGACGGCGTAACGTTACGATTATAACGTAATAAACAATGACAGACGTTAGCCTCAGTAAAGTTAACCTCATTCATTGAGAGAAAATGTGCGCCTTTGGGATTTGTAGTCTTTGTAATTACGTATTTTCACAGTCTTATACCTCAACGGTTTTGCTTTTTTTTTACTTAAATGTATCTTTTAAATTGACAAACATCATATGTGCAATTCAGGGCACAATTCAAACGAGATCAAAATATTTGTTGTCTCTCGCCATTGACTACCATTCAATATTTTTCTGAAATAAGGTCCCATGGTGTTGTCGACCGGAAGGAGAGGGACTTAGGCTCTCTATGTGAAATTAATTTCATCTAGTGGAAACTTTTGGTACTGCAC
>NW_024121377.1:4665486-4675735 GCF_016745375.1 Pimephales promelas | reverse complement strand
GGGGTCTTTTGCGGAGGCATTTGAATAATATGCTTTCTTGCTCTGGGTTCAGCATTGATTAATTAATCCATTGCTAATTATCTCATTGAGAGGTTCGATCGGCTCATTTCCTGTTGGCTTTGGTCTTGTTTGCTGATCATGTTTACCTCACCTGAGAGCATCTGAACTCTGCGACTCCTGAAGGAAACATGAGAACTAACCAGACGTGACCTTGTGTGAAAAATTAGCATAATGCAATTAACAGCAGTCTGACATAATACATGCAAACAAACATTTGCTTATTTCTGATATGATAGACAGATTCAAGGTGTTTGTCTATGCAAGACTCGCTGTCATGATGTTGGTGTTACTGATGGCTTTAGCTTGTGTTTCTAGGTGTTTGTTGTCATAAGAGTAAATATGAGGAAAAGTAGTAAGAAGTAAGAAGCTTTAAGGTCTCCCTGCAAATTTCAATCAAAATAAAAGTTTGATGGTTTAATGTTTGAAAATTAAGCCATAAATATCAATTGTACATAAAATATGATTATTAAGTTTTTCTTAAATACTAGATTGTCTTACTTTACAATGAAATATTACAATAGAAATATTTCTTATTTTGTATATATATATATATATATATATATATAGAGAGAGAGAGTAATAATAGTCATTTTAATTATTAATATCATTAGTACAATAAAAAACATGATTATTATTATTATTATTATTGGTATAATGACAGGAGTAATAATTATTATTATTATTATTTTTGTTATTGGAATTATTATTGTTATTATTATTATAAAAAGTCATATTATGTCAGATTATAATAAATAAATGTATTTAATATTATAGTGCATAATGATAGTAATAATAATATTGATTATTTTACTTATTGGAATTATTATTATAAAAAAGGTTTGTTATTATTATTTTAATTATTATTGGTATAATAATATAAAAAATTATTATTATTATTATTATTGGTATTATAATAATGATAATAATATATTTATTATTATTATTTTGTGTAATAACTTTTTATATACCAAAAATAAAACGGTGGTGGTATTATAATAATAATAATAATTGTTATTATTCATTTATTAGTCATACTGATAAATAATCACAAAATTTTGGCGCAATTGTTTTTTTTTTTTTTTTTTTTTTTTTTTTTAAATCACAATTAGATTCCCCCGCCCCCAAAAATTGAGTAGCCCTAGAAATATGGATGCTTGACTGGGCAGATAACATTTATGAATATTCTGTTATTCAAAACAGATCCAAATTTATTCAGATTGCATGTTCTCCTGGCAGAGGTAGTAGAGTAAATATTTTTTGGAGTAGCATACAAGCATACTACTTATGCTATTAATGCATTATTTAGTGTGTGTAATGTGTGAAATTGCACTTTTCAGGGTCCAGTCGTGGTATCAGTGTGCATGTGATGTGTTAAGTGTACTTACTATGAAGCACTGCACTGTGTCCTCATTCAGACTGATAACAGCGGCTCTCCCCGATCGGGGCAGATGAGGGTCGGGTCAAAGGTCAGGCGCTCCATCTCGTCCCAGTTGCAGTACAGATGGAGAAGCAGCAGGAATGTGTTTGGCATGGGGCCGCTGGACCTGTTCCCTGTCCTGGAGCCATACTTCACGGTCTTAACTAAACCCTGACCAGCATGCTCTGATTACTAATTTGACATTTAGCTGATGCTTTTTGTTCAAAGAAACTTATACCGTTCCAACTTTCGTCTGTTCATGCTGAAAGTATAAGCTGTGCTATGGCTAGAGATGCTGTAGATTTTTTTTTACCACTGTTTAAAATGTGGGGTTTTAAAGTTTTTTGAAAGAAATCTCTTGTGCTCACAAAGGATGCTTTGTTTTATTTGATCAAAGATCAAAAAAATCATGAAAGATTATTACTATTTAAAGAACTGTTTTCTATGTAAATATATAGTCAATGTATATTATATTCCTGTGATCATTCAGCATCATTACTCCAGTCATACTTTAGTGTCACTTGATCCTTTACAAATCATTCTAATATGAATATTTTCTGATTATTATTATCAATGGTGAAAACAGTTGTGTGGCTTTATATTTTTGTGGAAACCGTGATACAAGCGAAAGTTCAAAAGAATAGCATTTATTTGTAATATAAATCTTAAAAATCATTAGTGTCACTTTTGATCAATTTACAGAGAAAAAGATAAATTAATCTTACTGACCCCAAACTTTTGAATGATAGTGCAAACACCACCAATTATGACTATTATTGCAACACTCAAAATACACAGTGAAAATGGAGAAAGTTATTGCCTGCTAATCTTTAATAAAAAATCATAGAAAGTAAAAGAAATGGACACAGTGACCCCGTTGATTTCAACCATGGATAAAAATGCGTTTGGGTTTCCCAGCAGTTTTGAAATATTTCCGGTTGAAACAGGAAGTTGGGTTTTTATAATGTTTTTTTTTTTTTTTTTTTTTCAATCGATCTCAGAACATTGTTTTCGCTTCTCCCATCCAATAAATCGTAATAAGCTTTGAGCTTTGTTACTTTCGACATTAAACAAAGTCTCAGATTTAAAATTATGTCCATAGAAATTCGTACTAAATACTAAATAAGTTTTGGCGCTCTGACGTGAAATCTCGCTGTTGCCGCCGCCTGAGATCAAGAGAATCAGCTAAACGGATCGTCTCTTCAGCCATGAAATAAACATGATTGAATCTGAAGGTATGTTAAAACATACAGTACAACTTATAGAAATCCATATCGTGTCTCATGAAATCGCTTAAACACTGTCTCAACGCGGAAAGACGTGAATAAAGCAGCTTGATGTCACGTAACGTCATATTTAACGTTACCTCAGAAAAGCCATTCATTTCATGCCAACATTTAACGAATTACGAATTGGAGTAGAAACATAATTATGTAATTATAAAGTTAATATTTTAACTTTATTAGCCTATTATAAAAAATCTTTGTGTGTAATTTGTGTTAGTAAACAAATCAGTTAACCTGATTAACCTTAGTAATGCTGTAACATACCAACTGACCTTACGTTATATTTTTTTTTCCTTGAGAAAATGTGCCATGTTGGCCTAACTTACCTGATTTATATCCAATATATATATTTATTTTAATTAAAAAAACAATATATATATATATATATATATATATATATATATATATATATATATATATATATATGGAGAGTATTTATTTAAAATACATGCACATGCATTGATTAAAATGCACACTTCTTAATAGTAAGCCTAAAATGTTTTTAATAACATTAGTAAGGAAAGTATGACATCTTTAAATGCAAGATATTTAAAGTGTAAATAAAGTCGCAATATTTCCACTTTAGCACAATCAAATATACTTCAGTATATCTTTAGTTGGACCTAAGCACTAATTCAGGCTAAAAGTACAAAATTAGTTGTTCCAATTAGCATACTTTATATAAATTAAGTATACCAAAAAGTACAATTGCAGGGTATTTATTATATTAAGCACATACATATGTGAATGTATTTGTAGTAATGTTATACTTAGCATAAAATCAATGTATTTCACATACATTTTTGGTATATTTTCACTAGGGCTACACGTCAGCACTCTTGTTTGTTTTGTATGCTAAACAGTTTTGGTGCAAAAATGCAAAAATTTTGGTGTCCAAAATGGTCCATATTGTGTAGGATAGAACTGGTATAGAAACCATGACTAACCAGAGACATCAGATATCCATTAGCTTTCCTATCCGCTGGAGCGGCCAACAAAAGCAGAAACATGTTCTCCTTCTCTTGTCTTCCTCTATCTCGCACTGGCTGCATTAACATTCCTTTGAAGCCTGATTCCAGTGCAGATCATCATCTTCCTCAGCGTCCTTATCTGTCGCTCCTGATCTCGTGTTTGAACTCGTCTCTTTAGCTCAGCGTGTCGCTGTATCATGATGAAGGTTTGCACGATACTCTTTGCTCCAGGTGGGCTCTTTAAACACAACATGAAACCAAACTTGACTTCATCTTTCTTTCTTCATTCATTCACATTGCCGCTCTTATTGTGAAGGATTCAGTGTCGAAGATAAGCATCATGTTGACCATATGGCTCATTCAGAGCCTGTGGGCTGATTGAATGAAACTGATCACATGTGTTACACAAAAAACCAAAATAGCTTTTATAGATATATAGATATACACCAAACTTTCCAGTCTTGCACCTGCTTATATTATATAGACATTTGCAGAGGGATTCGTAAATATATTATTCATAGCCTGATTTATATAACATTTTATTCCAAAATCATTTTAAGGCTATTGACAGGATAACAAAAGTAGATATCCATAAATCTCTCTGTAATTTTAAGAAAGAACAGTATATGATGGTACATGATAAACCAAAATGTATTGTTTGTTTGTTCAGAAGTGGGTGTAGTAATGGAGTAAATTACCATAATTTGATACCCATGCAGAAAAATGATTATAATGATATTTTTTGCTAACTTCTCAGCTTAAGTGAATTATTATTTAACCTTTACATTACTGTTGAACCATGCACTGTAAAAAAATATTGTTGGTTCAACTTAAAAAAGTAAGTAACCTGGTTGTCTTCAAATTTTAAGTTCATTGAACTGGAAAAAGTGAGTTAATACAATGAAGGAGAATGATTTAATCATCAGAACCTCAAAATTATATGTTATCTGAACTAAATAAATTATTTAAGTTGATTTGACAAAAGAAAAAAATGTTGTGATTACTACACTGTAAAAAATATTGTTGGTTTAACTTAAAAAAAGTAAGTAACCTGGGTTGCCTTAAAATTTTAAGTTGATTGAACTGGAAAAAGTGAGTTAATACAAAGAGGGAGATTAATTTAATCATCAGAAACTCAAAATAATAAGTTATCTCAACTAAATAAATTATTATAAAGTTGATTTGACAAAAGAAAATATGTTGTGATAACAAATCTTGAAAATTTTTCTTACAGTGTGGAATTAATAAAAATGTACAATAGTAAGAGCTGAACTGTTGCCTCATTTATCCAATTTCCAACACCATGGAGAAAGTGGGCCGGTCTTGGGCCTAAAACTCCCGGGCTGAAAAGTGGCCCCACTCCGGCCCTTCATGGTAGTGAACATACCTCATACACTGTAAAAAATATTGTTGGTTTAACTTAAAAAATGAAGTAACCTGGTTGCCTTAAAATTTTAAGTTCATTGAACTGGAAAAAGTGAGTTAATACAATGAAGGATATTGGTTTAATCACCATAAACTCAAAATATTATGTTATCTGAATTACATAAATTATTTAAGTAGATTTGACAAAAGAAAAAATGTTGTGATTACAAATCATGAAAATATTTTTTTACAGTGATCTGCTCATTGAATGAACAATATCTACTGTACCTTTATGTAAACAGCATTTATAACCTTGTTTTCTATCATCTCTGTTTGTGTTGCAGTAAGTGACAGCTGCTTTCGCAATCTCGCTGAGGACCGCAGCGGGGTCAACCTCAAAGACCTCGTGCACGACCCTTCCTTGTGAGTGACCACCACAAAACACACACATTTTTCACTTAAAGCGTCTCCCTTGATGCTTTTCGAGTTATTTAAATCTTGCTATTGTAATATTTGTATTTCTGTAACGCGCTGAACGGCTTCGGTGGCCTGTTAGCTTCACTGCTCATATGATGAGACGTTCACGTCATGCTAATCACTTAATGCTCGTCAGGAGTTCAGGCTGTTAAACATGCAGAACATGTGCTTGCATTGAACCCTTGATGGATATTAATGTCAGAACGACTCAATGTCACACTGCGCTGTAACTGTAATGAAGTGTCATTGTACATGAATGAAATGTGCGAGATGCATATCAAACAGTGCAACCACATCCAAATACACACAGAAAATCACATTATCTTATACTTTATATATCAACTCTTTCCTTCCGTTTTTCACTGTTTTACGGTAGGGGGCGCTATTACGCATCTCGTTAAACGAGTACAGAATATCCTGATCAAAACACAGGCGAAGAAGAACGATATCATATGTAAAATAACGTGAATATTAACATGTAAATGTCATACGGCTTCAGAACGACATGACCGTGAATAAATGACAGATTATTAATTTTTTTGAAGCAAAATATCCCTTTAAGAAAACTGGCCCTGAAACACTGTGCTTCCCTTGTAATGAATTCAGGAGGAAGTGTTTGGACGGGCTGTCAGGTGAAATATAAACCCAGGTGGTTTAGCGGAGAGCGAGATGACAGACTGTCAGATGAAGCGGATGTGTGTTAAGTGTGAACGCTGCAGGAGAGACGGCTATCAGACGAGGACGGGTCGCGTTGTCCTCACGCGACTGCAAACTAATTGGTGGCACTAAAAATAGCCCGTGAATAAATCAGATCGGTGGCATGTGGCTCGTCTTACCCTGACCCTGGCTTGTTAGAGAGAGTTCAGCTGACCTTGAGCATGCTTTGAGGAAATTAATCTCAATTTGCATCTAAAAATCTAAAGAAAAAAATGTTTCATCATATTTTGCATAATGAAAATGAATTTTTAAGACCAATAAAATATAATATTTTGCAGTTTTACAATGAAGCAAAACAAAAAAAATCACCTATTTTTGTAAATGAAATATTGAAATGCTTAATCATGTTTTTGCACTTTTTGTATAATTAAACACATGTTTTATTACATTTTTATAATAGGAATATTTGTATTTATTACTGAAATTTTAAACATGATTTCACTCTCTATAATTAAACACGTTTTTATTTAACTCTAAAAAGTTTAAATAAAAAGTTTATTTAACTTTTTTTTTATTTAATTCTAAAAAGAATAATCTTTTTGTTTCTTAATAAAATTGCTCAAACAAGTTTTGCACTTATATTTTATAATATTTTTATATTTTATAATATTTTTTATAATACATTTTTATAATAATATTTTAAAAAATGTACATTTTTTAAAACATTAATAATGAAATATTAATCATGATTTGCATTTATCATGTAATTAAGCACATTTTATACATTTTTTATAGTAATACAAACATGATTTCACTTTCTATAATTAAACACATTTTTATTAAATTCTCAAAAGAATAATCTTTTTGTTTCTTAATGAAATTGCTCAAACATGTTTTGCACTTATTGTATAATAGTGCACATTTCTATTACATTTTTATAATAATATTTGTTTATTAATAGAATATTAATCATGATTTGCATATATTGTGTAATTAAGCACATTTTATACATTTTTTATAGTAATATTTGTATTTATTACTGAAATTTTAAACATGATTTTCACTCCCCCGATAATTAAACACATTTTTATGATTTGTTTATAATAGTAATATTTTTGTTTTATTGCTCAAACATGGTTTGCATTCATTGTATAATTAAGCATTTTTTTCTAATAGTAATATTTTTATCTTAATAAAATATCAAACATGATTTGACTGAAATTTTGAACATGATTTTCACTCTACCTTTAATTAAACACATGTTTTATTAACTTCTCAAAAGATTTATCTGTTTGTTTCTTAATGAAATTGCTCAATATATAGTACAACAGTGCACATTTCTATTACATAATATAATTACGTTTATTTTACATATTTATAATACTATTTTTTTTTGTTTATTAGTTAAATTATTGTTAAATTAAGCCAATTTTTCCTACATGTTTATTATAGTAATATTTTAATTTATTAATGAAAGGTTCATGGTATGCAGCGACTCATCCATACTTCAGATGTTCAGTGCAGTAAGCATGTGAGTGTTTCCAGGTAGGGTCCCAGCGTCCTCCAGCAGTGCTTTAAAGTGCGCCGAAAGCCATCATTCAGCACAAAGGTGCTCCATTATTAATGAAATCACAGCAGCAGATGGCCTTGGTTTGGGAGCTCATCCAGAAGTAAAGCTGGGTCACAGATGTGTGCGACGGGATGCGTTCTCCTCCTCTGGCACACGCTCTCTGTCTTTCTTTATTCATACCCTGAGGAAGGCGGCGAGGCCAGGAATGATGTTTTTAAGTGTGGCAGGGTCTATATGACAGCAGGGTTCGATTAAACAGTCATAACTCTTCCATTAGACAGAGAAAGACACGGGCAACGATTCTGGCAGGGAAAAGTGCAACTGTTTAACTGTGCCAGAAATATCACTGGAGTCCTGTCGGCAAGGGAGGATGTCAGTACCTCGAAATGTTTTAGAGCGTTTGTGTTTTCACTATAGGCACTTTTCCTTGGCATTTCTATAAATGGACTTATTAACATGTAGCATGTTGTTGCAATCCCGCTGGTCACGATGGTAAGATGCCTGTGTTCGCAACGTCAAACTATCATACTTCAAAATAAAAAGTATTTTTTTTAAATCACTAATCGGAAAAAAAGTCATGGATTTGTCATCCATGACTTCTAGTACTCGTAAATAGAGAGCTATTTAGTTTAAGATTTGTTCATGTTTTTGAACATTCTGTGCATCAAAAATACAGTAAAAATTGTGAAATATTATTACAATTTATTATAACTGTTTTCTATGTGAATATATTGTAAAATTTAATTTATTTATTTGATACAAAGCGGAATTTTCAACATCATTACTCCAGTGTTCAGTGTCACATGATCCGTCAGAAATCACTCTAAGATAGACATTTTCTTCAGGATTCTTAGACGAATAGCCTAGAAAGTTCAAAAGAACATCATTTATTTTTAAAATTGAATATTTTTCAACATTATAAAAGTCTTTTGATCAATTAAACAAAAATACTCTTTAAAAAAAATGCACTGACCCAAACCTTTTGAACTCTAGTGTGTAACAGAAATAGTAAAATAAAATAAAAAAGTATGCTATTCTGATTTCATCCACTGTGTGAGATACTGTATCCCATAATGCACTTCCATTGACTGTATCTGCCACACATTTTAGAATCTCCTCCTTGACTTTTATTAGTTGAGACATGTTACGCATAACTCTTGAGCTTTAGCATGAACCAATGAGGTTCATTCTCGTGTTACGCGTCACGTTTGCCAAGATGTGTTTTTCTCCTTTTTGGAGCCTGAAAAGTTTGCATGAAATGAGAGTGAGTAGATGATGACAGTATATTTATTTTAGGGTAACTTTACTGCACATTTAAAGAGAGAGAGAGAGGTGCTAAAATGAAAGCACAGGTATCTCACTTTGAGCAGAATAAACCTCAGGCACGTTCTGTTGTTCATAAACGAGTTTTCCACACGTTCAGGACAGGCGCACTCTCTGAGCCCAAACCGTGTGTCTAAAGTCTAGCATCACAAATGCTCTGAAACACACACACACACACACACAGAGAGAGAGAGTCGCTGCCACCAGAGGCTGTAGTCTGAAGTGGTTTCCTTGGAAACAGAAGAAAAGATCCAAAGTTATTTGCTATTAGTATAATGTTATTTATGCAAAGAGTGAAGCCAATAACACTCGAGGGTTGCTGTGTTTTACCTGACAGGTGTGACTGTTGCTCTGCATAGTGAGGAGTAAAGTATGTTTTACAGAATCAACCTCGTCGTATATATTAAATGGAAATAAAATGTGTTTGTGAAAATGTGATTTTTGAGAACATTAAATATAGTAAAAATAAACTTTTTGTAAACGTGGAATAAAAACTTTCAAATTGATTTAGATAATCATAATGCCCGACATTTATTAATCTATTTTCATTTTAGTTAAAGTTAAGCTAAAGTTTTGTAAAAAAAAAACAAAACAAAAAAATATATATATATATATATATATATATATGTTGACATGTTATATATATATATATATACTGTATATATATATAGCTCATGAAATGGACATATTAGCACCTAAAATGTACATATTAACACCTAAAATGGACATATTAGCTCATGAAATGGACATATTAGCACCTAAATGTACATATTAACACTTAATGTACATATTAGCACCTAAAATGTACATAGTAGCACCTAAAATGGACATATTAGCTCATGAAATGGACATATTAGCACCTAAAATGTACATATTAGCACCTAAATGTACATATTAACACCTAAAATGTACATATTAGCACCTAAAATGGACATATTAGCTCATGAAATGGACATATTAACACTTAAAATGTACATATTAGCACCGAAAATGTACATATTATCACCTAAAATGTACATATTAGCACCTCAAATGTACATTAGCACCTCAAATGGACAAAAGTTTAGGTACAGCCCCAGTGACCGCTTTTGTACCTTTTTTTCTGAGAGTGTGTATATATATA
>NW_024121377.1:4632986-4662986 GCF_016745375.1 Pimephales promelas | reverse complement strand
GATTTTTAGATAGATAGATAGATAGATAGATAGATAGATAGATAGATAGATAGATAGATAGATAGATAGATAGATAGATAGATAGATAGATAGATAGATAGATAGATAGATAGATTTTTAGATAGATAGATTTTTAGATAGATAGATAGATAGATAGATAGATAGATAGATAGATAGATAGATAGATAGATAGATAGATAGATAGATAGATATTTAATTAAATAATTTATAGTAAATTATTATTTATATTTCTGAAATTGCTATTTATATTTCAAGGGGAGAAATTAGAAGGTATAGTTGGGCAAAAGAGATGGTTTTTAAAAATTTGCTGAAAAGTCGGATTCTGATTGATTTTAAATTTTATAAGTTGGTTAATGAAGTTTTTGCAAACGTGGGGATATAATGAAACTATTTGCACAGTTTTGGATGTAATGTTGTTTTTTTGCTTTGATATTGGAATAAGTATTTGGGCTTGTAAGAAATCATGATATGTGAAACACAAAAATGTGATTATAATTATATCTTATGATCAAATGAAGTTGTGAACAACAAAATCTCTCTCTCTCTCTCCTCATGAGTCTCATCAACACTCCTCCTTTGATGTTTTCCCTTGTGACTTTGCAGACCTTTTTTATGCTCAAACAGCAACATTACACACTAAGAAAGAAAAAATGCATAGGACCCCTTTTAAAGAGATTGTCATTTGTCTTTCCTGAGCCTCTCTGTGTTTCTGTCTGTCCAGGCCACTAAAGAGGTGATCGAGCGGGAAGCTCCAGGGATGTCTCTGGCCATGCTGATGGGATCTCTGAATGTCACTCCTCTGGGAATGCTCTCCAGGTCTGGCTTCAACACGTCCATAACATTCACAGGATCGTCTTTGACATTCATTCAGGATATTCAGAGAAAAACTGATCCCAGTTCAGCCTCTCAATCAAAAACACTGACTTATTGGCTCATGCACAGAAGAGACACTTCGAGTAGAAATACAACAGAAAGACACAGAGTTACAGGAACAGCTTGTTTTCAGAATATAATAATACAAATGCCTGAATACTATATATTCAGAATTTACAGTTGTTATTAATACACAATTACTATACAAATGATAATAATAACGTCTAAACACAACTGTTCAAATGTCAGTACGTCAAAAGTTTGTTCTGCTTGCCAAAAATACAGTAAAATCAGTATTATTCTGAAATATTATTAGAATTTAAAATAACTATTTTCTATGTGAATATATTGTAAACTGTAATTTATTCCTGTGATCAAAGCTGTATTTCCAGCATCATTACTCCAGTCTTCAGAAATCACTCTCATATGATGATTTTCTGCTCAAGAAACATTTCTGATTATTATCAATATTGAAAACAGATGATTAATATTTTGGTGGAAACTGTGATGCATTATTTTCAGGACTTTTTCTTATTATGAATCCAGAACAGCATTTAATTGAAATAGAATCTTTTGTAACATTATAAACGTCTTTACTGTTACAATGCATCCTTGCTGGATAAAATATTACTTTCTTTGAGCAAAAATAGTGTGTGTATATGAGAATGAATAATTGGTTTCTTTCATTGTGTGTGTGCACAGACCCGTGTGTGGTATCCGAGGGAAAACTCTCATCATAAATTTGCCGGGCAGTAAAAAAGGTTCACAGGTAAGAATACATTTTTTTTTTTCGTTCACTAAAAGTTTGGTTAATAATAATAATAATAATAAAATAATATAATAATAATAATAAATAATAATAATAAAAATATGTCTCAATACTGGTCTAGTTCTTAATGAGAAGTGTGTACTCCACTAGCAAAGTCAAAACTGCTTGTATTCTCAATAAAATATAGACCTACGTTAATGGGTGCTGGAAATAGAGATAAACATGAATAATTACAGAGCCGCTTTTGGATCATTCCAGAATAGTTTAAGGTTTATATCTTTTTCATTGCTTGTCCAATTTGAGAAATCACTGAGATGAATAAAATAGAACAAAAGTTGTCTGTAAATCACTTATAATATAATTAAAGAAGAAGAATACTGGTTTATCCCATACAGAAATATACTTCCATTGTTAATGTCCAAAAACATGATTATTTTTGGTACTTTTTTATTAGTGATTCCCAGTGTTGCGTTACTCCCTAACTATTTGAGTTACTTAGTTACTTTTTATGGGAAGTAAAGTGTAACGTTACTTTTGCATTGCTTTTTCTCAACTGGACTGGGCTTGCTTGATTGTATTTTAACTGTAAAGGGCACAGTATGGAAGTTAATTAATTACATATGTTTTGAATCGAAATATTCACATTCACTTTTTTGTTTCAAACACATATCACACACATTTTCATTACTATTATTAAAAATTCAATAATCCAAAATATTCAGTCTGTTTAAATAATTCAACAGGCAAGTTTCTGTCCATTTCATTTCACTTTACAAATTTGCTACTAAGTCTGCTGTTAGTAGACTCACCAGCAGGTGGTGCAAGCGGGTGATGACGAAGACCAAAGCAACGGGTAGACATTCATTCTCAAAAACTGATTTAGGTCTCGTATCTCTCACAGAGGAGCGGATGCGTAAAGGAGGAGCAACGACAGTAGAGATCGAGACCGGTGCGTCGTCCTCGGCCTCGTTCTGCTCGCCACACTCCATTTCACAGTTTTCACACTACAATGCGAAAACAGCATTTTCAGATTCAATCACTTTGGAGAGCTTCTTCAAAAAGCTTCAAAAGTTTTCACCCTTTCATCACATTCTGGACGAAAGGCCAAAACATTGAGAAAAAATATGTGTTTTCAAATGTATCTGGATTAAATTGATGTCTATGAGCCCTATTTTAACGATCTAAGCTCATGGTCTAAAGCACAGGGCGCAAGTGCACTTAGGGTGTGTCCGAATCCACTTTAGCTAGTTTAACGATAGGAAAAGTGGTCGGCGCACTCGGCTCGTGGTCTAAAAGGGTAGTCCCTATTCTCTCAATGAGTAATGGGTGTGTTAACGTGAAATAAACCAATCAGAGTCTCATCTCCCATTCCCTTTAAAAGCCAGTTGGGCTCACGCCATGGCGGATTCGCTATTTACATGCAAGCGGAAAAAGTGAACGCTTCTGTAGCGAGGAAACGGATCTGCTCGTGCGCGAGATTAACATCTACGGGACAAAGTGTACGAGCGTTGCGCTCCGGCCTATAGGTGCACATTACAAATGCGCTCTTTAAATAAAAAAAAATATTGCGCTTTAGACTTTGGACCAGGTTTTAGTTGGTCAATGGCTCTATTTCAGTTCCTCAAAATAGCAACGCACCAACAATGCTCCCGAACACACCTCGTTTTCAGACCAGCAGTCCATGGGCGCACGAATGGGGGCAAACGTATTTGCTATTTTAACCCTTCTATTATCTTCATTTGTGTCTACACTCATTATCTTTGGGGTCTCCAGGGACCCCAGACAATAACATTTAATTTTGAAGCAGTATAATAATTTAATTTTACTCTATTTATTAATGTTTTTACACAACATTTTTGCAGTTTTTGGAGGATTTTAGATATCTTTTAAATTTCTATAAATTAATAAATAAATATTTATTTAAATAGGCTTTTTACAAAAAAACGGCATTGTATGTAAAATTCACTTTATAAAAGACCCAGATTTCTAATTTTCATTCATTGAGATAACATGGATCATTTAACATGGTTTAATGTAAGATTTTTGACAATTTTGACAAAATGCAGTTTTAAAATAAAAAAATATCACTTTAACCACTAGATGGCCATAGACCTCCACTATAAGCTATTTGCTATTTGACTAACTAAACTATATTTCACAAGTTTTTCCAGTTGGATTCATATCTAAATATTATGAAATCACAATTATAACAAAAAAAAAGTATTTTTTGTACTGACAAAAGTTTTTCAATAATGTTACATTATGATTAGAATCAAACCTGAACAAGATGTTACAAAGAGAAATGTTGGAGTCTTTCGATTTGATCATTTATTTCAATTATCTGTTTTTAATATAATTCTATAATTTTAAAACAATGTTTCAGTTACGAACTGTAAAAGAACAAAAATTAACAGAAATGAACAGTTATATTACATATTGAAAAAAAACACATAAAAATGCAATTAACTGAACAGCAATAACAAATGAGCATATAAAGCAGGAAAAAAATAAAATCATAATAAATAAACGATTTCCTAAAAAAAACTGATTGGATTTTTTTTTTTTTTTGTGAACAATTAGGAACAATAACTGGTGGTGCACTGGAGGTGTTTACTGGTTACTGGAGGCGTTGGTATTTGAAGTGTGTGTGTGAGTGTGCATTGTGGATGTTTTTTGCATTGTTGGAAGTGTGCCACTTTATTTCTGTCTATGTGATCTGCGTTGTTTCTTCGTTGTTTCTGATTTTAATGATGAATTTTGTATATTCACTATGCGGGGTCTCCAGGGATACCGAAGATAAAGAGTGTTGGCATTTTTTCATGCTAACATAAAATCAGATATCATTCTAAAATTTTTTTTTTTTTTTTTTGGTAGATCTAGACAGTGTTAAGAGTCGTAGAAAGTTTCATACCATTTGGAAAAAGAGAACATTTTTTTAAAAATTGACAAAGTCATTTGCAGGTCAAAAAGACCCCAAAGATAATAAGAGGGTTAATAACGTAACCCAGGACGTGAAAATAATAACTGCGTCGGGCTGAAACTAGCAAAAAAAACACTTGCGTGCAAACAGCGAGTGTTTGATTGGGCCTTTGTTTTATTTTTCTTTGCGTGTGTGTCGTGTAGGAATGCTTCCAGTTTATCCTTCCCGCTCTCCCGCACGCCATCGACCTGCTCCGAGAGGCCGTGGTCAAAGTGAAGGAGGTGCCGAACGAGCTGGAGGACCTGCCCTCGCCCCCGCCGCCTCTGTCCCCGCTGCCCGGCAGCAGCCCGCACCGGCAGACCGAGGACAAGGGTGTTCAGTGTGAGGAAGAGGAGGAGGAGAAGAAGGACAGCGGTGTGGCCTCCACTGAGGACAGCTCCTCCTCACACATCACTGCTGCCTCCATCGCTGCCAAGGTAATCCTGTGTGCATATATGATGTTTTACGAAGGAATGCACGATATATCGGCCACCATATCAGTATTGCTTACACCGATACACACGCGAGCATTTGAAAGCAAGTGTCTTTCATCAGATCGGTCCTGCTTGTGTTTTCAAGCGCTCCTGCTCTCAAACGCACCCGTGTGTTGATCATTGTAGCCATCCGATGAGCACGTGAACACATTGGCCAATCAGAGGTGCTTGTGATTGCGTCACATTTTTTAAATTTGAGTATCAACTTGGTACCGAAGTCTGTACTTTTGACAACACTATAACGTAGTTTTACATTGGGATGCACTATATATCGGCTACCATATCAGTATTGGTCGGTATATGTTCTATATGAGTAATTTACTCACCGCCTTGTCATCCAAGATGTCCACGTCTTTCTTTCTTCAGTCGAAAAGAAATTAAGGTTTTTGATGAAAACATTCCAGGATTTTTCTCCATATAATGGACTTCAATGGGGTCCAAACGACAGTTTCAGTACAAACTGTTCAAAGGGCTTTAAACGATTCAGACGATGAATAAGGGTCTTATCTAGCGAAGCGATCGCTCATAAAAAAAAGTTTTATAAGCTCAAATGGTTGCCTTGCTCTGTTCATCAAAATGAACAAATCTTTTTTCATGTCATTTGGTTCATTCAACGAACGAACTGAACGAATTGACTCGGAAAAAGATTCAAACAGGAGTTCAAACAGGAGATAAAACTTAAACCTTTTTTTTTTCAATGAGCGATCGTTTCTCTTAATAAGACTCTTATTCATCGTCTGACTCGTTTAAAGTCCTTTGAAGCTGCACTGAAACTCTCATTTGGACCTTGAACCGTTTGGTCCCCATTGAAGTCCATTATATGGAGAAAAATCCTGTAATGTTTTCATCAAAAACCTTAATTTCTTTCCGACTGAAGAAAGAAAGATGTGGACATCTTGGATGACATGGGGGTGAGTAAAGTGAGCAAAAGTTTTTTTTTTTTTTAAGTGAACTACTCCTTTAAAAGCACTGAATGTATTAATTTAGAAATAATACCTTAAAAAGACTTTAAAAAGTCTTGAATTCTGATGTGTGAGTCTTAAAAATGGTGCTGTATGTTCTCCGAATCTTATTTTTCCTCAACTTTCATTTGTCAACCACAATTATTATGATTTTCGATGTTTATTATATTCCCATATTCCCAGTTAAAACACAACTTAACATTGTTCGGCAAACTTTCTTGTGGCCTACTGAAATGTTTTTATTTTTCACTCCTGCTTGGCTTATCTTTTACCCATTCCACATTTGAAAAATGAAATGAAAGATTTAGTTTTTCTTTTCTGGTAGGGACGTGAAATAGGTATTCATTTTTGTATATAAATGGTCTTAAAAGGTCTTTAAAGACTGAACCCGAGGTTTTTATTTTGTGATTATTTTAATTCCTTTCTGTGAAAAGCACTTTGAATTACCATTGTATGAAATGTGCTATATAAATAAACTTTCCTAGCGTTGCCTATTTCTCACATGACTCTGCTGGACATTTGCAGGTTTTCCATTTGTCTTCATTCCCATCATGAAACTGTGTCATCTTCATGTGCGCTGCAGTATCCTCAGGTGTGAGTGAATGTCGTGCATCATCTTCATATCATTTGTTTGATTGTTGTGCACCTCGTTTGTCGTGTCATTCATAGCCTGACGGACTGATAACTCAGCCAATCATGCTTCAATCTGTGTCCCATTTGCATACTCAATTCTTGTGACAAGTACTTTAAAAAAAAAATTACTTATTACAGAAATAACATACTTAAAGGGATAGTTTAACCACAAATGAAGAATCTTTCATCATTTACTCACCCGCAAGTTGTTCCACACCTGTATGAGTTTCTTTCTTCTGTTGAACACAAAAGAAGATATTTTGAAGAATGTCGTTAAACAAACAAGTTTAGGGCACCCATTGACTTCCATAGTACGGAAAAAAATACTATGGAAGTCAATGGCAACCATCAACTGTCTGGTTACTACTGACATTCTTAATGTAATCTGAATGCAATATTTTTTAACACTTAATTCCATGTTATATGCAATTAAATGAAAATGTATTATAGTTCAAATAGTATATTATTCGACCCACTTAAGTACATCTTTATACATCATTTCATAATTAATTCTATTGTCTTTTCATAATTACTTCTGTTGTCTAATTACTTCTATTCTATTGAAATGTGGTTAAATCACACTGACAAATTTTATTCCATTTCTATTAAATCATATATGTCATGCATTTAAGTATATCGGTAATTACACATTTGTAATTTAGTACATATAAATATGTTTCATTGAATAGCACACTGCAGTTTAAATTATAATCTAGCACTTTACATGTGCTTCGGTATGTTAATGATTCAAAATGTACTTTAAAGTAAAACTTTTAATTTGGCATTATTGCAAAGTGCTTTTTAGTGCTTATAGTGTGTGTTTACATTACATTTTTCAGATGGATTCCTTGACATTTTTCTATTTAGTTTCATGCACTGAAAAAAGGATGTTGGATTTACTTTGAAACAATTTTTAGAGAGATTACAAAATTTTACTAAGAATTACAAAGAATTAAAAAAATTACAAAGTTTTTTCTCGCAAAATTACAACTTCCAAAAAAAATTTTTACTGTGTGTAAATGCTAACGTCTAGCTAAATGCATTACCTCAACATTCAATATTACTTTTACGCTCATACATTTAAAAACGTGAGATTCAGCTACACATTCCACACAATATTCTACTTTAAACTAAAAAAGTTAATGGGAAACTGTCCCAATCTCCTCTGCTTTCATGTAGCAATATGTTTTGGGTGATATAAGGCCTAAAAAACGTCAAACATGCTTCAAAATCCACTGAAAATACTGTCACCCTGAACTTTTGGGCACATTTTCTCCAGTGTATGGAATGCACTAACATACTATCTGATTAGAAACCTGACAAAAACATGTCCCGGGATCTGTTTCACCACGTTTAAAAGAAATAAATACTTTCAAATGCAAACTTTTGACTTTTTACCTTTACATAATGCACAAAGAGTAAGTGAGGTCTCTGGTTATAATAAACATCCTTCTCCGTGTCTTAGATTCCTGACTCCATCATCTCACGGGGCGTCCAGGTCCTTCCCCGTGACACGGCATCTTTGAGCACCACGCCGTCCGAGTCGCCGCGAGCCCAGGCTACCTCTCGCCTCTCCACAGCTTCCTGTCCCACACCCAAGGTGAGAGCGCATCACTTCCTGTTTCCTGTCCCCGCACTGTTCGCTTTCCTGTCTGCCTCCCCACCGCGCTCACCCTGCTGCCCAACTCCACGCTCACCTCACCCCAAAACTCCTCACATGCTCCGAGCTGTCAGAGTCCCATCTGTGTGTGGATTTCATATTTAGGATATCGAAAAATTATACGGAAGCAAGGAATAAAAAAGACTTTTTATAAGTCTGATATAATGTTTATATCTCACAATAGAGTGCAACAGTCAGGTTCCGGAGGTAAAAACTACATTACCCATGATGCTGTGCAGTAAAGAGTTGCCACAAGAGGAATGCGAGCTCTTTAGCTCCGCCCACTCCGATTAAGCACTGCAAATGACATAATCAAGTTGTTCTCCTTATGCCCTCAAAATACTTTGTATATAGATGTTTGTTTGGGAATAGACTTAAAATATATTGTTTTTATGTGTATAATCAGCATTTTTTAATGAGTTCTTTATGGTTATTCTGTTCGCAATGCTTTGTGTTATTGTAGTTGTAGTTAAGTTGTCTTTTTGTCTTATTTTCAAATACTTTTTTTGCGAATTTTGCCGTTTGTAATGTTATGATTATGATAGCTGGTTGGCTTGGTTCATTGCTTATAATGCTTTAGCAAATACTAAATTGTAAGATATAAACTTGCAATTGCATTGGGAAAAGCCACAATTACCTTATTCTGTAATATATATTCTATGAGGTTGCAGAACGTCTAAACTGGTCTTTTCCAAACTTTGAAAATGAATGTGAACCAGATCTATCAAGTATCATGAAAGTAGCTGATATGACTTGTATGCTTTTTTTTTCCAAGACCGGAAGTGAAGTTATAATTAATGGAAAATCTATGTTGCTTTGTTGTCCTTTTTGGCAAAGTATTCCTTTAAAGCTGTGATTTAAGCTCTAAAAGCATCAAACACACTTCAAAATCCATACTGTCGTCCATACAATTTTAAAACACACTTTTTTCTGCCCCCCTAAAGTCTTTATTTACTGTATAAGGATTAAAATATTTCTTGCTCAGAATTTTCTACCTGATAAAATACTTTACAGCTTGGCATTCGTTTTAGAAATTCCCATGATAAGATTTTACAGTATTTTTTATATTCTGTATTTTATTGTCTAAAAATCAATATTTTTATTCATAAATATGTCCTCAATGGTGTACAAATACCTCTGCCAATTATCTGACTTATCCTTTATTATCTTTATAAACATGGGACGGGTAAGTCCACGGAGGCTTCCATGTTGTTCCGCCATCTTGAAAAACTATAATAGCTGAGAAAAGACAAAAAGTACTAGGCCAACGCGTTTTCGTTCAGAGCGTGACATGACTGAACGACTGAATGCAGAGCAGTGAGTAGTTTCAGTCATTAATTCACACTGTAACATTCGTTTGTTCGTTGTCAAGTTGCAGTTTGCTTGAAATAACAAACCTGTTCACCCGAAGGAACTCTCGACGAAGTGCTATTAGAAGACATCTGTCATAGCTTTTTTGGTACATAACAGCTACCGTAGATGCAACGCGAGATTGAAAAAGCGAGACGCTGGAGAGCACAATTCGTTTGAATGCAAAATATAATTTTCCTGCTAGATGGGAGAAATTCCTACACATTGTCCCTTTAAAATAAAGTGTAACCGATTTGATCAATTCACATGACTCTTCCAGGTCTAGAAATCACTCCAGTTTATATCCAGTTTAAAAAAGAAAAACAGTTGTTGAGGGGGGCAAACTAAAATAAGTTAAAAAAAAGTCGTTTTGACTTATTTTAATGCTTATTTTAAGTCACAAGTTTGCTAAGAATCAAGTGTGCTTGTGATAAATAGTTGGAAAAGTGGTAAATTACATGACATCTGTTTATAACAGAGCCAGACCGATTTATCGGCAGGTATTGACCGATTTATTAGCCATTTTCCAAACTATCGGTATCGGCAGTTATAATGGCCGATAAATGAATATTTCAAAAATAAAATAAAAACGGACGAAACACGCTTCAACCATGTCATGAGTGTTGGAGTTTTATAGTTTGTAACTACAAATAACTAATGTTAGGGAAATCTGTTAATGTTTTGTTGCGCGTTTCTGGAAAAAAAATAAAATAAAAAAAATATCGGCCGATATATTGGACTTTAAAACCAACAAATTAGGGCTGTAGTCAACCAAAGAAATCCTTAGTCGACCAAAGTCTTGTCCTGCGCAACGATTAGTTGACTAAAAAAAAAAAGTGATGTTTTGATTAAACATTTTTTAAACAATTGTCACTGAGCATTTATAAAACAACAACGAAAAAACATCACAAATAAATAAAACTATAATAATAATACAATTCTTTGAAAATTAAGTGATTTTTTTAACTGCAAAAAGTGAAGAGCTCTGTCCTAGGTCACAATCGCGCACCTGACCACACCACACGCTGCAAAAAAAATATAACTGCTATCTGCCACATAATGAAAAATCCCAACAAAAGCTCTCGTTTATACAGGCTTTATATTCTTCTTTACTTTCAAAGCTATGGGTTAACTTTCGCCCTGACGATCAAGGCGTTTTAAAACAACACACAAAAAACCCAAATAGCCTAAAAACAATCCTAATAATAGGCTGTAGGACCGCGGATAGGTTTATTTTCGTTTTGTTGCATTATTTAGGCTATTTTCAAATGCGTAAAGTGTACAAATAAAAACGAAAACATTAAGAAAACACAATCTATTGAGTCAGCATGATATAGCCGTTAAAAGGCTGCTCACGTCTTTTGCGCGCTCAAGTTCGGTTTCAAATGTAGGCGCGCGACTTGCGCGCTCATAATGGAGCAACGCGATCGCCTCCCTCCACAGTCTTGTCGTCTTTGTTTTAAAATGCATCCAGACAAAAGATTTAGATTTCCTGGACATTTTGTCGACTAAAACCAAAACAAGCAGCGTTCTAACTGAATGAATACAGCATCCCTTACCGAGCGCGAGCAGCAGCGCAGCCAGCCACAGGTGCGGTTCCCGAGTGTATTATGTGTGTGCGCTAAACTGTGGCGCAGTTACAAAAAATAGCCTAAATTAAAGCATTTTAAAGTTGGGGACAAAACATAGGCTAATTATGTTTAGAATACAGTAATAAATAACTGCTTATAAAGGAATAAATATCAAGGAGTAAATCATTGAAAAATTCTTTCTATTGGTAAAAAAAAAAAATGCAATAAGAATGTCAGTCGACCAAGACGGCATCGACCGATTAGTCGACTAAAGTTGACAGCCATACAACAAATATTTGTATCGGTATCGGCCTTCAAAATCCTTTATCGGTCGGGCTCTAGTTTATAAACATGCACATTTTGACTTACATGTATCACAGTTGCATTTATGCATTTGGCAGATGCGTTAACCCAAAGTGCCTTACATTGCATTGCATTTGAGCTGCAAATGTGTTTGTTCAATTCATGCATTCCCTTAGAATCGAACCCATGATCTTGGTGTTGCTAGCGCCCTGCGCTAAAGTTTGAGCTGCAGAAATATGACTAACTTTCCCTGACCCATCTGGCTAGAGACGCTCACCCGAGCCGGGCGATGAACACTCGTTCGTCAGCTCATATGTCACACTCATTTCTCGCCCTGCAGTGTGGATATGGATGGTTGTCATGGCAGCGGGCGTTGCCATGGAGACTGTGCTATGCTCATATGAGCGAGAGAGTTTGTGTACGTTTATCAGTTTGGACAGAGATGCAAAATTCCCTCATGTCATTGCAAACCTGTATGATGATGTTCACTTCACGCTGCTCTTTTCTATAAAGTGAACGTGTGTAGTTAACCCATGGTTTGAGCTCCTGCCCATATGACTTCTGTGCCGAGCCATTCGATAGCTTTCTGTCACAAACAGACAAAAATATTATTAGCTAATAAAAAATATTAGTGACTCGCACACCCTAATCATTCATTCAACCCTCCTCAGGCTTACAACACACACATTTATTTATTATTATATATAAATCACCATCATTTAAGTGATTTAGCCGTCCTGATCACAAGCATACTGAGAGACTCTCTCGATGTCACTTCCTGTCTTCTGTTCCCTCTCTCTCTCTCTTACACACACACACACAGATGATGATATGGCGGTGGCAGTTCTCCACACACGTTATATAACACCGTTACATAACAGTTAGCCGCTAACACATATACCAGTTCCTGTGACTATCTGCAAATGCAATTCTGCATCTAATTATAATGCACAAGTAATTATGCTGGATGATTGAATATATTGATTTAAACCCTCTTTCCTTTTATTTCAGCAAGGATGCATTAAATTGACAGTAAAAATAACAGTAAAGGCATTATAGACATCAGAGAGAGTTTTCTGCATTGAAACTGTGTGTATTGTGAAAAGTGCTATACAAGTAAATTTGGCTTGATGCAACGGTTTCCAACATTAACAATAAATAAGTAAATAAATAATAAGTAATAAATAATTATATTAGAGTAGGGATGCACCGATATGACAATTTTGGCCGATACGATAACCGATAATTCTTTATATTTGAAAGCCGATAACCGATATTTTGGCCGATAAATCTAAATCCAAATTTTTAGGCAATTTTTGATTTTCCTCATTAAAAGCTAAGATACAAACACAATTATGATGTTCTTATTTTAAAGTTGTGTAGCTGATATGACAGATTTGTGTTGCACATTTTGCACTTTAACTGGATTTTCCTTTTTTAAAGTGATTTCAATCGTATTTCAAGCAATTTAAAAGCATCATGTTGAACAGTGCACATCTAAAGTGCCTCAGCTGAAGGAAATAATACATTATTTATCGGCTTTTAGATGTCGGCTAAATTTTCTTGTTGGCCCGATAACGATAACATTAAAAATGATCATATATCGGCCGATACCAATAATGTGGCCGATATATCGTGCATCCCTATATTAGAGTGATTTCTGAAGGATCATGTGACACTGACAACTGGAGTAATGATGCTGAAAACTCAGCTTTGATCACAGGAATAAATTACATTTTAAAATCTATTCACATAGAAATCAGCTATTTAGAATTTTAATAATATTTCACAATATTGCTGTTTTTACTGTATTTTTTATGTCAAATAAATGCAGCCTTGGTGAGCTTTCAAAAAAAAATCTTGATTAAAAAAATCTTTTGAACGGGAGTTTATTTAAACTTTAAGCTGTATTATTTATAATTATTTATAATTACCGCTATTGCTGCTGATTTAGTGCAGTTTAATTCTTTTTAAAAATTCTGATTCAGATATTATTTTCAGCCGTGCAATAGCCTAAAATTCTCCATTTATCCTGGTTTGCTACAGTTTTGTGTTTCCAATGTTTGAGATGTCAAAACCTTACTGTGAAGAAGCCGAGAATCCACTGACAGCTGCAGATGAACGATAAATCCACATTGCTTGGTGTGTGTGTGTGTGTGTGTGTTTATTTGCACTGGAAATGAGACATAATACTGAGGAAGAACATCATATTTTGCAGTGGATGAATGTGAAGCTCAGGGTCTGCTTTACTCCAAATGCGCTTTGTTTAGCTATAGTTTAGGAGCTGTGTGTGTGTGTGTGTGTGTGTGTCGTAAAGCTGTTTTAGACTATGCCTGATTTGTTGGGATCTTGTGAGCAGAAATAGTTTTCTAGTTTCTGTGCTCTTATAAGATACTAGTTGCTTTGAAAGAGACTCCCTCAAAAAAAATCTTTAGGCATTCATTTATGATTTACATATTTGAATTGCATATAACATTTCCACTTATTTGGATTACACAGTGTTAACATGAATTAATAAACTTAATGTGATGCACTTATCTCAGTCATACATAAATGAAACATGTAAGAAACAGGAACGATTTCTGCACTCATATTTGATTTTATTTAAATAATCACATCAAAATACATTATTCAAACATATTTTTCACACATTATTCATGAAAATGTACCTGTTTATATCTGTATTTTTTTGTAATTCTGAAAATGAAATGGTTCCTTCACTATCTTTAAAGCATGTGAAAATTACAAGCTCCTCCAGTCATATATTTTTTTTTTTTATCAGTTTTCTGGGAAGTGTTTAAAAGGTACCGGGTTGATATTATGAGCACTTCTAAGGATTTGACAGCTTATATTTTCCAAAAGATATTCAGTTTATCCAACATTAAGTTCTTCTGTGTTTTCTGTGCAGATGTTTATGCACTTTACTAGTATATTGTCTATTACTATAATCCATTTCAGATTAATGGCACTCAAACACAAGAGAAACTGTGGTTGGTTTATATGGGCTCTTCAAGTCCTGAATATCATAAAGTTTCAGTTATTGTGCATTTGCATAAACTACTTGTAAGTTAGTAGACCGCATGTGCGTGTGTGTGTGTGCGTCATTCTTCATTTCTTTGTTTTTTTCTACTTCTTCAGGTTGTGATTTTTGCCTGCTCCTCTCTCTCTCTCTCTCTCTCTCTCTCCCCTCCTCCTCCTCTCTCCATCCATATGTGTGTGTACACTTCCTCTCTGTGTCAGTGTGTGTGTGTGAGAGAGAGATCTCAGTCTTCATGTAGATGATGGTAAGTCTTCACTCTTCCTCTGGCGTTTGATGTGTTTTGGTCAGAAGACACGTGTGTTTAGTATAATAATCCATTTGATAGTTTAATAATCAGTCAAATAGTGTTTAAATCAAGGTGGTGGTATGTGTGTATGTGTGTTTTTAACTATATTTGATAGAAAATGTCATAGAAAAAATGTCTGACATTTGAATGACACATTAAAACTTGTTGCTAGAGGTCTGCTATTGTTAAATTTAGCCTAATAATTAGTCATGAGTATTAGCTCTTGGCAATTTTTCCCATGCAGTATTGTCCAGTTGTGTGTAAATATTCATATATTTTGTTCATTGTATCAAACTTTTTTTGTGGAAGATCTGATCATGTGTTCTTTCAGATGTTTGGCGGGATTATGAGTATGTTTGATAACTCCCTCAAGCTGCTTTTAAAATGTTGTCTGCCAAAAGATAATAACTTGATGTTTTTTTAGATGCTTTGAGACTACAAATGCCTGCTGTGTGTTGGCTAAAATTTATTATAGATTTTCAGATGAATTATGGTTAGGATTTATATATATATATATTTGTGTGTGTGTATGTGTATATATATATCATTACAAAACATTGTCCCAGTTTTACACAGTGCTAGTTTGAGGATATTGAGATTATAAACTGTAACTCAAAAGACAAATGCGCACCAATATGCACCAGCACTGATATCTGAAGCAGTGTGTATCATGAATGCTGTAAAGTTGCTCTAGTGCATCGTAGTGTCCACATGCTCAGATGAAGCTTGTAGTTGCGGATTGCAATAGCTGCAGTACAGAAGGAGCTACTAAAGCATTAATAAATACAGCATGGCAGAAAGCGTTTGGCATGCATTAGCAGTCTTGAGCAGATTGTCTGTGTCCTGTTAGCCGCCCTCGCTCCCTTCAGTGGAGACAAATCTGAGTCTCGCAACTGAACCGGTCATTTTATCACAATTAAAATTCTGTTACTATTTACTTGAGCCCGACCGATAAAGGATTTTGAAGGCTGATACCGATACAAATATTTTGGGGTTTTAAAATCCAATATTCCGATATATCGGCCGATATTTTATTTTATTAAATATTGTTGGATTTCACACACGTGTAAAAGAAAAGCTAACTTTTCTGCACGAGATACGTTTGATACTTTTTCTCTATGTCTAAATGTCCACTCCTCGCAAGTATAACTTACATTTTACAATGCAGGGACTGTAACTAGAGATATGCTTGCTATAAATACAGTAATCATTACTTTATTTAGGTAGAAAAAGTTCATTGTGGTTTCCAAGCTCATTAATGTTAACGTTAGCGGTCTTCCACTGATGATAGTGGCATTAGCTAGCTTTGTGGTTAGCTAGTCTACGATGATAGCAATAGATAACATCATACTGCAAATTGTAAAACATACATTTTCAATATAACTTGCCAAGGAGAGATGATGATTGAAGCGTGTTTCATCCATTTTTATTTTATTTTTTAAATATTCATTTATCGGCCATTATAACTGCCGATACCGATATTTTGGAAAATGCCTAATATCGGTCTGGCTCTAATCCACAACACAACCGGAAGACAAAACAATGCTGAATAAAGTCGTAGTTTTTGTTATTTTTTGGACCAAAATGTATTTTCGGTGCTTCAAAACATTGTAACTAACCCACTGATGTCACATGGACGACTTTGATGATGTCTTTATTTCCTTTCTGGACAAGGACAGTATACCGTACACACATTTCCAATGGAGGGACCGAAAGCTCTCGGACTAAATCTAAAATATCTTAAACTGTGTTGAGATGAACGGAGGACTGACCGGCTTGGGACGAGTCAATAATGACATCATTTTCATTTTTGGGTGAACTAACTCTTTAATTGCATGTACATTGTCCATCTATTTGTATTAGAGAGTTTTAATACAAGTATTTTCATGAAAGCCCCAGTTCACAGCACAGTTTTGAAAACCGCTAAGAAGTGAGCGTGGTACAGACGCAAATGAAGGGGGGTGAGAGGAGAATGACAGCACAGTAACGGCATCGACAGTTTTATTTCTCTCTCATTGAGTTAAAAGCATCAAAGCTTAGTTCCCACAAATGCTTGCTGCAGTTCACCAATACACACATGCTTTTATAAGCTCACCGTACATTACACAAATACATGCATATCCTGTGACGGCTATACTTTAATGCACAAATAAATGCAATAAATGTACTCTGCAGTCTAAAATGTAATTCTGTAAAGACTGATAAATCAGTGTGAATGAATCGCGTTTGTGTCGAAGACCAGGATCTATTGAAGAGAACTTGTGTAACAAACTCTCAATTTGACCCGTTATTGCACCTCTCACATACTGTACGCGATCTCACGGTTTGAAGATGGAATCAACACTTGCTGTCATGAATAATTAAGCGAGGCGTCTTCTCATTGGATGAGTTCACACGGTCTCATGAATAATAATGAGACACCGATGAGTCATCAATAGGGATGTAACGATTAACTCAACTCACGATACGATTCACGATATGATTTTCTCATGATTTTTTTTAACAAAATCAAATTTAAGACAAATTATAACGTGTCTCTTTTATTATTTCTCAGAGAAAATGCTGCACATTTCTTTTTCATTTTGAAATATATTTGTCAAATAATTGAACATGCATTGAAAAAAGTCCCTTCAAGGTTGTTTCAACTGTTTCTGTCTGTCTGGTCAAGAGGCTGGACACCGGTACCTTCGCACACTAAGTAAAGGACTGTAAAATTAGTACCACATTGACAGGCGTTTTACATTGTAATAAAGGAAAGATTTTAATTTTGTCATAATTTGCATCATTAAACTAGAAAGAGTTAAAAGCCATTAACAAATTATTTGAAAAATAAATAAATCCATGTACACATTTAGAGAAAAAGAGTAAAATAAATACAACACATGGTTGCCATGGAAACACCTTGTGATCTCAGTAGCTCTCACACTTGTCGTATTAATTACTTTTACGTGAAAACGGAGGTGATGTGCTTCTCACGGTGCTGATTAGTATTAGTCTACGAAGAGTAAAAATGAAAAGTGAAAACACGTGCTAGGTTCGCGCCAGTGTGTGCTCGCTCGCTGCTATTGTGCCTGTAGTTTGTTTTATTTGGATCCCCATTAGCTTCAGCATAAGCTAAAAGCTATTCTTCCTGGGGTCCTCCAATCTTCCATGTGACAATACAATTCATTACATCACATTACACACTATATACACAGGTCATTTATACAACATTCATACATATTTTACAAGGGAATAAATACATTATTTATCGGCTTTAATATATCGGCCACATTTTCTAACCAGGCCGATAACGATAACATTAAAAATGAACATATATCGGCCGATACCGATATGCTAGCCGATATATCGTGCATCCCTAATAATTTTTTTCTTTTTTTTTTCTTTTCGATGTGTATATGAAGCATCACATTGACATCAGTGTTGTTGTTTTGAGAAATGTGTTCTTCATTAACAGGATCATGGTAGTTTGGGTTACAGTTAGTGTGTTTTAGTGGCATAGAAATGTGTTAAACGCTTCACCCATCTTTTCATCTTTGCCGTGTTTGCTTGTCCATATGTGTTGTAAATCCAATGTAAATTGGATTTAATGTGACCACGTTTTTATTGCAAAAGAAACCATTCAAAAACGTCAAGTACAAATCCCAGATCAGAAGCACTGTCCTACCCGAAACATGCTCTATGCAAATACGCAAGTGTAAACGCTGTGTTTGCGTAGTTTCTGGTCTTTATGTCTTCTGTTCCCAGCTGCTTTGGCTTGCAGTCCTCCGGGCCAGCAGGGGGCGCAGTGTCTGTCTCAGCTTGGCTTTGCTGGCTCTTATATTTAATTGTCTTCTCTTTTCCCCTTCTCATGGCACCCAGGCGCGGCTCCCCTCCTCTTCATCCACCCTAAGCATTGCTGAGGTATTCCTGCATGCATCTCGGGCCAGATCAGCAGCTCTCCTCCACCTCCACATGTTGTCATGTGACACGTTTCGTCTTGCCCGTGATGAATGTTGCTTGAACCCCTTCCTGCTTGTCATGCATGCTTTTATCTCAAGTGTATCAGAGAAGAAATGACTTGCTGTCATTTTTATGACAAATTTAGATGTTTGTCTTGGAGATTTTTTTTGACATTGGTTTTTCCATCTTTTTTTTTTCTTTTACTTTTTTCTTTTAATGCATTTTTAATGTTATTTTCCCTCATTCGTGAAACGCTTTAGTGAACGTATGGCCGACGGGTTATTGTTACTAGTGACAGAAGCCAATTCATTTATATTAATTTAGGATGATGGTTGGCCATTTTGAGATAATCATAAATAAAACAAAGGTAAATCTCTATGGCAATGTGAAGTACATTGATTTCGCTAATAATTAACTGTATTATTAAATATCGACAATAAATCGGTCTAGATTTTCGGTATCAATAAATGAAAACCTGCATCAATCGACAACTATTCGTTAACTACATAACACACACAATATACTCTAAAAATGCAGCTTATAATTTCTCTCTCCGCTGTATTTTAGACATATTGGGAACTTTTTTCACTCCGATTGATTTTTTTAATAATTAGTTTTTAAAATACGTCTTATTCAATGTTTTATCCATATATATATATATATATATATATATATTACACTGTACAGCTTCTATATTATACACTACATTGAGGTGTTTTAATTAATATTTAGTTATTTAGTGATCAGTAAATGATTTATACATTTTTGTAAAATTTTATTAGCGTGACAGCTTTTAAAATTGTAATGTTTTTCCAGTAACAATTATTATATTATTATTAAAAACAATAAATGTAATGGAAAAAAAGTTTTTTTTTTTTATTTTTTTGTCAAATTGTATTCTGGATATAAAAAAAATAGAAGTAGATATTTATAATTTTTTTTACATTTTTAATTTTTTTAAATGTTTTTTTTTCCAGTAACAAATTAATTTTCTTTTTTATATATATATAAAAAAAAATAATGACAATTTTTTTTATTGGACAAATTGTAGTGCCAAAATCTATAGAAGCTTGTTTCCGCCACGGAATAAAACAAATTTAAAGGTAATTGTTACATTTTATCATTTTTTTTTTTTCACAATTGCAAGTTTATATAAAAAAAAGTCAGATTTGCAAGATCTAAACTTGGAGAATTGTTAGATTAAAAAGTCGCAATTACCTTTTTTTATATGATTCAGTGCCAGAAACAAGCTTCCATAGACATCATTATTATTTACCTTATTTACTAATCCAGTTGATTTATCCAATGCATCAACTTTTGGGAGTGAATAAAACTCCCATGTTTTACAAAAAAAACAAAACAAAATATATTGACTTTTTTTTTGTAGGTATTTTTTATAAATGTGACAGTAGCTCCGCTATTTTAAATGTTGTCTTTTTCCAGTAACAAATTCATTTCATTTTTTACAAAAAAAAAAAAATGAAAAAATCTTATTTTGTTAGTCAATATTGTTTTAGAGAGAGTTAACTTTTTGTAATGTAACAGGTTCAATCTGAACAGTAGTTTGCCTTCTTTGAGAGTGTCATTCACCATGGGAGTGATTTCTCCTGCTCCACGGTTTCGTTTCTGTTGGTTTGTTCCTATTTATCACTCAGGATTTACAGCATTAGATCAGGGGTGAATTTTCATTCCGTTCAGCTGCTCATGTTTTCCATTGCAGCGGTGCACATCATTGCAGTGTGTTTTTATTACTGTGCGTCTTGTTGGAGAGAGTTAGTGTATCTGTGTCAGTGTTTGTGGCAGAGCATGCTCATAAATGTGTTTGATAGAATGCGGATTGATTCTGTATCTGTGCCTGTTGGATGTGGAGAGGTTTGTGTGTGTGCGTGTGTGTGCGTATGGGGGAAAGATAGGAGTGTGTGTGTGTGTTTAGGGTGAGTGACTATGCTGTGGCTTCCTCCAGGCGTCACGACGAGAGTTCAGAGCACACCTGGATGAGGTCATCACACTCAAGTCAAGGTACTCTACCTTGGACCAGGTAAAGAGCTCATCTTTAATCATAGCGAGACAAGTCTAGCCTGCAAACAACACAGACGGCTCACAAAATATACGTCTAGACATGGACTCGAGGTTAAAAATATACCAACGATTTTTTGACTATTTCAGAATTTGAATTTCTTTGCAATTGTTTCAAAGTAAATCCTACTCCAGTGTTGTTTTGTACATAAATCAGCTACGATAACAGATTTACCATTGTTTATGAAAATATCACAACAGTTTTCAGTCGGTTAAAATATTTATAATATCAGTCGACTACTAGTTACTCTGTAAAACCGATTAGACGCCTATATTTTTAGTCTGTACTGAGATGGTTTGTTATTTAGTACACGGTTATTTAGTAATCGATGTAAAATTCAATTCATAAAAAAATATACATTTTTATTCGCTAGCTGTTCGAATACTGATAGTCATGTTCCTGTAACAAATGCATTTTATTAAATGATTATTAAAAACAAATTTTTTGCCCGATTGTATCGTGGATATCATAAAAAAGAGTTTAGCTCAGCTTTTAAAATATATACAAATAAATATATATATTATTAATGTTACTTTTTTTTTGCTAAAACACAATTAAAAAGGGCATCGTAAGTTAGCAAAATACCTTTAAGCATATATACAGTATATAGACCATTTTGCATGATGTAAACAACACTGGTCCAGAAACACTTCCTGTTTCAGTTTGTTTTCTTTATTTTACATGTAAAGAAAAAATCTTAAAGATGTTTGTTTAACTTTTTGATTCAGTTTTATATGTTCTGTTGGTTGTTTTTTATCCCAGCTTTTATGTAGTGTTAAAAAATTGAAACAGGAAGTACTTCTGGACCAGTTTTGTTTACATCTTACAAAATGGTATATATATATATACTGTATATACGTACCATTATTGACCATCATAACTACAGTCTCCAAAATACCGTAGTTACTACAGTTAATGTGCAACTAATCTTTTACACATAAAAAATATACGCAAGTGTAACGTAACAAGTTTTTTGTCACAGTCTTTTTCTACTTCAAAATGTCAAGCTTAATTCACTGCATTACTTGCTGTTTCTTTGTAATTATTTGCGAAATTGACTTGCCATTTCTGAGTTTCAAATTAAATCCTACACCAATGTTTTGTGGAGCAATAGAAGATTTTGCCATTCAAGTCACTGTATTATTATGTGTAAAGGAGATTTATTATGCATGATTTTACAGTAGAAACAATGGCATTTTGGTGTTAAGATAAAGAGAAGGCTGTTTTTGCACTGAGCATGGCCATATGTTATATTATGGCATGAATATGTTCACTTTTATGGGATCTTTTAGCAGACACTTTAATCAAGTGAATTAGTGACTTAGTTAAAACAACCAAAATTGCTCTGACACACTTATTCACTGCCATTTGTTTTCGTTTTGTTTTACTCATGTGTGTTGTCGTTTGTGTCGAGGATCTAACAGTGTGTTTGGAGGAGTGTATGTGTGTTGGAAAGACTTTAATGAATATTTTTGTGTGTGTGTGTGTGTGTGCGCTTTAGCCTGAAACAGCTTCACAGTCACAGTATCATTATTTCTGTATCATTATTTCATCAAAATAAAGTAAATCAACTTATTTAACGTGACGCTTCAAATTTACACCAGTAGGTGGCGGCAAGTGACTGTTAACGTTTTTTTCATTGGATCATTAATTTTTAATTTATGAGATTCGTTCAAAAATCCTAATTCATCCACGAAGTCACTGAATGATTCTCTCAAACCGAGTTGAAATGATTCAAATTAATTAAACATTTTAAATACACTGCAGAAATTAACGTTTTGTCAAAACCTCTAGTAAATTTTGTTATTTTGTTCAGAATCCTGGGAGAATCACAATCTCTGTTTTTAACAAAATAAAATGTGATTCTTAATTTATCCAGATTTATCTCTAATGCCATTATAGAATTTAAATGGCATAGCTTAGGTCTGATTTGGTGTGTGTGTGTGTGTGTGCGTGTGTGTGTGTGTGTGTGTGTGTGTGTGTGTGTGATGCACTTCAGGAGTGTGTTGAGTTCAGCTTCAGAATTAGTGCAGATTATAATAATGACCAGAGCTTAATTAAGTGAAACTGCAAGCTCCATCATATGGTTTGGTCTTTTCACTGACGTCAGTAAACTGATATCTAAAACCATCACTAATACTAACTAACCCACACACACTTACGTTTTATTTCATATGCTCTTAAAAATAAAGCTTCCTATTAAAGAACAATTTTTGGAGAACAGTTAAAAAAATACAGTTCCAAAAATAACTTTTTTTTTCTTAGTGTAAAGAACATTTGAAAACTCTAAAAGAACTCTTTCCACTCTAAAGAACCTTTTGCGGAATTGCAAAAGTTCCAAAGTTCTTAATGGAATCATCAGTCCCAATAAGAACCTTCATTTTTAAGAGTGTTTTTAACAAAAATTAAAAGACTTATCATGTTTCTTTTTTTGTAAATATCTGTATTCACGCCACTTCCATTCACCAAAATAGGTGTCAGACACGATTAATTCCTAGATTAAACATTTAAAGTCATGAAACTACCAAGAATAAGATCGCAAATTTAACGTGATGGAAAAAAAACGCTCTTTTTTTTCTGCTCAGAATCACAAATTGATCATTCGATAATACAAAAAAAAAAACATTAGCTGAAAGATGATTATTAGATGTGACATCACAAGGAAATATATATATTTCTTAATTAGGTATTAAATAGCCACATCTAAGATATTTAATGAGGGAATATTTAACGTACTGATATCCCTGTGCTTTTACAGTTTCTTTTTTTTTTTCAGTGCATCTTCATTTTTCTTATTTTATTCACTCAGAAACACATTGCAATAATTAAAATTGGTGTTGCATGACATTTGATGTGGACTTTGTATGACTGGCTATATAGTTCCCTAAAGCATAGGTGTCTGTGTGTGTTTACCATGTATTATTCTTGGCGATTTTAATGTAATCTATATGAAATGTTCATGAGCATCCTTTTTAGTTCTTCAGACACCTGAAAGATAAAGGGGTCATATGATGCTTTTAAATATTTTCCTTTAGCGTGTAATGCATCTGTTTGTGCATATATGATATTTGCAAAGTTACAAAGCTCCTAGTCTCCTACAATAGGGATTTATTCCATCAGAGAAAGGCGTGTTTGTAAAGTTGGTTCCGATCGATCGATCTAAAAGGACAATATTATTATTATTAGCTTTGTGTTTAGAAGCTGAAGCTCAGGATTATGGTATAAGGGGTGTTATATTTCAGTCTCACGCTTGAAGTGTTCGGCCAATCACAACGCACTCTGTCAGCTGGCCAATCAGAGCACTCTGAGCTTTACAGAAGGAGGAGCTTTGTAGAAATCAGACGGGTGTGTTTCCCGTACTCGCTGATTTACTATCATTTTTATGAAGAAATCAACTAGATAGTCACGACTGTCTCCCGAATACATATACATATTGTCGCAAATTGGTCATTCAACCACGTTGGTTAATGAAATCACATGTGATCGAATTAATAGAGATCGAATTAATGCTAAATGCTTTGCGCTAAATTACAGACATGGCATCTGAGGAATATTTATCATTTTTCTCAGTTTTTTGCTTTATTTCTAGATTCAATCATAGGCTTGTTCTTATGGTGCGTTCACACCGGACGCGAATAGCGCGTCAGGTGCGAATGATTTCAAAGTTAAAGGATTAGTTCACTTTTGAAAAAACTTTTGCTGATAATTTACTCACCCCCATGTCATCCAAGATGTCCATGTCCTTCTTTCTTCAGTCGAAAAGAAATTAAGGTTTTTGATGAAAACATTCCAGGATTTTTCTCCATATAATGGACTTCAATGGGAACCAAACGGTTCAAGGTCCAAAAGACAGTTAATAACAGTTTCAGATGCAGCTTCAAGTGTCTTTAAACGACACCAGACGATGAATAAGGGTCTTATCATGCGAAACGATCGGTTATTTCAAAACTTATTCCAAAAATGTAACTTTTCTAAGGACAAATGCTAGCCTTGCTCTATTCTGTGAGGCGCGTTTGTAACGTCACGTAATACGTAAATACGTTCAAAAGGTCACGGACGACGTAGCCGGAAGTACAGAGTCAGTGTTTAAGTTGAACGCACAGGTTGAATGTGCAAACTAGCTCAAACGCCGTTTACAAAAAAAAAAAGGTAAAACAACGATGTCACGCGATTTTGATTCTGTACTTCCGGCCACCAATGGATTCGCAAATTAACACAAAGTGGTCAAGCGTCAAACTAGGCACGGTAGACGCGAATTTGACGTACTATCCGGCGTGAACGCACAGTTACACTAGAGCTCATGCAAAAACGACGCTTTAAATCTCTTGACAAACTAAAAGAGTAATTGACATTTGTATGTATCATAGATAAAAGATACAGATTGTACTGAATGTCATCTTACTTATTTTGCTCAAGATATTTTCCACATGTCATGCAAACAAGAAACTACTCTTCTAACCACAGGTCGTTCCTAACACACACTTTGCGTTGCTGTTTACGAATGTTCGTTAGATCTATAGTTTCGTTAAACACTGACTCGTTGAACTGTAATAACGACGCTTTCAGGAAACAGAGCCCTAACTGGGATTAGAGGAGCTGCAATAATTTACAATATGTGAATATTAAAGCATGCTAACCTATTCTACTACAATAATGAACTTTAAAATAGCTTCATATGACCCCTTTAACTGTACCTTCTGTGTGTGTGTGTGTCTTTGAGTTGCCTGATGCCGCTGTCAGTCTTCAGTGCGAGTGTTTCTTGTGTTTCTTGTAACTGATGGACTGATGACTTTATCTCCGTAAGCTCCAGTGTAGGTTGGAGGTGCTTAAAGACGATCGCCGAGGCCATAGGACCTTCAGTTCTCGAGTAACTATCCCAGAACCATCAACAAACTCTCTCTTTGCCTTGTTTTTTTTTTTTTTGCTCGCCACTTCTTTGTATCTTTCTTTTAGCATTTCCTAATCTTATTTTGCTTTTCTTTTTGTGTATTTTGAATATATGGGTAGAATATGAGTTAGTTAACATGAACTAACAGCAATCTTAGTAAATATACATTTTAACATTTACTAATATATTATTAAAATCAAACATTGTATGATAACATGAACTAACAATGAAAAGTTGAATTTGTATTAACCCTCAAACCGTATTCACTTTATAGCCCTTAATCCTGTTATTGTGGACAAATGTGGGCACAGAGGACACAGGTGTGATCCTAATTTTTATTTATTATAAATGTTATATCACTTTCTTCGATAAAGTTTTGTCTATCCATTTATGATGTTTTTTTTTTAGTTTGGGGGTATTTTTGAATTTATTTACTTCAAAAAGTACCATATTTTCTATGTAAATTATGCTTATTTTTATGTTTTATTTTTACATTAAAATATCATTCCAATAGGTTCTTAGAGCTAAAACCTAAAGATGAAGTGACTTTGCCGTCACCTGGTGTCTTATTTTGGCTTATTTTAGAATGCTCTAAATTACAGTTTTTCCCATTCATTTCTTTGGGTGCTCATTTTTGACCCAAATTCAAGATTAAGGAGGTTTTTTTTTCACCTTCTTAACATTGTTGATATGAGTCAAAAAAATTGTGTGTTCAAGAGGCAAAGTTAGGAAAAGTAGCCAAGTGTTGTAGCGCTCAGATCAAGGGAAGTATTTTTAAAAAAATAAATCAAAACTATTTTGCCCACATTTGTCCAGAATACGGTTTTAGGGTTAACTAACATTAACAAAAACTAAAAATGGTTATACTTACACTTTACAATAAAGCTAATTAGTTAACTACCTTAGGTAACATGAACTAAGTATGAAGTTGGTTGTATTTGTTAACATTAATGCACTGTGAAGTAACATGTACAGTTGTATTTTTATTAACTAACATTAACAAAGATTAATAAATACTGTATTGCTCCTTGTTAGTTCATGTTAGTTAATACACTAACTAATTAACCTTTTTGTAAAGTGTTACCATAAAAATGTACCATAAAGGCTAATATAGCATGAAAAGCTTCCATGTTAGTTGCATAAAATGGTGATTTTAGCCTGAAAAGTGCCTATTGTTGAACCTTTATAATACACAGAGTCAGATTACTGGAATCCCTGAACATTTCTGCTTGTTTGTTCACTTTTTTCAGAAGCTATAGTGTTTTGTGAGTTTTGCTGACACCATCATATTGTTTGATTTATTATCGCCGTGCTGCTCGCTGCGTTTTGCTCTTTCAGCTGTTCTGTGTGTCTCTCTCACGTGTTTCATGAGCTGTGTGGCGCTCTCGTAACGGTCTTTCTCTCCTCCTTCGGTTCTTCACTAGATGCTGTCTGCTTCTCCTCGGGAACGTTTGACTCTATCATCCTCTCTCTTTCTCGCTGTAGAGCACTATCTTTCCTGACACTGATTATAGGGTGGTTTTCACAAGTACAGTCATCACAAACTCCAGGAACTATCACTTCAGTCCGGAAGTAACATGTTGAGGTTACAGAGAGGATGATGTTTTTAAGAAGGGAATAAGACACATGAGTTGGGCTCTATATAGGAGCCTAGTGTTCTTGACTCGATTATAAAGAACCCTTTATGCCAAAAAGCTCTTATGGCCGGTTCAGATTACACGATTTTAGCCTGATTTTGGCACGATCAGTTTTGCGTAGGGTGTCGTGGGGATTCGTATGCGACAACGGGCGTCGGGATGCAAGATTTGATCGTTTCATCTTGTATAGTGTGTCATAGTGGGCGACAGCCGACGTCACGATGAAAAGACTGTCTGTTTGTTTTTTAGTCCTCCACGACTTGTTTCGTCAAGAGTGAGTTATTGAGTGAGTGAGTTATTGAGTGAGTTAATGAGTGAGTTATTGAGTGAGTGAGTTATTGAGTGAGTTATTCAGTGAGTGAGTTATTGAGTGAGTGAGTGAGTTATTGAGTGAGTTATTGAGTGAGTGAGTTATTGAGTGAGTTATTGAGTGAGTGATTTATTGAGTGAGTTATTGAGTGAGTTATTGAGTGAGTGAGTTATTGAGTGAGTTATTGAGTGAGTGATTTATTGAGTGAGTTATTGAGTGAGTGAGTTATTGAGTGAGTGAGTTATTGAGTGAGTGAGTGAGTTATTGAGTGAGTGAGTGAGTCAGTGAGTGAGTGAGTGAGTGAGACAGTGAGTGAGTTATTGAGTGAGTGAGTGAGTTATTGAGTGAGTGAGTGAGTGAGTTATTGAGTGAGTGAGTGAGTCAGTGAGTGAGTGAGTGAGTGAGACAGTGAGTGAGTTATTGAGTGAGTGAGTGAGTTATTGAGTGAGTGAGTGAGTGAGTGAGTGAGTGAGTTATTGAGTGAGTTATTGAGTGAGTGAGTGAGTTATTGAGTGAGTGAGTTATTGAGTGAGTGATTTATTGAGTGAGTTATTGTGTTTGTGTGTGTGTGTGTGTGTTATTGAGTGAGTTATTGAGTGAGTGAGTGAGTTATTGAGTGAGTGAGTTATTAAGTGAGTTATTGAGTTATTGAGTGAGTTATTGAGTGAGTTATTCAGTGAGTGAGTGAGTGAGTTATTGAGTGAGTGAGTGAGTTATTGAGTGAGTGAGTGAGTTATTGAGTGAGTTATTGAGTGAGTGATTTATTGAGTGAGTGAGTTATTGAGTAAGTTATTGAGTGAGTGAGTGAGTGATTAATTGAGTGAGTGATTTATTGAGTGAGTGAGTTATTGAGTGAGTTATTGAGTGAGTGAGTTATTGAGTGAGTGAGTGAGTCAGTGAGTGAGTGAGACAGTGAGTGAGTGAGTGAGTGAGACAGTGAGTGAGTGAGTGAGTGAGTTATTGAGTGAGTGAGTCAGTGAGTGAGTGAGTGAGACAGTGAGTGAGTTATTGAGTGAGTGAGTGAGTTATTGAGTGAGTTATTGAGTGAGTCATTGAGTGAGTGAGTGAGTGAGTTATTGAGTGAGTGATTTATTGAGTGAGTTATTGTGTTTGTGTGTGTGTGTTATTGAGTGAGTTATTGAGTGAGTGAGTGAGTTATTGAGTGAGTGAGTGAGTGAGTGAGTTATTCAGTGAGTGATTTATTGAGTGAGTGAGTGAGTTATTGAGTGAGTGAGTGAGTTATTGAGTGAGTGAGTGAGTTATTGAGTGAGTTATTGTGTTTGTGTGTGTGTGTGTTATTGAGTGAGTTATTGAGTGAGTGAGTGAGTTATTGAGTGAGTGATTTATTGAGTGAGTTATTGTGTTTGTGTGTGTGTGTTATTGAGTGAGTTATTGAGTGAGTGAGTGAGTTATTGAGTGAGTGAGTGAGTGAGTGAGTGAGTTATTCATTGAGTGAGTTATTGAGTGAGTGATTTATTGAGTGAGTGAGTGAGTTATTGAGTGAGTGATTTATTGAGTGAGTGAGTTATTGAGTGAGTTATTGAGTGTGTGAGTTATTGAGTGAGTGAGTGTGTTATTGAGTGTGTGATTTATTGAGTGAGTGTGTTATTGAGTGAGTGATTTATTGAGTGAGTGAGTGAGTTATTGAGTGAGTGAGTGTGTTATTGAGTGAGTGAGTTATTGAGTGAGTGAGTGAGTTATTCAGTGAGTGATTTATTGAGTGAGTGTATTATTGAGTGAGTGAGTTATTGAGTGAGTTATTGAGTGAGTGAGTTATTGAGTGAGTTATTGAGTGTGTGAGTTATTGAGTGAGTGAGTGTGTTTGTGAGTGAGTGAGTAAGTTATTGAGTGAGTGCATTTGTGTGTGCGTGTGTGTGAGTGTGTTTATGTGAGTGTGTGTGTTTGTGTGAGTGAGTGAGTGCGTTTGTGTGAGCGAGTGTGTGTATGTGTGCAAGTGAATGTGTGTGTGAGACGGCACGCGATGACTGGTCGGAAAGCAACGTGTAGTCAGACATGTTTGTTGTCCGCGACACGACAAGATTGTAGGAGTTAAAACACGTAATCTGACGCAGTGACTATCGCAACAGACTAAAACATGGTGTAATCTGAACCAGGCATTAAATGATTGCATAATACTTTCAAATTTGAATTATTTCCAGTTTTCTCCTGTGATAAATTCTGTTTAATGTTTAAAATTAATGAATTCAAACTAAATCCACTGAAAG
>NW_024121377.1:4567986-4627986 GCF_016745375.1 Pimephales promelas | reverse complement strand
TAAGAGTTTCTTTTTTTGTTTGTTTGTTTTTTTTTTTTTTTTGTCTCTTCCAGGGTTATTATTATAACTGAAACTAAAACCATCAACTAAATTAAAACCATTTTGTTAAAATTTATATATATATTTTTTTAAATATTTTATTTTGATAAAATATACAAAAACATAAAATTATTTCATTTCATCTAGTTCTCAAGGGACCATTTCATAACAATTAATAGACTAAACTATATAGACATTTAAAAATATATTTGTTCAATATATATATATATATATATATATATATATATTTAAAAATTATAATCAAAAATTAAAAGATTTTTGTCTCTTCCAGGGTTATTATTATTACTGAAACTAAAACCATAAACTAAACTAAAACCATTATGGTGCTTTAAATAAAATAAACCTCATCTGAAATTAAATAAAATATCAAAAACTTAAACTTACTTTATTTCATAATTTCAGCTAGTTCCCAAGGCACCATTTCACAACAATTAATTAACTATAACTTTATATATATATATATATATATATTGAAAAAACACAACAAAATTACTAAAACTTTAACTGAAATTAAAATAAAAATGGAAAATATTCAAATAAAATAGAATTCCAGATATCAATAAAGAGTATAATAATTTGTCAAATATAGTAAAATAACAATGTTGGCTTCTGAACTCCTCCCTCAGGGCACAGAAGAGCTGGAGGTGCGCATTCTGGTTCAAGCTCGTCCAGGTCAAGACATCAGGTGAGCGTTTCTCAGCGTGACTGTGTGTGTGTGCGTCTCACGTGTGTCTGAGTGAGTGTGTCGTCTTCTGCAGGCCCATCGGTCATGACATCAAGCGTGGCGAGTGCGTGCTGTCCAAAGGCACTCACATGGGCCCGTCTGAGATCGGGCTGCTGGCCACGGTGGGCGTCACGGAGGTGGAAGTGCAGAAGTTTCCCGTCGTGGCTGTGATGTCTACTGGGAACGAGGTGACAGGACACACACACACTGATCTTTACATCTCCACTGTTTCTTCTAGTCAGCAATGAGATCAAACAGCCAATTAACCATCATTATCCTTTTGATAATATATAGTCAGAAGTATTAAAATGCATTTAATTAATTAAAAATAAACCTAAGCGGTTGAAAACCAAGGATCAAAACAGTAGGACGTAATAAAGCCAACTTGTTTTCTTTGGAATCAATTTTTCCACATTTTTTTCCAGCTGATGAACGATAAAAACAATAGTTGGGTCTGATTTACTCTATGCCCTCATTCAATATTCTTCCCTACATTAGACCACTTGAAAGAGCAAATGAAAACGAGTGAGTGAATTCGGACACTGAGTGCGAAGGAAGGGCTGCCGCTTTTGGGTAGTTTGCATTGTGGGATTGAATGAGGGCACTTGATAATGTCCACTATTGTTACAGACACCAATACAAATGGTTGTTTCCATTAAAGGGTATAGGAAGTGATATCGGACACAGCCAATCAGAAGCCATCCTGCTTTAAAGAGTTTAAAGTGGCAGATGACCAAACTGCAGCGCACACTTATAATACATGACATCGTCTGCTGGTGTGGACGCATCATGCCTTTGTTGCTTACTCACTAAGCAGTGAACTGTCTTTTCAGCTGCTGAACCCAGAGGACGATTTACACCCCGGTAAGATCCGAGACTCTAATCGCTCCACGCTGCTGGCCACCATTCAGGAGCACGGATACCCCACCATCAACCTGGGCATCGTGGGAGACAAGTGAGCGTCTTTCACCCCATCATACACACTACATAGAAACTGAATTGATTTCACCAAACAATTCTTGATTAATAAAAAATTTGAGTACATATAACCAGACGTGTCAGGGGTGGATAGAAAAATTAATTTTCCAAATACATTTTGATGTCAGCTTTAAATTGTTTAAACAGCTTTTTTTTTTTCAACCATGACTTTAATAATTAATATAATAATTACATAAAAATTATTTCATTAATATAATAATTAATTAATATAATAATTTTATAAAAATGTATTATATTAATTAATTAATTTTATAATATAATAATTACTATAATAATTAAATCAAAATTATTCAATCAAAATTAATTAAATTATTATAATAATTAAATCAAAATTACCGTCCAATAAGAAAAATGAAAACATCTTCCACATAAACTTTAAAGTCCCCATGAAATCAAAGTTTTAGTTTTTTATCTTTTATCCAAAACAGTGACAAAATTCACATTTAGAAGATATAAGCATTAAAAATGTACAGTCTGTCACTTCCACAAGAATAGATCAATGATTTTGATGACATCAGTCCACACTTCAGCTTTTCATCCAATCATATACTTTCTAGAATCTGAAGCTCCGCCCCCTACATCATAAATAGATGCTGAATCTGCAGCTGAAATCAGTCATTTGTTCACACAAGGGGTGTCCATGGTTAACCGATTAACCGTTTAACCGTTTAAAATTGGATAACCGAGTGAAACCTTTTTGCTCGGTTAAGTGGCGTCAATACATATTTGCACAAAACTTTTGCGTTTTTTTTTTTTCTGATTGTCGATAAAAAAATATTGTGAAATGACAGCGTTTCTATTAACGGTGTTATGCGACTAAACCATTTTTTTTTCCTTTCGCGATACTCCATTGCAAGAATAATGGCAACGGACGTTGGTTAGTCTATCACAGCCACCGCACTAGACATTATTATTATTTATAAAAGGAGACGTGGTGTGTCATCCAAGCATTAATGGCAGGGACAGTCACAGAGTTTCTGTGTGTTTCTCCCTCATTTCTGCTCTGCGGTCTTGATTGTGGCATTTCTTTGAGGTTTTGTTTATATTCCTTGTATCTTTTATGAATTTTAAAAAAAGAACTCTGCCTCGTATATGTCCAAACGGTCAGTGTAGCCTACTTTTGTGTTCATTCGTTTCCCCTTATTTAATCCGTAGGCCTAATTGCAAAACGAAAAATGAACGGTTGTTGTATTTTGTAGAACACCAAAATGTTCATTTGATATATATAATAAATAAATATGGAAAAAAAAAGATTTTATTGGTTTTCTGAGGCCAGATTAGAACCTGGAAATGATTTCCCCGCAGTGCTGAATGAGAAGAGCTGTAACCACAGCCTACAGAAAGGGGATTTAGATGATTTATAAGATATAATAAATGTGTCTGATAATAAAATAATATAACATAACGAGGCAGTAATTGTTTATTAATAAACTATTGTTTTCTAAATCAGTTTCTGCTAAAAACAAATCTCCATCCCCGGATGCACCTTTAGAGAGAAATACATAATTAGCTAGGCTACATAATTACATAGTCAGAAGATATTGGCTTTCGATTCGAATTTGTTTGTTTTAAATTGGACATTTAAAGCTTTAGTCTACAAAAGCTTTAAATGTCCAATTTAAAACGAACAAATTCGAATGCGGTGGCTGTTTCAGCTCTCGCGCTCCAGTTCACGGAGATCATGAAGCGCGCCTGTTTGTTAAAGCACAACGTTTTCTTGTTATTGTGAGTTTACGCAAATAAATGTATTTGCGAATAATGTATTATTAATTTCTGTATGACCAGAAATGAAAGAGTATTTTAAGTTGTTTCCACTGAAAGAACTGCAATGAAACTGTGTTTACATGGGCGTCTCGCACCCTCCACAAAGCACACACACTGGATATGCGTCAAAATATTGTGTTTATTTGTGCTTTGTTCCTTTTTTGGATAAAAGCGTCTTCTACATATGCAGCCTAATAAAATGTTACAATAATGATAATTATTATTATTATTTGCGGATACGGAGTTTTTGCGAAATGGACGTGTTGCCAATGTGCGTATTTTCAATGGGCAATTTCAGTTTGAAGGGTGATGGAAACGCGCCTACTTTAACTGCTCTGTACTCACCACTGCGTTTTATTTCTATAAATTTATTTCGTTTCAAATGGGGTCCAACCAGTTATTAAAGGTGTTAAAAATTAACTCTGTATCTCGAGGTTGTGGCGCGCACATGGTTAACCGAGTATTAACCGATAAGGGCCTCGGTTAACGGTTAATGAAAAACTTGAAAACGTGCAGCCCTAGTTCACACATTTACTGTTTTCTACATGGTGAACGGCACGTAGTGCACTATATATAATTCAGACCGTGTAAAAATGTTTTCCATTGGGGCAAATGAAGTCTGGTTTCATGTTAGTGTCACTCGAACCACCACAGCTCCGGTTCAGAGACACGATGCACAGATCATGTGATCACGTTTGAATTGTGCACAGATTGCTGTATTTTAAGTGATATGGAGGAGAAACGGTTTGAGATAAGGAGGAAACTGCGGCTTTACTGGATGAGATGTGATATAAACGAAACGCTATTGGCTATTTAAAAAAAGGGGAGGAGCTGCTCGATATGTCCCGCCCTGTCTTCCTGTTTCAGTGGAAATTACCTCATCAAGTTCCCGCAATTTCATTGGATAAAATTGCATAAATATCCCGCATATTGCATCGCATTTTTTATGCCTGCAACAGTCGGCATAATCAAGGATTTTTTGCGCGCAACAATCACTAAAAAACTCTCCGTTTTTCTTAAAGTACTGCCTATATACGTATTTTTTGTTTTGGTATTTGACGTGTCATTTGCAATGGTAACTGTTACCTTGGTGTCCCACAGCCCTGATGACCTGTTGAATGCTCTGAATGAGGGAATCAGTCGTGCCGACGTCATCATCACCTCAGGGGGCGTGTCTATGGGGGAGAAGGTACAAGACGTTCACATGCTTTCTATTTTGTTGGTTGCTTTGTAAAGACAAAATCAACAGCTGAATGGTGTTTGTGTAATATTTGGTTTGATGATGTTCCAAATGCAGGAATGTCCTTGTTAAAGGAAAAACTGCAATTTTAGGAAGATGCATAACACGTCGTCCCACGATGATGTGCAGACTTTGAGTTTGATTTAGTAATCACTGCTTTATACTGACATCTAGTGGCTGGATGGTAGTAAGACCCGCTGACCCCTTCAGATGAGATGTATCTCACTGAGATTTTCACATCAAAGAGTATTACACCTAAAGAAGTGAGGTGCCTTGTACTTTACATAATTACAGATCTGTTTAAAATGATGTACACTCACATTAGATGAGAGAATACTGTGTTTTTCTACAATCAGAAAACTGAATTTGTCACACAGTTCAAGTGCACTGCATCATTAAGATCATTTGAAATGGATGTTTTCGCAGGATTACCTGAAACAGGTACTTGACATCGATCTTCATGCTCAGATACACTTTGGACGTGTCTTCATGAAACCAGGGTGAGTCTTTGAAGAAGCGTGTGACTTCTGCGTAGAGATTGTACAAGTGAAACAGATCCAGGGTGTTTTCACACTTAAATCCTCGTTTGATGAAACAAACACTTTAACTGGATGGAAGTTGAATCAGGTAGACTTTTATTTTATTATATTTTTATTTTATTTTATTTAGGGCTGTCAAACGATTAATCGCGATTAATCGCATCCAAAATAAAAGTTTGTGTTTACATAATATATGTGGGTGCACTGTGTATAATTATTTTGTATATATATATATAAATACACACACATGCATGAATATTTAAGAAAAAAAGATTATTTATATATAAAATATTTATATTTTTATTACTTTTATTATATTGTTATTTTATTTTATATTTAGGGCTGTCAAACGATTAATCGCGATTAATCGCATCCAAAATAAAAGTTTGTGTTTACATAATATTTGTGGGTGCACTGTGTATAATTATTTTGTGTATATATATATATATATAAATACACACACATGCATGTATATTTAAGAAAAAAAGATTATTTATATATAAAATATTTATATTTTTATTACTTTTATTTTATTATATTGTTATTTTATTTTATATTTAGGGCTGTCAAACGATTAGTCGCGATTAATCGCATCCAAAATAAAAGTTTGTGTTTACATAATATATGTGGGTGCACTGTGTATAATTATTTTGTATATATATATATATATATATATATATAAATACACACACATGCATATATATTTAAGAAAAAAATATTATTTATATATAAAATATTTATATTTACATATCATATAAATCTATATACATGAAAATATTTCTTAAATACCTACAAGCATGTGTGTCTATTTATATATACAAAATAATTATACACAGTGCACCCACATATAGTATATTATGTAAACACAAACTTTTATTTTGGATGGCGTTAATTGCGATTAATCATTTAAGAGCCCTAATTGTATTATATTTGTTTAGAAAAGAATAGAATTAATAGAAATTAATCAAAAAATAATTGTATTACTGGATCAAAATATATTAGAAAATACAAAGATTAGCCAGTTTTGTTTTATTTTTAATTTTAATGTTTTTTTTAGTATAGAAATAGAATAAATAATTTTAATTTTAGTAAATTTTAGTTTTTTTTAATTTTAGTAAATAATAGAAATAATAATTGATAGAAATGTATTTTTTTTAAGTAATATATTTTGTAAATACAAAATATGGATCGTGCGTTTTTGCATAACGCTCAGAAAGGCCTGTATATGCAGTTTATGATACCAAAAATAGGTGTGCCATTATGGTTACCTGCAATGAGCAAAAATGCTTGTATGTTTGTTTAATTTAAGTGAAAATAATGTAAATTTTGTATTCACAATGCACACGTATAGGTGACCCCATTTCACCACAGACTTAAAGCGAACCGTATTAGACCGTGTCTTGGTTCAGTATAAACTTGTAAATAAACCCCGTGTGAAAACACCCTGATATTGAGTGACTATGAGAATCAGTCCACGCGGGTTTTGAGCTCTGGTTTGTCTTCCGTTAGTCTCCCCACAACATTTGCCACTCTTGATATGGACGGGTCTCGAAAACTTATCTTTGCTCTGCCAGGTAGGGACGGTGAGAGAGTTTATTGGTGTATTTTTCAAAACACATACTAGTCATGTAATTTAATTTATTTACAGATTTCACTATTATGTTTCTTCAATTTAATGAGCGCCGTCTCTCGTGCTTCTCAGGTAATCCCGTGTCAGCGGTCGTAACATGTAACCTCTTCGTCATTCCTGCCTTGAGGAAGATGCAGGGAATCTTAGACCCGCGGCCCACCATAATAAAAGCCCGGGTAAGACCACCTTTGACTTTACAAGTGATAATAACAGACTGTAAAATGCATACAAAAAAGCATTTGTCCAAAACTTTACCATAGTTGTCCCAACTTTCCAAATTGAGTTATCTAAACAAACACGGTGAACGTTAAACAATGTTGTGCCAGTTCCCAGCATGCATTGCAGCTTAAAAAAAAAAAAATGTGGTAACTATTATTAAAAAAAAATGTCTGGCTTAAAGCTACACTGTGTAACTCTCTTAGTTTATTCTTAGCTAAAAACACTTAATATATGTGCTCATTAATGTATATTTACTTCGTTCAAATAATAAAGTATTCTCGTGAGTGCCATTGAAAATCCATACGGGTAAGGGGTTCGCCATGTTGCCCCTCCATCTTGAAAGTACATTAGCCAAAGAGGGACATGCCCGTTAATTCAAGCTTCGCCTTTCGCGTTTACGTTTGAGTTAACACTCATGGACGAGGTCGAACTGGAAGCCATATTAATCTTGGACTACATTGGCCACCGTAGGAGTTAAAACGAAATCTGAATTGAGAAGAACAGAAACTAATATTCACATCCCTGTAATGCTTTTCTTAATAAGTTTAAAAAAGACTTCTCTCCATTATGTTGTTTTTGTAATATTGGCTCTGAAACTCTATTACATTTATTTTGTAATTGTAAATATTCTGAAGACTTCTGGAAGCAAGTTTCTATGATGTTTTTTGATACATTCTACAAAATAATCAGAATAGATGAGGCAATGATTGTCTTCTTAGATTGTAATACTGGCTCAGACATAATTGATAACACTTTAAAGTTAATAATTCAATAATATTCATAAAGCCAAAGTAATGTCCATAAAACCATCTTTTAATTTCTTTTGTAAAGATGTTAAAATATTCCATGACTACTAGAAATAAGAAGTGCATAAAAACATCTCAAATTTTGGAAAAAAATAGTTTGTAGAATTTAATGTTTTACTCTGTACAATGTAATTTTCCCCATTATCTGTTTGTCTTTTGTTGTAAAATGTCATAAGCTTTTGTAAAAGTTGAATAAAAAAAAAAAAGAAACTAATATTCACTGGAGTGGATGGTCATATATCTTTACACCACTAGATGGGGGTAAAAATCACACAGTGTAGCTTTAATTTATGCTGCTGTTGTTGTCTAGCTGTTATATATTACTGAATTAGCATTAGTCTTCAGTGTCACATGATCCTTCAGAAATCATTCTAATATGATGGTTTGCTGCTCAAGAAATATTTCTGATTATTACCCATGATGAAAACAGTTGTGCTGCTTCATATTTCTGTGGAAACTGAAAAACAAAATTGGATCAATAGAAAGCTCAAAAGAGCTTTTATAATATTATAAATGTCTTATTGATTTAATGCATTCTTACTGAAATTAAGTATTGAGTTCTTTTAAAAACGTTAAAGACCATAAACTTTCAATAATCTATTGACAGCCCTAATCCGAATAAATACATTTTTAAAAAACTCAAATGTGCTTGATTTGTTTGCAGTTGTCATGTGATGTGAAGCTGGATCCACGTCCTGAGTATCACCGCTGTATTCTGACGTGGCACCATCAGGAACCTCTGCCATGGGCACAGAGCACAGGTAACTTATTTGTATTCTGTCTGTTTTCATTTCTTGACTTTGTTATTATATATTGTGTTTTTCTTTTTACTTTTTTGTATGTTTTTCTTGTCTGGAGATAGTTGAAAGGGCTATATAAATAAATGAGACTTGAGACTTGACTTGTAACACATCTATGATCTGTCCTCTGCCCGAACAGATTTACTGACCTGCGTTGTATGATATCTCCTTATACTCTCTTATTTGACTCTGAGAACTATTTGGATTCGTCCAGGGGAGCGTGTCCTGAAAGCTTTGTTAACCAACTATGGTCGCAATTTGCGTCGTTGTCTACATAGTTCAACGAGCCGGTGTTTCCCGAAAACGTGGTTGAGTGGTCTGAGAAAAATTTCAGAAATATTCCTCAGATGCCATGTCCGTCATTTATAGCAAAGCATCTAGCATTAATTCGATCTCAAACAGATTCATTAAAAGTAGTTATTACTCCACCACCTGCGCGACGTCATTAAACAACGTGGCTGAACGACCATTTTGCAACAATATGTAACATCTCTTATCAGGGCTGGGTATTGACACAAATTTCACAAGCTTGCAATTCGATTCGATTCAATATTGATTATTTTTGGATATCAGTTGCAATAAATGGCAAATTTTCTCAAGGAAGTAAACTATGGGAGTCTAGTTGTAGCCTATAGGCTTCATTAGCCTAATATGAAGGTAATAATGAACTGTTTAGTAGCTATACAAACACTTAAATTACACTTTTATTTATTTTTATAATAAGAAGATTATATATGAAATATAAACATTTAAATGGTGGCTGTCATAAAAACTTGCCAGATTTATTCAAATATGCATTAAATATTGAAGAACATTAAGATTATAATGCATATGTAATATGGTGTATATATTTTAGCGAAATGCTCCTCTCTAGAGTTATTTTTTCTTGCTGACTAACGAGTTGATGTGGGTTTTCTGAGGTAAATATGACCATACATTGATTACAAGCTGTTTAACTGACGTCTTTCCACGGTTGAAACGCTGATTGAGCGAATCAATGTGACATGATACGGATTTGGATAAGTTGTACTCTATCTTTAACACACTTTCAGATGCTCATTCATGTTTATTTGGCGCTGTGACTGCTATTATTAACCCGGAAGAGAGATCAGCGCTGCTGCTTCTCTCGATCTCACGCCACAGCGCCAAAACGCTATTTATGTTTTTGAATTTCTAAAGAAAATGGACGTAATTTGAAAATTGAGACTTTGTTTCATATCAATAGTAACAAAGGACAAAGATTATTGCGATTTTTTTTGGATGCGCGCAGCCGCGATACAATGATCCATTCATTCAAATGAAACAGGATGACTAATCGATTCTTGAGATTTAAGAATCGATATCGGTTCGTAAAAATGAGAATCGATTAATATCGAGAAATCGATATTTATTACCCAGCCCTATCTCTTAAGCTTCAGCTTCCGTCGTAAACACAGTTAATAATGTTGTTCTTTGGTGGCATTGATGGTTCCATGAAGAACCTTTAACCCTTTCATTACAAAAATAAGGTACTTTAGATTATTACAATTATCTTTACACTAAGAAAAAAATGGTTCTTTTATGAACTGATCACTGAAAGGTTCTTTGGAAAGCGCAACTGGCTTTTAACTCTTTCCCCGCCAAACACGGAATTTTCCGGGTATCCGTGTTTTAGGTGGTATACGGTAAGGAAGACCCGCGCGCATGTCCTGAATGAGTGCGCAACTCTTTGATCAGAGAAACAGATTGCAATCGTCTCAAACAGTGGAGTAGTGAGAATGTATCAGACAGACAATGCAGAGGTATATGGCTGAAGTACTGGAGGTTAATGGACTCGGAGTCCGATCACTCTTTATTTGATAATTCTGAATCTGATAGGGACGAAGTAGTGAGTAAGAGAGATGCACATGTTGTCACAGAAAGTTCTAGCCATGGACGTGCCGCAGATAGATCGTATAATATTATGACACTATAATATGTATGTGTGTGTGCAGGCATTTATGTGTGGCTGTCTAAATATGAAGGTGTAATTGTCAAATTATTTCTCTCTTTGTGCACATTTACCACATTGTAATATGTGTGTGTCTGTGTGTGTGTGTGTGTGTGTGTGTCTAGGCCTGTTTATTGTAATTCCAATTATTCATTATTCACAGGTAGAACACAGAAGTTTTATTGCAAAAGTTACATTTCCCTTACATCCTGGGAAATTTGATATATTTTACATTTATTTATGTTTTTAATTTATTTTGGAAAGTTTTATATATGAAGGAAACAACATCTAAATGTATTCTGCTTTTAAATGCACTTGTTTGATAAAAATACCTTTTTGTCCAAAATGTTGTGTTTTTGACAAAACCTACCTCTGTTCAAGAGGCAATAAAAAAAGAACAAATGAAGATAAAATAAAAACGTTTTTTTTGCCTAAAAGCAGAGGCTCAGATCTTTATTTTTATATATATCATCTTCATATATTCATGGAAGAAAATATTCAGCGGGGCATTAAAATTTAGCGAAAATCGTCAAAAACCCTGGCGGTGGCTGGCAACTTTTTTTTTAAACGCTGGCGGGGAAAGAGTTAAAGGGAATGGGAGATGAGACTCTGATTGGTTTATTTCACGTTACGCCCCAAACACACCCATTACTCATTGAGAGAATAGGGACAACACTTTTAGACCATGCGCCAACCATTTTTCCTGTTGTTGAACTAGAAAAAGTGGATTCGGACACACCCTATAAGGGCACTTGCGCCCTGTGCTTTAGACCATGAGACCATGATGGTTAAAATAGGACCCCTAGAGTTCAAGTGGCAGAACTTTCTCTCTCTCTGTCTTTGTCCAGGGAACCAGGTTAGCAGCCGACTCATGAGCATGCGCAGCGCTAACGGACTCCTGATGCTACCTCCCAAAACCGAGCAATACGTGGAGCTGCACAAGGGCGAGGTGGTGGACGTGATGGTCATCGGCCGTCTATGATGACAGCGGCGGGCGGAAGGACACAGAGTGACGGGTGGTTCACGGTGCATGTTCACATATCATTGACTGTAATATGCAACGGCACAGCTAGTTTTTATTGATTTGGATAACGCTGAAGTATAGTCAACATCTTGATCACAAAACTAGATACATATGAGAAAAAAAAAAATCTATTATTTCAAAGAAAGAAAAAATATAACTTTTAAATTATAAAATCTAATTATAAAAAGAGATTTATTCTGTATTATTATTATTATTATTGCATTTTTCTTGTCATTATTATTATTATTATTATATTAAGGCAACTTTATTCTTTTCATTGCGGTTGCTTTGTGTGTTCAATGCTAGATCTTATAGCTGTAGCATTTTAATAGAAAACTGTAGGTGCCTGCCCGGAGATAAAAACAAAAAAGAAAAGAGAGAATATTATTTCCCCGTTTTAACAATGAAAAATGACTGCTTTGGTTTTTTTTCGGACATGGGGAAGAACGCGACAACTTGAAATCCGGACTCTGGAGGGTGGCACTTTTTGTCTTACGTGTCATTGACGTGACACTTTTACTTTTCCTCCCATTAGTAGGCATCATTATGACATCACAAAGAGCTTTGCTTGTCGTTTATCTCGTGAGTCTTGTTTGTGTGCGCAGTGCCAAACGCGTGGGTGCACGACGGTCGTGCCCGGGGGAACACGGGCCTGGTCACCCAATCCCTGAAGCTTCCTTATAATCACATGACCTGGTGTAGCCCCGCCCCCCTCCCCCAGGGGGTGGAGTCACAGGCGAACATTTTATTTGAATATACTTTAAAAGAGGAGAAAAAAAAACAACAACAACAGCTTATTTAAGTGCTGACTGCCTTTTTAATCAACTACACAAAAATGTACAGTAAAAAAAAGAACAATTGAATTGTACAGATAAATGTGACCAGCACTCCTGCGGAATATGACCAAGCAATGAGGAGACATTGAACAAATCTGTATAATAACATTTTCTGTAATGATAAGAACCTAATGAGAGAGACTACAATAATAAAATCCTTGATCATTATATAAAAATAGCATTGTGGAATTTTCTTGTAATAAAATGAATAAAAACATAATTCCTTAACGTGTGTGATTATGGTCTACTGATTCACCAGTGCATTCAAAAAACACACTAATTTTGCAGTGTTTTATATATATATATCATTTCTAATGAGCTGTGTGTGTGTGGGGGGGGGATCTTCATTATTATATTATATTATATTATATTATATTATATTATATTATATTATATTATATTATATTATATTATATTATATTATATTATTGTAAATTACCAAAAAAGGATATGATTGGATGGATATAGTCAGAATTTGCAGAATTTTTTTTAATTTAATTTAGAATTTAGCAATTTAATAATTGTTAAAATGGTATGCTTTTTTAGGTTGTTTTTTTTTCTTTCTAAAACTAAATTAAGGTACTGCTTCCTAATTTCATTTCATTAAATCGTATGCTTTTTTGGATATATATTTACTTTTATTTTAAAAATATCATTTTATTTAAATTTTTTATTTACAATTGTACATTTATTTACAATTTACATTTTTTTCCCTATCCTATCCAATTATGCTTTTTAGTTATTTAAAAATTGAAATAATAATCATATATTATTTATATATTTACATTTTTAAATCACCAATAAGGCTTATGACTGGATGAAAGCATGCAGTCAATTTTCAGAAAAATGTGAAAATAATAAGATTATATATATATGTTTGTATATATATATATATATATATATTAGTGCTGTCAAACCAAAATAAAAGTTTGTGTTTACATGATATACTGTATGTGGGTGCACTGTGTATAATTATCTTGTATATATATAAAAATACACACACATGCATGTATATTTAATAAAGAAATATATTATTTATATATAAAATATTGATATTTATATATAATATAAATTATTTATAAATCTATATACAGTATATACATGAACATATTTCTTAAATATATACAAGCATGTGTGTGCATTTATATATATATAAAATAATTATACACAGTGCACCCACATAAACACAAACTTTTATTTTGGATGCGATAAATCGCAATTAATCATTTGACAGCCCTTATATATATATATATATATATATATATATATATATGAGATTTAATGTCAATTTGTAGTCCATATGAAATAAAAAGAATCAGAGCGTAATTGCAGACGTGATGATGATGATGATGATGATGATGAAGCAGCATTAACACCTCAGTCTCGTGGCGCTGACGGGTTTACAGGAGATTACTGAACTCATGAAGTCACAGCTGATCAAGTTCATCCTCAGACACCTGAGCTGTGGACACACTTCAACTGGACCTCAGTGAAAACACCACTCGATTTATCACTCCATTGACCTTTAACAGCAGATGAGACCTGGGACTCCATGCACACAGTGAGTAAGATGAGGAGCTTTGTTTACATTTATAAATCGTCATTTACTTTTATGAGTGCGTTGCGTTTGGTTCGGTTCATGCTGGGCTGCTGTACTTTACGATTCAGTGACTGAAAGGTCAAAGGTTCAAACGTACAAGAAAAGTGCAAGAGGAAAGACATGCAAGAACATTTGCTGTTATACGTTTATCTAGTCGGACACATTAGTGGCACTTACAGCTGGATTTATGCTAGAATAACTATAATAACCGCATGAAATTAAGTGAAAAGATCGAATTAAATATTTCACTCAATCCCTTGCAGAAATGTATCGCAGTTTCTGCCAAAATTGATTTCTTTACTTTGGCTATTTAGTTGATTTATTATGATTTAGTAACTGAGATTGTGTTAGTTAATGTTTGTAAGGGATGTTTGGTCAGCGTGAGATTTATAGGTGCGGTTTGTTGGTTTTAGATCAGCGGTCCTGTAATTAGATGTTAATAATCTGACGTTATTAATCTAGATTGACGTTGTGTTTTAACAAAACAGATGTCCATCTGAATCATGTTTAATATGTAAGGTGGAATAAGGAACTGTGTAGGTGTGTGTGGCAAGTTATTGGGACAAAATGTCCCCCAAAATACTAAAATCTTTGTCCTTGTGTGGAGATGTTTTGGTCCCCATGAGGAAAACCACTTAGAAATCAGATTATCGGGATATTTTTGATGCAGAAAGTGTTGTGTGATGGTTAGTGTGTGTGTGTGATGGGCAGGTTTAGGGGTCGGGTTAGTGTAAGTAGAGAGAAAATGTTTGTATATTATGTCTATAGAATGTCCCCATTTAGATATCTAAGTAAACACGTGTGTGTGTGTGTGTGATTCTGAAATCGTCAGTAAGTAATCTCAGATGAACAGATGGTCGTTTTCCACTGCCACCTGTTACTTTAAACACAGCTGAAAGTCTGCATGTGAGACTGCTGAAACGTGATTGGTTCCTTCAGAGGAAGTAGATTTCACCCAAAGTTTTGAAAGTATTGTGCAGTTTAGTGGCGCCAAAATTACACACTTCACCTTTAAAGGGCTCATATCTTCACAAATCGAGCTCTCCTTGATCTTTTGAGGTAAGAGTTTATGAAATCACAAAACCGTCCAAATCCAAAACAAGTTAGTTTTAATAATAAGCGTGTAGTTTTATCTCGTATGTATATACGAAAAAGTGAGCCAGCCTAGGAAAATTGGGATCTTCAAATATATTAAAATGATTAAAATGCTTATTTTGTAAGCATATTGCGAAGTTGTGCACTGATAACACAATGAAACATAAATTATGGCGACATCATTTTGGCCAGGCTGTCATATAACGAATTTATGAACACATGCAAAAACAAGAGAGAATCAATGACATTTTTTATTTTCATAATTTTTTTATCTTGAACATTTAAATTTTTCAAATTTTATACCAATATTATTTTGTAGTCAACTTGTGCTTTTTGCTGTGAGCTTTTTGTTTTCTATGCTTTTTTTTTTTTTTTGCCAAATAATTTTGTCAGATAATCAAGTTTAGTGTTTTGTTCTTCCCTCATACTTAAAAAAAAAATATATATATATATATATTAAAAACAAATTTGCCTTTGGACATGACTTTTGGCCACCACTGTGTTTATATATATTGTTTGAGGGTATGAATATGCATCAATGCCTTATGCTCTGAACTCTCTGAACCTTCACTATAAAACAGCCATGTTAACGTTACACATGAACGGGGACATGGCGGAGGACAGAGACGTGGACGGTCCTGACAAACTCATCACTCAATGCTGCACTGACCAGACGGCAGAATCCCGAGACGCCCCAGAGATGATGAAGGAGGAGGAAGAGGCTTTTGAACGGGAAACTGATGATCTGAACTCGTCCTCGGGTCAGGAATTGACACAGAGCCGCATTGAGGGCAACAATCATCCCTTTTTTGATGTGATGGACGTTGCCAAGTCAAGCACAGAAGAGGAAACGGCAACAGGTGAGAGACATAGGGTTCACAGGATAGTTCACTTTGAAGTTATTTTTGGGTGTTAGGGTGAATTGATTGATATAAAGTCGCATTGCGTGTTATAAAGTCAGAATTGCGAGATAAACTATTCTGTGTGGGGGGATCAGTCTTTTTTCCCCTTAGAATTGGCCTGATAACTCGCAATTGCGAGTTTATATCTCACAATTCTGAGAAAAGATGTCAATTTCGAGATATAAACTTGCAATTATGTGTTATAAAGTGAGAAAAATAGTCTTAATTCTCTTTTTTTCTCAAAATTGCGACTTTATTTCTCAGAATTGCGACTTTATATCTCGCAATTTTGACTTTATATCTCAGAATTGTGAATTTATATCTCCCAATTGCGACTTTATATTTCAGAATTGCGACTTTATATCTCAGAATTGTGACTTTATATCTCAGAATTGTGACTTTATATCTCGCAATTTTGACTTTATATCTCAGATTTGTGACTTTATATCTCAGAATTGTGACTTTATATCTCGCAATTTTGACTTTATATCTCAGATTTGTGACTTTATATCTCAGAATTGTGACTTTATATCTCAGATTTGTGACTTTATATCTCAGAATTGCGACTTTATTTCTCAGAATTGTGACTTTATATCTCAGATTTGTGACTTTATATCTCAGAATTGCGACTTTATTTCTCAGAATTGTGACTTTATATCTCGCAATTGTGACTTTATATCTCAGAATTGCGACTTTATTTCTCAGAATTGTGACTTTATATCTCGCAATTTTGACTTTATATCTCAGAATTGTGACTTTATATTTCGCAATTGCGACTTTATTTCTCAGAATTGTGACTTTATATTTCAGAATTGCGACATTATTTCTCAGAATTGCGACTTTATTTCTCAGAATTGTGACTTTATATCTCGCAATTTTGACTTTATATCTCAGATTTGTGACTTTATATCTCAGAATTGTGACTTTATATTTCGCAATTGTGACTTTATTTCTCAGAATTGTGACTTTATATCTCAGAATTGTGAATTTATATCTCCCAATTGCGACTTTATATTTCAGAATTGCGACTTTATATCTCAGAATTGTGACTTTATATCTCAGAATTGTGACTTTATATCTCGCAATTTTGACTTTATATCTCGCAATTTTGACTTTATATCTCAGATTTGTGACTTTATATCTCAGAATTGTGACTTTATATCTCGCAATTTTGACTTTATATCTCAGATTTGTGACTTTATATCTCAGAATTGCGACTTTATTTCTCAGAATTGTGACTTTATATCTCAGATTTGTGACTTTATATCTCAGAATTGCGACTTTATTTCTCAGAATTGTGACTTTATATCTCGCAATTGTGACTTTATATCTCAGAATTGCGACTTTATTTCTCAGAATTGTGACTTTATATCTCGCAATTTTGACTTTATATCTCAGAATTGTGACTTTATATTTCGCAATTGCGACTTTATTTCTCAGAATTGTGACTTTATATTTCAGAATTGCGACTTTATTTCTCAGAATTGTGACTTTATATCTCAGAATTGCTACTTCATTTCTCAGAATTGTGACTATATCTCGCAATTGTGACTTTATTTCTCAGAATTGTGACTTTATATCTCACAATTGCGACTTCATATCTCACAATTGCGACTTCATATCTCGCAATTCTGACTTCATATCTCACAATTGTGATAAAAAGTCGCAATTATTTTTTATTTATTTTTATTATTCAGTGGCGGAAACAAGCTTCCATACACTGAAGACTGAAGTAATGATGCTGAAAATTCAGCTTTGATCACAGGAATAAATTACATTTTACAATATATTCACATAGAAAACGTCATAATAATATTGAAAAAATTTTACTGTATTTTGGATCAACTAAATGCAGCCTTGGTGATAAGGAAGACTTCTTTCCAACATTAAAATCTTCTGAACGCTCGTGTAGTTCAGTAGGATCTGTATCACATGTGACTGTCCTCCAGAGATGCCTCGCCTCGCCTCTGTACTCTTAACCTCAGGTTTCTCAGGATTGTCCCTATAAGAAGTGCACTGCGCATTCCTTTGGGATAAACGTTTCTGCTAAATGACTGATGGCTTACAAGATTATGTTGACTGGTGACAAATGTCAAAATTTCATTTCACAATGTGGATTTGAAAGTGAAATGTATGCAATGATTTTTAGGCGAAATAATAGCATGGTACAGTAAAAAGCCTTGAAGGTGAAGTGTGTAATTTTTGGTATTACATTTTCTTTTGTCTTGTTTTCTGGACATCAAGAGAAATGTAAGAAAAAATGGGGTTTAGGAAATTAATCTTGTTTTCCCTTTTGAATTTATTTGTTGTCGTCAAAAATATATATTGTGGCCATGAATTAACAATTCATTCCCACGAATTACTAATAAGTAAGCACGTTTTAGGTGAATTGTGTGCACAATATAATTTCTTTCCCGTGTTTTAGTTAAATCGTGACCATGTTGTGCTAATTTGTTCCCTCGTTTTGATTTAACTATAAGGATCGATCACAAACGGCTCTGAGATTGTGTATCCAAATGCCGTATTTATTAAAAGGGTAATCCAAAGACAAAATCCAAAGTACAGGCAGGGTCAAACACAGGCAGTCCAAACAAACAAACAAACACAAGGCAGGGAACACAAGCAAAAGAGTGATCCACTGAACGGGCAACAAATCCAAAAAACAAGAGACATGCAGTGCAGGGAAATGCAGTGGAAAGGTCATTGGACACTGACTCTGATTTTCGCATGCGTTTTTCCATATCTGTGATGTGAACACCATTCAAATGTTTGCGAAACAGATGCCAGGAACCTGATTCGATTTTTTTTGTGACGGACATAAGTTTCGGAGGCAGTGTGCAAGCGTGACTGAAATAACGTGAGGTCGTATTTATTTTTTAACGTGCGAAATTTTCGTCCGTCATGAAAAAAATCGAATCGGGTTTGATTTTCTGCGTTTTTCGCATCCATAGCAAACAGTTTGAATGGTCTGACAATTCAGAGCCACCGAATCACGAATACGAAAAACGCATAATTTTTGGCCTTAAAGGCCCTTGTACACCAAGTCCAAAATTCGATTGACATGAGGTCATATTTATTTTTTAACAGGCGGAAATTTTGGGCGCAAATTTCGGACTAAAAGTGTGCAATGGCAGATGCAAATTTGCGTCCGAAATTTTTGCAGGTTAAAAAATAAATACAACCTCACGTTTATGTCAATCACGCTTGCACACTACCTCCGAAACTTTCGTCCCTCATAAAAGAAATCGAATCGGTTCAATTTTCTGCGTTTTTCGCATTGATAGCAAGCAGCTTGAATGGCGTTTGAATAGTGTTTTGACAATTCAGAGCCACCGAATCACGAATCGACCGCAAGCTAGCTATTAATGGATTTCAAGGTCAAGGTAACCTTGGCCTAAACGTTCAAATATTAGGCTATATCTTGATGTCTTTTATAAAATATCAAATATTTTCTGTGACAAAAAAATTTATTAAATAAAACTTACATGCATTAAATATACAAAAAGCAGCCGTGTTGAATTGTGAAATGTGTGGCAGATGAATAGTTTTCTGCAGTAAATATATTTATACTATTTATAAATATCCAAAAATATACCCATGTGTGTAAAATTGATGTAGAAATACAAAAACCATGTTTGTTTATAAAGTAAGAAAGGAAAAATAAACATAATGATTTGTGGAATTTAATGAATACCTGGATTAATAAATGATAAAATACATTTCTTTCAAATATTCGGCAAAGAAACATAAATACGGGTCTTTTTAGACCCATGTTGCGCATTAGAATGGTAGTGAAACAACAATGATTTGTATTCGAAAAGTAAGAAAGGAAAATTATTGTGATCTAAATCAAGTAAATTGAGGAATACCTGGAATACTGAATGATGAAATTAATTTCTTGCAAAGGTATAGAAAATGAAAACTCCGTCAGGTCTATTTAGACCCATGTTGTGGATCAAAGGGTTAATGATATGCTAAAGCCCGCCCATGCTTTGATCTGATTTGTTACAAGGTTGTTTGTGGCGTCAGAAACACCAGCGATTTCAAACCGTGTTTTTTTTTTTTGTCTTTGGTTCACTGCAGTTGTAAAGAGAAAATACTCAGCAATGCTGTCGACTCATGAATTTACACATGGTTTGTCCTAAGCATATTAAAAACACATAAGTTTGGACACCCATGCTAAAGTTGCCTAAAAAGAGGAATAAAAAAAATCATCTTTTAGATATTGATCTTAATGACTTAATTAGAAAAATGAGGAAAACTCCAACCTTTAAGGACACACATTTTCTTTGTGAATGAATAATGTCTCATAAATAAATAAATGTTTTTCCTTAAAATACAGGGTGCATAAGTCAGGGCACCCCTATGTTAAATTCCCATAGAGTCAGGCAGATTTTTATTTTTAAAAGCCAGTTATTTCATGGATCCAGGATAATATGCATCCTGATAAAGTTCCCTTAAAATATCCCCACATCATCACACACCTTCCACCACACCTAGAGATCGGCATGGGGTACTTTCCATAAGATCATCTTTCAATGCAAATCAAACTGTTAGGCTAACTGAAGTAAAACCATGCCAATCTCTAGGTGTGGTGGAAGGTGTGTGATGATGTGGGGATATTTTAAGGGAACTTTATCAGGATGCATATTATCCTGGATCCATGAAATAACTGGCTTTTAAAAATAAAAATCTGCCTGACTCTATGGGAATTTAACATAGGGGTGCCCTGACTTATGCACCCTGTATTTTAAGGAAAAACATTTATTTATTTATGAGACATTATTCATTCACAAAGAAAATTGGTGTCCTTAAAAGGTTTGATTTTTCCTAATTTTTTTAATTAAGGCATTAAGATCAATATCCAAAAGATGATTTTGTATTCCTCTTTTTAGGCAACTTTAGCATGGGTGTCCAAACTTATTCACATCACTGTAAACGCTGGATTTTCATGATGGGGGACTCTAAGGAAAACAACGTTTTCATGCAGGCAGTGCTTTGAAAAGCTCAGAAAGTTTGTTGTATTAGAGATCTTTAAAAACTTGTCATTTAGAAGTGAATGGAAAAGTCATTGAAATGCATTAGTTAAAAGGCATGTTTTTGTTGTTGTTGAATGATTATCAATGGCTGTGTGTTGTCAGAGCTGGAGGATCTGCTGGACTCTCTGCGCTGTCTTCATCTGTGTCTGACTGATGCTGAGAGTCAGGAGGACCTTCATCTGCTGGTGGAGCTCCTGCTTCAGACAGACTTCCAGCAGGCGTTCGCCATGCACCGCAGCGTCGCTCTCGGCATGAGACGCCTGTGCCCGCCGTACCCGCTCACCACACACGCTCAGCAGCTCAGAGACGAGGTACAGCTCTACTCATCTGGGTACACACCAAAGATTTTTACATCTTATAAGATTAAGATCAAAATGTGAGAAAAGGAGAACAAATCCTAGATTTGACCGTTTTGCTCCAATCGAGTGCCGAAGTGATGACGTCACTTTGTAGGACAACTCGGAAGTTAGCGAAAAGCTATGTATTTTCCCCATAGACTTTTGGAAAATCGCAAAAATTAAGATCTGTGTTCAACAAAGAGTCGTGACCCTTACACGTTTTGTCTATCAAGATAATCTTTACTAGTTAATCCAAACTGTATACATTTTGAAGCCTATATAAAGTTTAAAAAAAAACCACAAGCAGGTTATAACTGGTGTGTTTTATGTCATAGATCAAAACTTGAAAATATTTATAGGCTTTGTTAACCACAGACCTTATTTCAGGCGATACGGTGAAAGCAAAACCCATAAAGGTGAAATTTATGAAAAATAAGACTTTTTAAAACAGAACCACTAATACTACTCTATATCCACCAATAGCCACTAATGTTATATTGCACCCCATAAACACAATCATGCAAAGAAAAAAAGCGGTAAACCACCCCTTTAATCAATGCATCCTCGCTGAATAAAAGTAGGCTATTAATTAAAAAAATAAAATCTTACTGGCACCATACTTTTGAACAGTGGCGATTAATAAAAGTATATGTATAATCAAATATGTGTTTACATTCAATAAAATGTGTGTTTTTTGTTTGTTTATTTGTTTGTTGCACAGAGCTAATCGCATGAGAATGACTCTCTAAAATCAAGGACCACAGTGGAAATAAGTTAATGCAACTTTATAGTGTTATCCTTGACGAATTTGTAATTGGTACTTTTTATGTCAAATAAACTCCAACTGAAACGCAATGCATTCTGGAATTGCATTGTTATGTCCCGTATTATACGGAACGGTTGGACGTGGAGTTTTAAAACGCTGTTAAAAAGGAAAGATCACCAAAAAAAAGACAAAAGCTAAGTTAAACAAAAATAATTGATTTTTGTTTTTGTAGTGGAAATGGAAATGATAAGTTAAAGGAAAATGACTTCAGGGTGCCCCAAGGCCAAAATAATATACAAAATAAACTTATAAACAAAACAATACTAAGTTACCTAAACCAAAAATAGACCAAAAATACAAAATGACTCTCGATTATATAACTCTCGACACCAATGATGCCTGTTTATTCAGGAAGCTCACTCGATTTTGCACCGCATCTTATGTGAATCTGTACTTTTTGGAGGTGTTTGTAGTCACCGTACTTGAGCAAAGGCACCCGGGGTGCTTAATTAGGACGTGGTAAGTGGCGGATCTGCCCTGTGCCAAATCATGAAGCTGGAGGAAGCCATTGGCTGTGGGGAATGTAATCCGTCACTGGCTTACAGACTGAAGTGTGATGCACTAAGACTTCCTGGAGGCCAGGATGAGATCTGATGGATTATTACAATCAGTGTGTGTGTGTGTGTGTGTATGTGCTGATTAGTTTATTGTCAAATGCAACACAGAGAGGTGTTTCATCACTAAATAATGAAACTAGCATGAATGATTTTTTTAACAATAACTATAGAATTATGTATTTAAAAAACTAAATATATTTTTTTCATATTGACTTTAAAATACTAAAAAATGGTTGAATATACACTCTAAAAAATGATGGGTTATTTTAACCCAATTTTGGGTAAAATATGGACAAACCCAGCCATTGGGTTAAATTTTTAAATGACATTTTTTACCCAATGGCTGGGTTTGTCCATATTTTACCCAATATTGGGTTAAAACAACCCAGCATTTTTTAGAGTGTAGGCAAACATTGAAGGTTACCATATTATAATCAGATCTAAAATGAAAATTCTTTTGTTTGTTTGGGGTTTTTTTTTAGAAGCAAACTGGAATGACCCTAATTTTATATTTTATTTTATTTTTTTATTGTTTTACCTAATCAGAATGTTATGAACCTTGGTAAAGGTTTTTGGCAATTGCTATGTGAACACAAATAAAAAATCATGGACTTCATGAAAAGGTTAAATAGTCCTAAAACATAGTCACACACAATGCAAAAATGAGCGCATTGGAAGTGAATAGAGAGCCTAAGTCCCGCCCCTCCGCTTCCGGCTCATGGGACCTTATTTCGGAAAAAAATATGTACGGTAGTCAATGGCGAGAGACAACTTATCTTTTTATTCCGTCTGAACTATGCCCTCAATTACACATATGATGTTTGTCTATTTAAAAGGTAATTATGAAAGTCAAAAACGTCGCAGTTTGTCATAAAAGAGAAGAGTAACTTTTAGTTTGATGTGAAAATCGCTCAATGAACTACATCTCCTGGGAAGCGAAACAACGAGCGAGATCCGCTGCTCATGTCTGGTACAAAACACTCAGGCATGACGGCGTAACGTTACGATTATAACGTAATAAACAATGACAGACATTAGCCTCAGTAAAGTTAACCTCATTCATTGAGAGAAAATGTGCGCCTTTGGGATTTGTAGTCTTTGTAATTACGTATTTTCACAGTCTTATACCTCAACGGTTTTGCTTTTTTTTTACTTTAAAATGTATCTTTTAAATTGACAAACATCATATGTGCAATTCAGGGCACAATTCAAACGAGATCAAAATATTTGTTGTCTCTCGCCATTGACTACCATTCAATATTTTTCTGAAATAAGGTCCCATGGTGGTCGACCGGAAGGGGAGGGACTTAGGCTCTCTATGTGAAATTAATTTCATCTAGTGGAAACTTTTGGTACTGCACCTGAACAAAATCTTTCTGGAAGCAATTTTTTAAGATATCAACATCAAATTTGCAGCACATTTGTTTAGATTTATGGCTCTGATTTTTGATTTGACTAAACGAAAAACGGAATAAAATTAATTACATTAATTTAATTGAAAATAATCCGCCGTTTTTGACCGCCACTCGTTAAATTTGTACAATTGGGTGGTGCAAAATGAGCATGAAATGTAACGAAAATGTATTTGACTTTGTTTTAATGATCGATAAGTCATAGTGATGCTTGGGCCTAGATTGAATGTGGCTAAGTTGACTCATTCGTGACTCGTGTCATTGGTCCACAGGTGGAAAGTGTCCTTCACTCCAGTAAACACACTGAAGCCACAGAACTAACAGGCCTGCTGACTTCACCACACCTACAGGTAAATGATGAGGGAATGCCACACATCATGTCCTTGTTGGCATCTGGATAATTTTCCAAGTTTTAATACACACACCTTTGAAATCAGCAACACATATGGGAATTTGTCACATTTAAAAGCTGACAGGCCTTTTATTTTGCTCATAAATGCATTCATTGCTATCATAAATATGCAAGATGATGTGGTTAAATGCAAATAATTGTTTGCATTGGTAACACTTTACAATAAGGTCCCATTGATCAAAGAATCAAGATCTGATCTGCTGTCTAACATGTTCAGGCCCAAATTAAACTCTAACAAGGGCATGAAAACAACTTCCCCGTGTGTCTATTTGTACACACCACAGATTAGATCCAATTATCGGCCTTAGAAACAGATACCGGGCACAAGATCATTACCCTCCTGCATAACAGAAGATTTTCACCCCTTTTCCCAGCCCTCCCGCTGCTTTCCCTCACCACACGCTAACAGTCCGAGTTAAACTCTGTCTGTCTCTACTGTATGAAAAATTACAGGTAAAACAGAGGTGATGTGATGATTGACAGCGCTGTGGGAGATTATGGAGGATTGGATTTATGTTCAGGGTAAGCTGTTGGCAGTCTGGCATTGAGAAACGGATGTGGCCAAGGGTTATTATTGTGGGCTACGGTACGCCTGTCAACTTCAGTGAGGTAAAGCGGCAATCCTGTGTCAGGGGTTTCAGTGTGGGTCAGAGTCTTAAACCAAATGGGCTGGAACTTGCTTGAGTGCTTCTCAGCTTGAAAGAAGATTGATTGTTTGCTTGTTTAAAAAAAAAAAAAAAAGGCACGGCTTTATTTTAACTTCATTTTTTTACTTTTTCTGAAGACAATAGGTGCTGTCACCAAGATGCTAGGATTTTGAAGGGTTGCTAGGGTGTTGCTATGCAGTTGAGTTATTTAAAATGTTACTATGGTGTTCTGGGTAGTTATAAGGGTTATGCTAGGCTGTCGTAGGCTAGTTAGCTGCTATAGGGTGTTTTCTGTGCTTATTAGGGAGTTGATAGGTGGTTGCTAGGGTGTTGCTATGTATTTGCTGATGTGTTTAAAAATGTAGTTTTGTGGATGCTATGGTGTTCTGGGTAGTTATAAGGGTTATGCTAGGCTGTCGTAGGCTAGTTAGCTGCTATAGGGTGTTTTCTGTGCGTATTGGGGAGTTGAGAGGTGGTTGCTAGGGTGTTGCTATGTATTTGCTAATGTGTTCTGGGTGTTTAAATAAGTTATGGGGATGCTATGGTGTTCTGGGTAGTTATAAGGGTTATGCTAGGCTATGCAGTTGCAAAGGTATTATGAGTGTTTTAAAAATTTTCTGTGTGCTTGCTTGCTATGGTGTCCCGGGTGGTTGTAAGGGTGTTGCTAAACCAATGCTAGGTAGCTGCTATAGGGTGTTTTCTGTGCTTACTGGGGAGTTGATAGGTGGTTGCTAGGGTGTTGCTATGTATTTGCTAATGTGTTTAAAAATGTAGTTTTGTGGATGCTATGGTGTTCTGGGTAGTTTTAAGGGTGTTGCTAAGCCAATGCTAGGTAGCTGCTATAGGGTGTTTTCTGGGAGTTGATAGGTGGTTGCTAGGGTGTTGCTATACAGTTTCAAAGGTGTTATCAGTGTTTAAAAAAAAGTTTCTGTGTGCTTGCTATGGTGTCCCGGGTGGTTGTAAGGGTGTTGCTAAGCCAATGCTAGGGAGCTGCTATAGGGTGTTTTCTGTGCTTACTGGGGAGTTGATATGTGGTTGCTAGGGTGTTGCTATGCAGTTGTGAAGGTTTTTTGAGTGTTTTAAATTTTTTCTGTGTGCTTGCTTGCTATGGTGTCCCGGGTGGTTGTAAGGGTGTTGCTAAGCCAATGCTAGGTAGCTGCTATATGGTGTTTTCTGTGCTTACTGGGGAGTTGATATGTGGTTGCTAGGGTGTTGCTATGCAGTTGTGAAGGTTTTATGAGTGTTTTTATATACAGTTGCTACAGTGTTCTGTGTGGTTGTAAGGATGTTGTTATAGTATAGACAGCTAATATACAGTGTTTTCTGTGCTTACTGGGGAGTAGTTTGGTGGTTTCTAGGGTGTTGCTATGCAGTTACTAAGGTGTTTCTTAGCATGTTGCAATGTGGTTGGTATAGTGTTCTGGGTGGTTGCAAGGGTGTTGCTTGGCTGTTGCTAAATAGCTGTTATAAGGTTTTCTGTGCTGACTAGGTTGTAGGTAGGTGGTTGCTAGGGTGTTGCTATGAAGTTCTTAAGATGCTCCAAGTGTTTTAAAATTATGATATGTTGTTGCAATTGTGTTCTGGATATTTGTAAAAGTGTTGTTAGGCTGTTGCTAGGTAGTTGCTATGGGGTTTCAGTGATTACTATGGAGTTGCTAGGTTTTTTAGGGTGTTGCTATGCAGTTCTTAAGGTGCTCCAAGTGTTTTCAAATGTTGCTATGCTGTTTCTTTAATGTTCTGGGTGGTTGAACTTATGTTGCTAGACTGTTGCAAGGGTGTTTTCTGTGGAGTTGGTAGGTGGTTGCTAAGGTGTGACTATGCAGTTACTAAAGTGCTGAAGGGAGTTTTTTTTAATATTCAATTGCAGGAGTGTTCAGGGTGGTTGCTAAAGTATTGCTATGCATCTACTAAGGATTTTTCCTTACTGGCTCAAGTCAAAAGGGTCGAGGCCCACATCTCCATTCACCAGTGTTGATGTTCATGGTTTTTCCTCAGGCCCTGATGGAAGCTCACGACTGTATAGCCGAGCAGGAATCGGATGTTGAAACTATTGAAGATGTGGACCAGGATCTAAAGACCACCAAACTAGTTTCCCTGGAGAAAACTCGTGACATGCCTCTGGTAAGAGACATTCATCTACATTCATTGACATTTATAGTCTATAAGGGCAACAATGAATGTGTGTGTGTTTGTATATTTTTATATATTTATTATATACTATATATATTTGCATACTAGTTTTTTACTCTGATTTTAAACTATACATTTAAATGCAATATTCAAACCGTACGTTTGAATTCTGTTACATTGATTGTATTTAGACATTTGATTGTGTTTGTGTATGTTTAGGGTGTGACGGTTCGTAATGAACATGACTGCGTCATCATCAGCCGGGTGGTGAGTGGAGGAACAGCAGAGAAAAGCAACCTCCTCAATGAAGGAGATGAAATCTTAGAGATCAACGGTGTTTCAGTTCGTGGGAAAAGTGTTAATGATGTTCACAACATACTGGTGAGATCTAGGAGGTCCTAAACTCTTTGAAACTCCTCATAGTCTTTAACCATAATACTTTGCTGATATTGACTACCATTCAATTGTTTAATGTGTTTGAAGGAAGTCTCTTGTGCTCACCAAAAATCTTGTGAAATAATATTACAATTTAAAAATAGCTGTTTTCTATGTGAATGTATTGTAAAATCATCATTGCTCATGTCTTGAGTGTCACATGATCCTTCAGAAATCATTCTAATATGTTTTTCTTTTTCTTTGTCTCTAGTCCAGCATGCATGGCTCCCTCACATTTCTGCTCATCCCAAACTCTCAAAACAAACTCGCTCCTCACAGACCGGCTGTGGTACGACTTCATCGTTTCTTTATCTTCATTCTTTCTTTTGAGTGTGTGCTGCCTTTTCTAGGGGCCTTCTGGGATTTTTGTCTTTGACTCTGTTTGAAACCCTTCTTGCTACAATGCATTCTGGGATTGCCTTATACATGAAGTATACACTCACCTAAAGGATTATTTCTTTACAGATGCATGTGAAAGCAAACTTCAGCTATGACCCATCTGAGGACCGATACGTGCCGTGCAGAGAGCTCGGCCTGTCCTTCCAAAAGGGAGACATCCTCCACGTCACTAGCCAGGACGACCCCAACTGGTGGCAGGCGTACAGGGAAGGACATGAGGACCAGAAGCCCCTCGCTGGACTCATTCCTGGTCAGTGTCTGCTTAGGACAAGTAGTAGAGAGTTATGGGATATTACAAATAATAATGTAATTCATTGAAAAAAAAAATATTTTAAAGGCTGCATCTCATATATTTATCATATATTTGCAGTGATTTTGTGCTTATAAATTATTAAGTCATTAAGTTTAAACTCTGATGCATTGATTTCAGCATTATTTTATTATTATTTATGTATTCACTAATATTTGAATTGGTTTTTAGATTTTTTATTTATATTTTAGAATTTATGTGCTTTTGTAATTAAAAAAAAAATAATATATACAAAGCAAAGCTTCTGCTTTAATAAAACAGCTAGCTTAATAAAAACTAGCTTGCATTCTTTTTTTTATTAACACAAAGCAACATTTTAAACAAAAAGCTGAGAAAATGTCCAGGATTACATACAGATCGGATTCAGATCGAGTCCACCCCCCTCCACCCCTAAAATTACATTTTCATTTTAATTAAAATTTTAATTAAATTTTTTTTATTTTTTTTTATTTTTAAAATAAAAATAATTTTTATTTTATAAAAATATAAATAACTAAAATAAAATATTCTAGCTTGCATTCTTTTTTTATCAACACAAAGCAACATTTTAAACAAAAAGCTGAGAAAATGTCCAAGATTACATACAGATCGGATTCAGATTGAGTCCACCCCCCACCACCCCTAAAATTAAATTTTCATAAAATTTTAGTTAAATTTAAAAAAAAATTATATTTTTAAAATAAAAATATATTTTATTTTATTAAAATATAAATAACTAAAATAAAATATTCTAGCTTGCATTCTTTTTTTATCAACACAAAGCAAAATTTTAAACAAAAAGCTGAGAAAATGTCCAAGATTACATACAGATCGGATTCAGATCGAGTCCACCCCCCCCCCCCCACCCCTAAAATTACATTTTCATTTTAATTAAAATTTTAATTAAATTTTAATTTTTTTATATTTTTAAAATAAAAATAATTTTTATTTTATAAAAATATAAATAACTAAAATAAAATATTCTAGCTTGCATTCTTTTTTTATCAACACAAAGCAACATTTTAAACAAAAAGCTGAGAAAATGTCCAAGATTACATACAGATCGGATTCAGATTGAGTCCACCCCCCACCACCCCTAAAATTAAATTTTCATTTTAATTAAAATTTTAATTAAATGTAAAAAAAAAATTATATTTTTAAAATAAAAAATATTTTTTTTTTATTAAAATATAAATAACTAAAATAAAATATTCTAGCTTGCATTCTTTTTTTATCAACACAAAGCAACATTTTAAACAAAAAGCTGAGAAAATGTCCAAGATTACATACAGATCGGATTCAGATTGAGTCCACCCCCCACCACCCCTAAAATTAAATTTTGATTTTAATTAAAATTTTAATTAAATTTTAAAAATAATAATTTTAAAATAAAAATATATTTTATTTTATTAAAATATAAATAAATAAAATAAAATATTCTAGCTTGCATTCTTTTTTTATCAACACAAAGCAACATTTTAAACAAAAAGCTGAGAAAATGTCCAAGATTACATACAGATTGGATTCAGATCGAGCCCACCCCCCCACACACACACACACACACACACACCCCTAAAATTAAATTTTCATTTTAATTAAAATTTTAATTACATTTTTAAAATTTAATATTTTTAAAATAAAAATATATTTTATTAAAATATAAGTAACTAAAATAAAAAAATATAATTCATTTATAATTACAAAATTGTAAACGAATTTTGAAATATTTATTAGATATGGTTAACTATTGCCCGGTTTTAGTTTTAAACCCTATTTGTTCGTATGATTGTTTGGAGTTATTTTCATAGTCTTCTAACGAATGACTATGTGTGTTGCATGTTGTGTTCTCTCAAGGGAAGAGCTTCCAGCAGCACAGAGAAGCCATGAAGAAAACCATCACAGACAGGAATCAGGAGGATAAAGGTGAGCTGGACAATGTTTCCCTTCCAGAAATCCCTGTTAAAATGTATATCTACTCATAAACATACAGTTCATGCTTCTTTGAGTTCACAAATCCTTCAACGTTGCTGTTGAAACCGATGTGGAAAGTTTATCATTGATAAGAGTTATTCTTTCTTTAGGGAAACTTTGGTTTGCTAAGAAAAGCAAAAAGCAACGAAAGAAACCATTGTATAACCCTAATAAGAATATTGGTGAGTATGATCTTTTAATTCTTGATTGAACTGATTGTTCCTGGTCTTGCACTGTTGAAAAAAATACGTGAATATGTGTTACTTGCCATTTCTTTGTCATTATGTGTGAAATTTACGAACAATTTCAAAGTGACAATTGTTTTCAAGTAAATCCATTCTTTTTCAGTGCTTTTTTGATTGCTTATGAATGATTGCCCAACATCAAGTCCTTATTTACAGTTTGGGTGCAACTTTAGTAGCTATAGGGCATCTTCCTCACCCGTTTAACTTGGCAGAAACTGTACATTTGATGAATCTGATGGGTACGTGCTGTGAACGATTAAACACAGACGAAGCTTGTTGGTTAATTGACGGCTGTTCACAGCTGGAGGTTTCTTCTTTTGTGATTTCTTGCATGCTTCTCCACACTAAAGATGGGCCAAATGAAATAACAATGAGAGCAGTTCTCATGCCCTGGTTGCAATTTGCATTAAAAAGACAAGGAACATTTACCTTCAGCTTTTGGTATCCAGCATTTACCCTTTGTCTCATGTTGTGGACCTTCATTGTTTGGGAATGTCGGTTTTAAAGGGTTAGTTCACCCAAAAATGAAAATGATGTCATTAATGACTCGTCCCAGGCCCGTCAGACCTCCATTCATCTCAACACAGTTTGAGTTATTTTAGATTTAGTCCGAGAGCTTTCTGTCCCTCCATTGGAAATGTGTGTACGGTATGTCCAGAAAGGACATAAAGACATCATCAAAGTAGTCATGTGACATCAGTGGGTTAGTTACAGCATCGGAAATACATTTTGGTCCAAAAATAACAAAAACTACGACTTTATTCAGCATTGTTTTCTCTTCCGGTTGTGTTGTGGATCCACGTTCAGTGACGCTGCTGACGTACAGTAAGAGTTTTTGTTATTTTTGGACCAAAATGTATTTCCGATGCTTCAAAACATTGTAACTAACCCACTGATGTCACATGACTACTTTGAGGGATACAAAAAAAAGGTCTCGGACTAAATTTTAAAATTTCTTAAACTGTGTTGAGATGAACGGAGGTCTGACGGGCTTGGGACGACATGAGGGAGAGTCATAGCTTAATCTTGAGCTGATTTTAATAGACTAATGACATCTATAATTTGCAAAAAACATTTGTCATTGTTCAGAGCATTGCAGTGAGGAAATCCTGACCTATGAGGAGGTGTCACTGTACCATCAGCCGCCCGAACGCAAGCGTCCCGTCGCACTGGTTGGTCCACCGAACAGCGGACATGATGAACTGAGACAGAGACTGTTGTCCTTAGAGCCGGACCGGTTCACCGGTGCTGTTCCACGTAAGACTGCACTGTAAAAAAATATTGATGGTTTAACTTAAAAAAGTAAGTAACCTGGTTGCCTTAAAATTTTAAGTTGATTGAACTGGAAAAAGTGAGTTAATACAATGAAGGAGCGAAACTCAAAATTATATGTTATCTGAACTAAATAAATTATTTAAGTTGATTTGACAAAAGAAAAAAATGTTGTGATTACTACACTGTAAAAAAATATTGTTGGTTTAACTTAAAAAAGTAAGTAACCTGGGTTGCCTTAAAATTTTAAGTTGATTGAACTGGAAAAAGTGAGTTAATACAATGAAGTAGATTAATTTAACCATCAGAAACTCAAAATAATAAGTTATCTCAACTAAATAAATTATTATAAAGTTGATTTGACGAAAGAAAATATGCTGTGATAACAAATCTTGAAAATATTTTTTACAGTGTGTGCTTTTCTACAACCACACGTAATATGCATGTGCACGCCGTCAGCGTCTTCACAGATTCGTGTTTTTGAAGTTTACGCAGAGTTTACTGTGTATCTTATATGTGATTATGCACACGTTACAGACACCACACGAAACCCCCGCACGCATGAGCTCAACGGAAGAGAGTACAACTTTGTGTCACGACAGAGCTTTGAATGTGAACTGGCTGCTGGGAAATTCATCGAGTCGGGCGAGTTCGAACAGAACCTGTACGGCACACACACGGATTCAGTCAGACAGGTTGTCAACTCTGGAAAGATCTGTCTGCTGTGTCTGCAGCCCAGGGTAAGACTGACTGAGCAAGGGTTACTTGTTTTATCAAGTTGGTTTTCCGAATGACCTGTGATTTGAATAAAAAAAGCAAACTAGAAAGGTCAGTCAAGTAATAATAAGTAGCTAATTGACAATATGCAATAACACTGTGCAATTTACAAATCACACACCCAGCAAAATATGAAATATAGTCTAATGTACTGTATATATTTTAAAAAAGCTACATATAATCAAATCACTTTTATTTAATCAATTTAATTTATATGCACTATTATAAAAATGCATACTAAAAAGGGCATACTTTATTTATCTTAATGTTTAATTCATTTGTTGTTGTTGTTTTTTTATAATAGTTTTATTGTGACCATTATGACACAGCCACCAAGTCAAGGCAAAAGCAAGAGTCAAAACAGCATAATTACACTAAACAAAACTGCACTAAAATAATAAAAACGTTACATGGAAAAATATAAAGATTTGGTTTTGGTTCTTTTTCTTAGAATAATCAATAATAGGGTCTGCCTTTTTTTTCACGTCGCATATATGATGATCTCAGCCTTTCGTAGGCACGTCACTCACGATTGTGGTCCAATCGGATCGCTACGCAGTTGGTTGGGGGCGGGGCGTGTGCAGAAACCTCACAGAGTTTGCGCGCGTGTTCTGCAGCAACTGAACCCGGTCCGAGGAGGCACTGAGGCACTGCCTAGATTCCTCCGCCTTTTTTCTTGCTCGAAATGGCATCGCCGGAGGATGTTGGAGCGAAAAGGCAAATGTTTTATGATATCGAGTGTGTAATAGAGGATTGCGATACTGAAGTTGGATACAAGCCTCTGTCAGACAGCGATGAGCTCGACGATTCGGCAGCGGAGGAGGAACCGCGCGAAGAAGAGTAAGTAATACGTCACGTGTAGTGTTTTATTTATTTTTATTTTTACCTGTTCTAGGGTAGACAATGTGTTTTATTGCTTACTAAATAATGCATTAAGCTAGATAGAAAAAAAAAACAGTGCTTGAAAGACACCGAAGTATTTAATCATAGTGTAAAGAATAGTGTTCACTAACACTAACGTTACATATGGCGTAACGGTAACGTTACAGCAGGGGAGAAAATTAAACAAAACTTGCTAACTTTTTTCTTATTTTTTTTTTAAACAGTTGTTTATCGAACAGATTTTCTTTCTCTTTAAATGATTTTAATTATTATTTAAAATTTTTTAATCTTAAGAATAAATAAATAAAAAATCTCTCTCTGCTAATGGTGCACATTACTGTAATATTAAAGGTTACAAATGAACAGAGCCCAAAATATTCAAATTATAAGCTTTTTATTTTTAAATATTACAATCAAAACTCAAATGAAAAAACGTAATTTGCACACAAGCCAGGTTTTGTATTAACTTGCCTAAATTTAATTAGAACATTATTTTTCTACTCCAATTTATTTTTTGAAATATAACAATATACACAGTGTTATCATAACTTGTTTTCATGACACATTTATTGAAACATATATTAAATAATTAAGACATTACTAACAGGTAAAGTTAATATAACGAATATATAAGCTACTATAATGCATATATTTAGTGAAATGCTCCCCTCAGGAGTTCATTTCTCTAGTGAACTAACATGCTGTGGAGTCGGACATGACTTGCCTGAGGTACATGAAATTAACGGTATACATTAATTGATTGTCTTTTTCATCTGGGAAAATAGCCAAAATCAAAATAAAGTGATCTTGCATTCAGGGGCATATCCATATTTTTTTGTTTAATAAAATTCTCTCTTCAATAAGAATGCCCAGTCCTCTAAATATTGAAAATAGTTGTTCATGGCTGACATAAAATAAAAGCTACATAAGGGATTTGCCCATCGATGTGTCCCACCCCAAATTCTTGTTCCAATAGGAAATATGTCGATATATAAACTGTAATTTTCAGATATATTCTTATAGATGGGAAAAAACATAATGATTATGTGTGCCCAAAAAGGTCTATAATACATGGTGCAAGCAGTCAGTTTCTCCATTATTACAGTCTTTAAGATGGATCTGACATTGGGAAAACATTGTTGCTATGCAACAAAAATAGCAATCTGCAGTGGGAGCTGTGCATGCAAAAAATACACATCTGGTTTTGAATGGCAGTCAATGGGAAAAGATGCTCTTGTTAACAATCTTTGACCCTTTTCTTCAATATTCTTCTTATAAAAGAGTTTGTTTGTTTTTTTGGACTAGACTCAAAATATTGCCATATTATGGCAAAAATAAAATTGATTTTTTTCTGATAAAAATTGTGATTGTGATTTTAAAAGGTTTTGCTGTAGGGCAGCATAATTTGTTTTTGTAATTTATCTCTCAATATGACTATAAAGTAATAATAATAATTATTATTATTATTTGTAATTGTACTACTATTAAATAAAAATAACAAACAATAAATGTTACTGTTGTAATGCTTCAGTGATTGATTCATTCAAACTCCTAATCGTTTCAGAAACAAAGCATTTGACTTTCTTATTGTGTGAGTCATTGAATCATTCATTCAGCTGATTCATTCAAACGGACTGATTCATTCAAAAAAAAAAAGAAAAGTCTTGCTAGCGTTTTCGTTTTGAGCCGATTTGTTCCCTTGGTTTTATGTTTTCTGTTGCCTGAAGTACAATGAACCTTTTTAATGTGATATAACTATTATAATTAATTGGTAATCACTATATTAATTGTATTTATTATATGTTACAGTATTGGTTCCTCTGAAGAATGGGAGCCTCTCATACGTTCAAAACTAAAGAGGAGCGCATCCTCCTCGCCTTCGCCATCCTTACCACGACGAAGAGGACGACCACCTAAAAATGCTTTGAGGCCTTCCCCGACGGCACCAGTGATGGACATTACACCTAAACCTAAACCAGCTTTCTCTTTACCTCGACGGAGAGGCCGACCCCCTAAAGACAAATCTAAAATCAAACTCTTTTCTAATCCCTCTTCGTTTGCCACGATAGTCCCCAAACCCCCACCGTTTGCCACACTGATCCCTAATTCTGCATCCGGCATTCAATTCGGCCCTAATTCTACATCCACGTTTACACTGGGCTCTAATTTCACTCCTATTAAACTGAGCCCTAATTCTACGCCCATACTCATCCCCAATGCCACATCCACTTTTAATCTCAGCCCGAACTCCTCATCCGCTTCGAATCCGACACCGATAGCCACACTCGTCTGTACACCCACATCAACGGGGCTGCGGTTGGATGGGGACGCCAACGACATCAAGACGGTGAAGGAAGAGAAGTGAGTAAACATTCTTTTGATTTACAGGTGTAATGGGACTAAAAGGGTGTAACAATATATCCTGCCACAATATCGCAATACAAAAATGCAACAATGCGTATCGGACATAGGGACAATGTGTATTATGCAATATGATTTCCGCGAATTGTCAAATTAACACGGAATCTAGTGTTAACTCGGAATTTCCTGGAATTTGACATATTTGAAGCTCTGTTTTTGTGTGGGAGAAGAACGCATGTCTGGTGAAAATATAGACCGGGGGAAGCAAATCTGGGCGACACCCCGTCATTTCAGCTCCAATGACGAAATCAAAACAATGAAAGCCTGGCGAAGCGGCTCTTCGGCTCTGCTTTCGTTGGCAAAAAAGTTAAAGGATTAGTTCACTTTTCCAAAAACTTTTGCTGATAATTTACTCACCCCCATGTCATCCAAGATGTCCATGTCTTTCTTTCTTCAGTCGAAAAGAAATTAAGGTTTTTAATGAAAACGTTCCAGGATTTTTCTCCATATAATGGACTTCAATGGGAACCAGACAGTTCAAGTTCCAAAAGAAACTTTCAGTACAAACTGCAAACTTGTTCAAACGGCTTTAAACGATTCCAGACAATAAATAAGGGTCTTATCAAGCGAAACGATTGCTAATTTTTTTTTAAAATAACAAAGTTTAAGTTTTATAAGATCAAACGCTCGCCTGTGGTGCACGTTCGTGACTCTCCTGTTCGAACTCGTTCAACAAAATGAACAAATCTTTTTCCGAATCAATTCGTTCGTTTCTTTCGCCGAATAAACCAAATGACTCGGGAAAAGATTTGTTCATTTTGATGAACGAGTTCGAACAGGAATGCATTACAGAACAGAGCAAGGCGAGCGTTTGAGCTTATAAAACTTAAACTTTGTTAATTATTTATAAAACAAGTGATCGTTTCGCTTGATAAGACCCTTATTCATCGTCTGGAATCGTTTAAAGCCCTTTGAACAAGTTTGCAGTTTGTACTTAAAGTTTCTTTTTGACCTTGAACCGTTTGGTTCCCATTGAAGTCCATTATATGGAGAAAATCCTGGAATGTTTTCATCAAAAACCTTAATTTCTTTTCGACTGAAGAAAGAAAGACATGGACATCTTGGATGACATGGGGGTGAGGAAATTATCAGCAAAAGTTTTTTGAAAAGTGAACTAATCCTTTAGGTGTTTCCCACACATTGACTAATTCGCGGGCACAAAATCAACTCTGGCCGCAACATATTGCGTTTCATTCATTTTTTAACACTATTTAAAACACGCAGCGTATTCTTTCCCTGCTCTTCCTCCGTCTCTCTCTCACACACACACCTTGTCGGTCTACGAGGCGCCGGACTGGAAAAAAGCGAAGCGAACTCCGTGAGCGACACTGGGCTAGAGAGAGACAGAGTGTGACTTTATTTAAACTTATATAAACTAATCTGATTTATTTTAATGCACAGTTTAAATCTCATTACCATATTTTGTTGTTATGTTGCATCATTTTATTTATTTATTTTATTTGCGGTATTTGTCCTGAAAAGGCTACTCAGTAAATGTCTGTTACCTCAATAAATTTAAAGGAGTAGTTCACTTTAAAAAAAAACAAAAAAACTTCTGCTGATAATTTACTCACCCCCATGTCATCCAAGATGTCCATGTTTTTCTTTCTTCAGTCGAAAAGCAATTAAGGTTTTTGATGAAAACATTCCAGGATTTTTCTCCATATAATGGACTTTAATGGGGTCCAAACGGTTCAAGGTCCAAATGCATGTTTCAGTGCAGCTTCAACGGGCTTTAAACAATTCAGACGATGAATAAGGGTCTTATCAAGCGAAACGATCGCTCATTTAATAAATAAATAACAAATTTAAGTTTTATAAGCTCAAACACTCGCCTTGCTCTGTTCTGTGATGCGCGTTCGTGACTCTCCTGTTCGAACACGTTCATCAAAATGAACGAATCTTTTGTCGAGTGATTTGGTTGATTCAATGAACGAAATGACTCGAAAAAAGATTTGTTCATTTTGATGAAGGGAGATTCCATGCAGATGTCAACCTAAAGCGAGCGAGAGAAATATGAGACATGCCTTTCGTGATGACGACTCGCTTTCTTTCCCGCGCACGCCCTCCGTGGTCAGGAAGAGCAGTTATTTCTGTGGTGATCTGCGATTTCTGGACAAAATCTACTTTATTTGGAGTAATTGTCATTGGTAAGTAATTTTATATCTATGTGTACATTTTAATTTAGAGAAAACTGTATAAATGATAAATGTAGATATATAAAACACACTGGCCATGGAATAAAAAATCATTACAAATTATTGCAAATTATCAGTGTGAATAACAGTAATTATTAATACAACAAACGAATAATAACTAATAAATACAATAACAAACAAAAAAACATCAATAAAACGTATTTATAATATACTTATATATCTCATCCTACAGCACAATGGCCAAAACTAATGCTGAAAGACAACGTACATTCAGAGAGAAAAAGAGGAATAATGAACATTTCAAGGAAAAGGAAAGGATAAGGAAAAAAGCAGAAAGACTAAGAAAGAAAGAAACACAATCAAAACAAGAGGCAGAAAAAGTTAGGGAGCTTGCGAGATGGAGACAGAGGAAAAGGCGTTTTCTGATGAAGTCACAGGTACCCCACAAGGAGTCCCCACAAAGAAAACAAATTAAGGTGACCTGGCACACATGAGAAGCAACAGGAGGGCCGCCGAATAAGAAATCCAGAGGATTTCATGAAGACAGCAGCTACACAATTTCTGCATCACTGTTTTGTGAAGAGAAAGCAAAGGCCAAAAGAATGCAGTCAAAAACAGACAAGAAAACTGTGGTGCTGGAAGAGGTCCAAGATCAGATCCAGTCAGCATACTGGCATCAGAAGCAGTCCATAGTGTTGCCCTCCGCTCTGTGGTCTAACGGAGAACCAGAGTCATATGCCATAGTGAGTGACAGCTCAGAGCATGACAAGAGGTCTGTGCTTGACATTCAAGAGACATATCCTGCTATGAGAGTAGGGCTGTGAAACCATTAATCGCATCCAAAAACAAAGTTTTTGTTTACATAATATATGTGTGTGTAATGTACAATGTGCAAAATATACACATGCATATGTGTGTATTTATACTGTATATGCAAATGAATTTGTATATATAAATACACACATATGCATGTGTATATTTAAGAAAAATGTGTTATTAATATATCAAATATTTATATTTATGTATAATATTAATTTTTGTATAAATTAGGGCTGTCAAACGCTTAATCGCTTCCAAAAACAAAGTTTGTGTTTACATAATATATGTGGGTGCACTGTGTATAATTTATTTTGTGTATATATAAATACACACACATGCATGTATATTTAAGAAAAATGTGTTATTAATATATCACATATTTATATTTATGTATAATATTAATTTTTGTATAAATTAGGGCTGTCAAACGCTTAATCACATCCAAAAACAAAGTTTGTGTTTACATAATATATGTGGGTGCACTGTGTATAATTTATTTTGTATATATATATATATATATATATATATATATAAATACACACACATGCATGTATACTTAAGAAAAAAATATTATTTATACATAAAACATTTATATTTATATATAATATAAATTGTATATAAATCTATATACATGGAAATATTTCTTAAATATATACATGCATGTGTGTTTATATATATATATATATATATATAAAATAATTATACACAGTGCACCCAAAAGATTCGGTCTGCAATTAATTTAATTATTGATTTTATTATCTTAAATTTATAATGATTCATGTTCATAAGTGATAAATACTGTATGCTTACATTTTCTGTTTTTGTTGCAACAGAATGTTCAGTGATCTTCAGTTGTAAGACCTGTAGTTAAAGTTTGCAATTGTTTATGTTCACAGTAAATGAAAATATTGTACACTTTATGCTCACCTTTTTTGGACGTCTCTTTCACACAGATCGCCTTGATCCTCTTGACATCCGAACAATAATAAAATTTGCAATCATACATCGGGCCTACTGAAATTAATGAAAGTAATCATTGTGATTTTTTTACTTAAATTGTTCTTACAATGCATTGCCTAATATTGCAACAATGTGACTATTTTGAAGCATTCAACAACGCAAAATGGGTATAAACATTGCGATCATTTTGACATAACATAATATTAGTGAGGGGAAACCGGCGATCTCGACTCCGGAGAATATATCAATATGATAAAAATACAAAATAGCTGCTGATGGAATTCCATATCTTTCGGGGTCTATAGTAAACACCATGTTATCAAGCAATATCATGCCCAAATCGAGCCCGCGCTGGTTGAATTGTAGCAGCATGAGAGATACGCGTGAACGAAGGCTAATCTATAACAATGTGATTTCAGTTTAAAATAGATTAATTGTGCATACTTACCTTACTGATGTCTCAGTTCAATCAATTCAATGAACACTTATGTCTCAAAAATCAAACAGGATTTTTTCACAAAAGTGACAGCCCTAAATCCTATTCGGCAAGGATGCATTAACTTGACAACAAAGACAGTTATAATGTTGCAGAAGATTTATGTCTATTAAATCCTGTTGTTTTGAACATCAAGGAATCCTGAACATAAATGCATCACAGTTGCAGGAATAAATTACATTTTAAAATATTTTAAGTAACATTTTAATAAAAATTCACAAGATTTTTGACCAAATAAATGCATGCTTTTTCTTTTAAAAACATTCTTTTTTTTTTTAATCTACTTCCAAACTTGTGTTGCAGTGTGGATGCTCGTGAAGAATGGCCAGTTCCACAGGAAGAAAGCCTTGAGTTTTCAGAAGCACCGAATGCAAAGAGACATCGACTCTTATCCACATTCCCTTCCGCCGCCATGACACAACAGACTAGCCCTAGTCCTCTGACTGACCTTGCACCCAGTGCCACTTCTGATCATGCAACCACTTCTCAAATGATCACTAAACTCAGCTTTCAACCCATTCCCACAAGCACTGGTGAACCATTGACCTCTATACCCATCCCACAACATGAACCCACCCCTAGTCCTGCACCCATCCGGCCTCGGGTCGACAGCGACATCAACAGTGACCATGATGTTGTCTTTCACGACAGCGATGGGATCAGTGATTCAGAAAGGGAAGAGGATCTGTGGGAGGAAGAGTAAGTAAGGAAGTCTTGCATTTTTTGTAATTTTATGTAATTATGATTTACTTACTCTTTTCAAAACCTGGAGGGCATACTTCTGGGGGTTCAGCAGAATGTAACGCTGAACAAAAGATTTCAAGATATGTTTTTTGTCCTTGCATGATTGCATTAAATGTTTTGCCCACCACAATAAAAACTACAGAGATTTGATCATAAAACTTAACATATCATCTTACTAAGCCTCAGTGTGTGTTGTTCCCTTTTAAGTATGAGCTTCATATTCTCTCCTTTGAGCCATAAAAGCTTGATGAATCAACAAACATGCAAATTTATTTTAAATTTTTATTTTTATATATTTTTTTAATAAACTTCCATTTAAAAAAAGTGCACTATTATTTCACAGGGCTCAACATTAAGTGCTTGTAAAGTGGTGTTTTTATTTATTTTTATTAATTTAAATTGAATCAATATTCTCATCAGTGTTATTTCAGCTTTTACATACTTAAATCTGCTGTTTTTTTAATATTTAACCCCAGGGTGTGCGTGTGTGTCATCTTTCATTTTAAGGTCTTAATCAATGAATTAAATGATAAGGTGATAATAAGATGCTATTGGGCGTATTTAAACTGCAAAAGTACAACCGCAATAAATAATGTTATGAGCCAACATTTTTGTAAGAAATTTTGAAATGATACTTTTAAACATGAAACTAACCCAGTAGGTCATTTAATAAGTGAGTCATTCATTCAACCGATTCATTCAAAAGGCTGAATCATTCAGTAACAAATCTCCGCTGTTGCGTTGAGAATGCGCAATAGTTCTGCTGTGGTCTTTGTTAAAAACTTTTCATTTGTGAAATAAAACCAGTCAAGATTCTATCTAAAATGCAAGTGACTTAATATTTACTTGTTTATTCAACTATGAAATCAGTGTAACTGTTGCAGTCGTGATAATATTGACAAATATAGAAAAATAATAGAAGAACAACTGTTAGAATGCATAATATATAAGATCATTTTATTTACATTATGTATCTAAAAAAGTGCCTGCAGAGGGCGCCAACGGCCTGATGTTGTTACACTTTTACAGCAGATAAAATCTTTGTTTAATATTTGCCAAATAACGTTTAATCCAAATGTTTACTTGGACACATCTCTACGAGATTTCTTGAACAAGAAAATGTGGGCATCAAAACACTCAAAGCGAGGGACTTTTATTTTGAAATTTCAATGAACATTTCTCAAATTGAGAAACATAATGATGTATTCTCTGAAAAGGAAGTTTTAATCAAGCTAATTTTTCAGTCGGTACAAGCAGACAAGCGTAATGTCGAGCCCTGTATTATATGTCCAGCTTTACAGTGTTGTAACAAGTGTGTGGGTCCATGCACATGTCATGGATTTGTTTTGTGTTAACAGTGTTGATTCTGAGGAGGATTGGAACCTTCTACTGGAAAGTTCACCTGCTCAATCACAACGGAGATGCGAATCCCCTACACCTACCTCACCACGAGGCAAACTCACTGTTTCCCCTCCCGAATCATCTCCTGAAGCCACAGCCACCACTGAACCCACCATTAAACCTGCCCCTGAAGCCACTTCCACAACCCTTAATAATTCCACTCTTGAAGCCACACCAATCCCTTGTCCATTACCAACCTTACCGCGACGGAGAGGCCGGCCTCGTAAGCATCCTTTAAAACCCACCCTCACACCTGAACCTACCTCTACACCGGCTGCTGATTCGACTCCCAAAGCCATCTCTGATCCCACCCTAACGTCAAGTTTGGAGCCCGCGTTCTCCACCAACTCCAAACCCAATCCAGATCCCGCATCTACCTCTGAAGTTATCCCTCAACCGACTTCTTCAGAGAGATTAAAGCCTGCTGCAACTTCTTCACCAAGTCAAATAGAAAATTACAGTGAGCCAGATAAGTGGCTTGACATCAACGATGAGGATGAGGAACCGGTACTACCGGATTTCTCCCCTAAGCGTCCTCCAGGTCCGCAGCTCATGACGGACTCAACGTACACACCCTTACAGTTGTTCCAATTGTTTTTCACCAGATCTACCATCAAGACAATCGTCAAAAACACCAATAGCAATGCCGAAAAGAGGGAACAAGCTGGAAAGAAGCTAGAAAGTACCACCTGGGTACCTCTAACCATAGCCGAGTTTTACTCATATTTGGCGTTAGTAGTCTACATGGGTCTAGTGAAACTGAAGTCTTTTGCGGACTACTGGGCTCAAAAGCAAATGTACAATTTCCCCTACCCACAATCCGTCATGCCCCAAGCAAGGTTTCAAGCCATCTCCTTGAATCTTCACCTTTGTGATCTTCAGGAAGATGAGGAGAACAACAAAAAGAAAGGCACCCCAGGTTATGACAGACTGTTTAAAATCAAGCCCCTTTATACAGACCTTCTTTCAGCGTGTAAGAAACACTTTCACCCCAACAGAGAGATTTCGGTGGATGAGAGAATTGTCGCTGCCAAAGCAAGGCTAGGACTAAAGCGACGTATGAATGACAAAACAACTAAATGGGGTTACAAACTCTTCATTCTAGCCGATTCGTTGTGCGGTTACACCTGGAATTTCTTCGTGTATGAAGGAAAGACGTCTACGTCATCTAGTAAAGGTGTCGGGTACGATTCGGTAATGAGACTCCTCGATCACAAAGACCTCGGCAAAGGTTATAGGTTATACACAGACAGTTTCTACACCACCCCGACTCTTGTCTTGGATTTGTTGCAGAACAGTATTCTCGCTTGTGGCACTTTGCGTCAAACCTCAAGTTTACCGGAGACCAACGACCTAAGCGAAAGATCTGAAAGAGGATCCATCCGCTGGTGTCGACAAGGTCCTCTTCTGTTTGTCAAATGGATGGACATGAGAGAAGTCCTCATGTGTTCAACAATTCACAAGGCTTTCTCGGAGGATACAGTCCCCAGAAACGCCAAGGGTGTCGATGGGGTGTGGAAACCACGTCCAATCCCTGTTCCCTCTGCTGTGAAGGACTACAGCAAATATATGGGAGGTGTTGATCTCTCGGATTGCCTTTTAGAGTATTATAATGTCCTCCACAAGTCCACAAATTGGTACAAGGCCTTCTTCTTCCATTTTCTCGACATCGCAGTGGTCAATAGTTTCATCCTCCACCAAAATTTGGCGAAAGCGAAGATCAAGACCCCTCTCACCCATAAATTGTTCAGGGAAGCACTTGTGTCAGAGTTGGCAAGTGTTGGCCGAGGGAAAGGTCCCCGGACATCTGCATCCAAAGAGTCCAAAAGAAAGTCGGCATATGTGCCTTCCAGCCCTGTCGAATCGAACATCTACTCGCCATCAGACACAGAGTCGCCTCCCTCGCCCGCACAGACGGAGCAATGCTATCCGGAGTATTTCGGTCCAGATGCTTCGTATGGGAGGAAATTATGCGCCATGTGCAAAGTACAAGGAAGTAAAGTCAAGACTCCCATTTACTGCTCCCACTGCAAGGTGGCATTGTGCTTCGTTTCGTCACGTAATTGCTTCAGGAAATGGCACATAGAGGGACATGAGGAAGATTCGTAGACATGTTGCATGTTTGGTGTTTTTTTAGCCTTTAATGACCATTTTGTATGAACTTGTTACTTGTATAGGTATGACTGTATTAAATACAACTAAAGCGATATAGTCTCTTGTTTTTCTTGTTGTAGCCTATTTATTATACAGTGCATGCATGGGCACTGCTAAAATCCAATGTTCATTTTCAAAAGAAATGTTTACTAGTATTTAAAGACCAAGAGTCTTTTTGTACATTAAAATACCTTCTCGGATCACTGTTCAATGTGCTTGATTATAAGTTGCTATACGTTTATTTTTATATTTTTAATTTTAATTTTAAAGTTTTAATAATTTAGTTTACGTTTGTCTGTATAGATATTTTTATTTTTTTAGTTTAAACAAAAGTGAGAAATGCCTTGGCAACTAGATAAAATGTGTAGTTGATAATGATAGAACGTTTCCATTTACGTGATTTCAGTTTTGGTTTACTATAATAAAAGTTTAAATTGATCACTATTTTTGCAGTTCTGTTTGACGTTAGTGGCACAAAAATTACAAACTTTGGCTTTAATAAGAATTATTATGTACTGTTTGTTTTGCCATTGAAGATTCATCATCATGAACAGTTCATTTTGTACTTTTACCGTTTTAATTCCCAATTAGCTTTAGGTAAAGCACACGTTATTGCAGACTGATCTCATAAAATGGCGTGCTATGAATTTGCCGTGCTATCAACACGCATAATCGCTTTTCAGGGTGTTTATAAAACGCCGTTGACTTAACGTTACATTACTGTATATAAATATGTGACCTACCCCAACCCCGTCCCTAAACCTACCCGTCACTGGTGTTAATAGCATTTATGAGTTTTCCCCTACCATCCTAGGAAAAAAAATATCGCTCCCCAGATGTAGATCGACATTTTGCTTCGTTTCGCTCGGACATTTAATGGCGTAACATAGGCTACACGCGGAAATATAATCGCAAAATATGACGGTACGTTTCGGCATGGACATCCACGCGGATAGCTCAAAATGTGTATAGAAAACGTGTATGTTTTACGCAAAGTCATGTATTATGACATTGCTCGTAAATTTTAAGTGTCATTGGTTTTTGTTTGTTGATTTAAGTCAAATTTGTGCGCTCATTCCAAAACTTTTTTGATCTCCAAACTTCAAAAATCAATAGGCTTTATGCCGTGCGTCACGTGACTAACCCGGAAAACGGGTCTCATCGCATCCGCTTGTCAGAGAAAGTGAAGAACTGACTACGATATCTATGGATATTTAAGGTAATCAGCTAACCTAACTAGTTCACTTTGTTATTGGCGTTTTATTCCATTTAAATATCTAAACGTTGCTGTGAAGAATAAAAAATATAAAACGTTTAAATATCAATCTGCACATGTGAGGGATATTGTTTATGCTAATCTTTGCTCGCTCCTTTTAAGTTATCTTGAGTAAAACCGCAAAAAAATTCATGAAGCACATACAAAAGACCTGGACCGGAAGCGATGCGACCTGTTTTACAGAGAATGCGGAAGTAAGTTGTGCATAAAGCCTATTGGTGGGGTTTGGTCTTATTTAGTTCTCTGTAAAATAATTATGGTTTGGAAATGCTTTAGGAAAACCTGCCAGGTAGGTATTTTCACAACCTTGATTTATAACTCTGTATATAATTGACAATGAGTTAAAGGGATAGTTCACCTAAAAATTTTAATTAATTAATTAATCATTAATTACTGACCCTCTTGTCGTTCCAAACCCGTAAGACTTTCGTTCATCTTCATCATCATAAAATTTCATCTTTATGATGAAATCTGAGTTTTCTGTCCCTCCATTGACAGTTACCCAACTACCACTTTGACACTTCAGAAAGTTTACGATGAGATCGTAGAACTAATCCACATGAATTGAGCGATTTAGTCTAAATGGTCTGAAGAGACATGATTGCTTTATATAATGAACAGATTTAGTCTTTTATTCACATATAAATATTGATCAGCGAACACGAACAGAATGTGTTCGCTGAGAATGAATCTCATTGGTTCTCACACGTCAAGCGAAGTTTAAAAAACCACAAGCAGGTTATAGCTGGTATGTTCTATGTCATAGATCAAAACGTGAAAATTTTTAGAGGCTTTGTTAACCACAGACCTTATTTCAGGCGATTTAGCAAAAACCCATTCAAAAATCCCATAGACTTTAGTGCGAGGGAACCGGAAGTCCTAAGATGCTAATCATTTCCGCGTTTTGGCCTACAAAGTGACGTCATAACTTCGGCACTCTATTGGGTCTTATCTAGCAAAATGATCGGTCATTTAAAAAAAAAAAATTAAATGTATATACTTTTTAACCACAATTGTTTGTCTTGTGCTGGTCTGTGACGCGCCAGGCATTACGGCATTACGTTGGAAAGGTCACGCTGGACGTAGGCGGAAGTACCGCCCCATTGTTTTAAACATCCAGGATACACACAGGAAAGGACCATTTTAAACAATAAACTGACAGAAAGACATAAATATGTCATTCAACACAATAAAATTCCTTCTCCACGCTTGTAAACAATGGGTTAGTACTTCCGCCTACGTCCAGCGTGACCTTTCCATTACGTAATGCAGACCAGCACAAGGTGAACAATGAGGTATCCCTTTAATAACCTGCAAAAAAATATGGATTTTATATAGTGATGGATTTTTCAAGTTGTTGAGGCACAACATTATTTTTGTTGAAGATTTTTATTGCCATCTTAAACTATAGTAACCATTACAATATATTGAGCACATTTTCATTATTTAGTCCATCATCTTTATTTGTCTTGTTTTGTTCTCTTTTTTACATTTAATTTGTTTGTTTTATCTTTCATAGTCCCTGCGAGCGCTATGTTCCTTCGATCTTAAACCCTACATCATCTTCATCAGGCCGTCTCCTCCTCTTCCTCAGGAGCGATTCTCTTCCCTGCTGGCCAGAGGAGTAAAGAAACACATGGTCTTCATGTTAAACATTTTTTTCCAGATCATTTACACTAGCAGTCTAACGTTTGACACATCTACTCAATCTTAATAATCTCGTCATAAAACTAAAAGTGATGCCATCTTTCGTTTCTCAAAGAAACTTTCAGTGATCACTACTTTCAGTGATCAGAGAAACTCAAAATTTCGACCCGAAAAAACTAAAAGGGGTAACACTGTCGGGTTTTTTTTCGGGGGGGCGAAATTTTGAGTTTCTCCAATCTTCTCAAAACTCTGGATTCTGATAGAGGGCCATGAGACTTAGACCTGAGTGGATGTCTCTAGAAAATGGAGTCTCTAGACCAGGGGCGGTTCTACAGGGGGGCAAGGGGGGGCAGGTGCCCCCCCACTCTAGAGCCTTGCCCCCCCAGCTGCCCCCCTAACTTTGATGATCCAAAAAAATGTACTTGTAAAAATAACCTGCCACTCCACACGCTTCTCAAAATAGTGAAATAAACAATACATTTACCAAAAGTGAACAATTTAATTTTGTCATTTTAAATGTAGCCTATTATTAGCCCCTCCCCCTGATTCAACGTGCAGCAGAGCGGCGTTCGCTCAGTCTGGCTCTCTCACGCACTCACACACACAGCGAGTCTGCTGTGGGGCGGTGGAGTGGCCCTGCAACCCGACTGGAGAGACTGAGCTGCCCCAGAGCCTCTGAAGGTGAAGTGAGTTTCCCCAGGTGTAGTTTAAACACACGTTTAACTTAGTTACATTTGTAATGAATGTATTGTATGCTAAAGACGATTCAGGATCAGCAAAAACAGCGAGTCTATTACATTAGCCAAAATCATCGGTCAAATCGCTCCCTCGTGATCTTTAAGAGCACTCTTCCCTTTGATTATCTAATTTCGATTTTAGTAAAGACAAGAACAGCTTAATAAAATATAAAATATTGTTTGTATCCATAACGTTAACTGATGATCTCCGCTGTTACGTTACAACACACATCGCCAGTTAGGAGAACGATCATTTGATTCGCTTTTCGGTTGCGCGCCTAAATGGCCAAATGAATACATAAATATATCAAAATGCCAAGTCGAGTATTCACGTAAACACAGTAGAAGTAGCTACTGTGTAACTGTAAGTAGGCTACTGTAAGTATGAGAAACTATGCTCAGTTGATAACTCACCTCATTGTGAAAGCCCTTCACAATTAATATTGAAACATTGTTTGCTAAATATTTGTTTGTTTTTAGTTGTCTATGGACCTAATAATTAGCCTAATACTGTTGAAATTTCATTGAAAAAAGCATGTCTTTAATAATATTATTATATACACTACTAAGATTTTTTATGTTTTTAAAAGAAGTCTCTTGGGCTCACCAAGGCTGCAATTATTTGATAAAAAATACAAAAAAAACAGTAATATTGTGAAAAATATTATTACAATTTAAAACAGCAGTTTTCTATGTGAATATATAGTGAAGTGTAATTTATTCCTGTGTTCAAAGCTGAATTTACAGCATCAGTCTGCAGTGTCACATTATAATATGATGCTCAAGAAACATTTATGATTATTATCCATGTTGAAAACTGTTTTTTACATTTTTATTTCAGGATTCTTTGATGAATAGAAAGTTCAAAAGAACAGAATTGATCTGAAATGGAAAGCTTTTGTAACATTAATCTCAAAGTTTGGGGTCAGTAAGAATTTATTTTTTATTTTTAGGGGAAAGAAATTAGAAAATGCTTTTTCTTGAGCATAAAATCAGCATATTAGAATGATTTCTGAAGGATCATGTGACCCTGAAAACGGATGTGTAATCAGCAACAGTAATGATGTTAAAAATTCAACTTTCAAATTACATTTTAAAATATATTAAAATAGAAAACAGATATTTTAAATCGTCATAATATTTCACAATATTACTGTTTGTCTTTTTTTTTTTCATCAAATTAAGCAGCCTTGGTGAGCAGAAGAAACTTCATTTAAAAACATAAAAAAATCTTACTGATCTAAAACTTTTGACCAGTAGTGTGTATCTTTTACTGAGGCTCTTTTGAAACAATGCATTAACCATAAATAATAAAAAAAAATGGTACCTGACCTCAGTCAAGCAGTTCTATAAATCCAATTCCTCTCAGATATCAATCAATGAAACCAGGTTATAACTGGGGAAATAACAAATACAATAGGATTAAGTAGTCTAAACATACAGTAACTGGTGTGTGCATGTGATAAATCTTTAGGGCCCGAGCACCGGGACCCTCTTGGAATTGCTCTGTTTATTATTATTATTATTATTCTCCAAGATGAATCGTACTTTTGAGGCCTAATTCTGATTTTATATTTGTTGTAAGCTACTTAGTAGCTACATGGCCCTACAGTGTAATGTAAGGATAACCAGAGATTTCACATATTGACTTTTGCATGGGAGTAGTTGAAGAAAGTAGCTGGAGCCTAACCATGAAAAGGAAGGCTAAAAGTGGGGATATTGCCAGCTTTTTTGTGAAAAAAAAAAAAAAAAATCAAAACTAGTACACAGGAGGAAGAGCGTGAGGGAAATGAAAGGCAGTAAACTGGAGAGACCAGGAGGGTCATTTGTGGACTGTAATTATACCTTTTTAATTATAATAAGAACTGGAGTATTGTCCGCTGTTTTATACCTGTCCTCTGCATCTTGGACGCAAATATTGTACTTTTTAAAATAAATTTTCATTTAGCTTTTTATACTTTTACTTTTTTTAAATGCACAATTTTGTTTGAACACTGCACTGGGCTTATTCTTGTTGTGAATTTAAAACCTTTGTAGTGTGTAAGGACACGATTAAACAATATCTAATATACTTTAAAAGTGTTTTTATGTTTGTTTTGTTAAAGCAATTCACATATAGGGATTGCCATACCGTCTACCCCTGCCACCCTGCCAAGACCTCTTGCCACCCCTTTGCCCCCCCATGTAAAATTTTCTAGATCCGCCACTGCTCTAGACCCTTCCTGATATCGAAACTCAAAATTTCGACCAGAAAAAAAAAAACGACAGTGTTACCCCTTTCGGTTTTTTTTTCATTTTCGGGCGAAAAATTAAGTTTCTCCAATCTTCTCAAAACTCTGGATTATGATAGAGGGCTGTGAGACTTTGACCTGAGTGCAAAAATGGAGGCTCTAGACCCTTCCAGAGCTGAGATATCGAAACTCAAAATTTCGACCCGAAAAAAAAACGACAGTGTTACCCCTTACGTTTTTTTTCGTTTTCGGGCGAAAAATTAAGTTTCTCCAATCTTCTCAATACTCTGGATTATGATAGAGGGCCACGAGACTTTGACCTGAGTGCAAAAATGGAGGCTCTAGACCCTTCCAGAGCTGAGATATCAAAATTCAAAATTTCGACCGGAAAAAAAAACGACAGTGTTACCCCTTTCGTTTTTTTTCATTTTCGGGCGAAAAATTAAGTTTCTCCAATCTTCTCAAAACTCTGGATTATGATAGAGGGCTGTGAGACTTTGACCTGAGCGCAAAAATGGAGGCTCTAGACCCTTCCAGAGCTGAGATATCAAAATTCAAAATTTCGACCCGAAAAAAAAAACGACAGTGTTACCCCTTTCGTTTTTTTTCATTTTCGGGCAAAAAATTAAGTTTCTCCAATCTTCTCAAAACTCTGGATTATGATAGAGGGCTGTGAGACTTTGACCTGAGCGCAAAAATGGAGGCTCTAGACCCTTCCAGAGCTGAGATATCAAAATTCAAATTTTCGACCCGAAAAAAAAAACGACAGTGTTACCCCTTTCGTTTTTTTTCATTTTCGGGCGAAAAATTAAGTTTCTCCAATCTTCTCAAAACTCTGGATTATGATAGAGGGCTGTGAGACTTTGACCTGAGCGCAAAAATGGAGGCTCTAGACCCTTCCAGAGCTGAGATATCAAAATTCAAATTTTCGACCCGAAAAAAAAACGACAGTGTTACCCCTTTTGTTTTTTTCATTTTCGGGCGAAAAATTAAGTTTCTCCAATCTTCTCAAAACTCTGGATTATGATAGAGGGCCACGAGACTTTGACCTGAGTGCAAAAATGGAGGCTCTAGACCCTTCCAGAGCTGAGATATCAAAATTCAAAATTTCGACCCGAAAAAAAAAACGACAGTGTTACCCCTTTCGTTTTTTTTCATTTTCGGGCGAAAAATTAAGTTTCTCCAATCTTCTCAAAACTCTGGATTATGATAGAGGGCTGTGAGACTTTGACCTGAGTGCAAAAATGGAGGCTCTAGACCCTTCCAGAGCTGAGATATCAAAATTCAAAATTTCGACCCGAAAAAAAAAACGACAGTGTTACCCCTTTCGTTTTTTTTTCATTTTCGGGCGAAAAATTAAGTTTCTCCAATCTTCTCAAAACTCTGGATTATGATAGAGGGCTGTGAGACTTTGACCTGAGTGCAAAAATGGAGGCTCTAGACCCTTCCAGAGCTGAGATATCAAAATTCAAAATTTCGACCCGAAAAAAAAAACGACAGTGTTACCCCTTTCGTTTTTTTTCATTTTCGGGCGAAAAATTAAGTTTCTCCAATCTTCTCAAAACTCTGGATTATGATAGAGGGCCACGAGACTTTGACCTGAGTGCAAAAATGGAGGCTCTAGACCCTTCCAGAGCTGAGATATCAAAATTCAAAATTTCGACCCGAAAAAAAACGACAGTGTTACCCCTTTCGTTTTTTTTTCATTTTCGGGCGAAAAATTAAGTTTCTCCAATCTTCTCAAAACTCTGGATTATGATAGAGGGCTGTGAAACTTTGACCTGAGCGCAAAAATGGAGGCTCTAGACCCTTCCAGAGCTGAGATATCAAAATTCAAAATTTCGACCCGAAAAAAAAAACGACAGTGTTACCCCTTTCGTTTTTTTAATTTTTGGGTGAAAAATTAAGTTTCTCCAATCTTCTCAAAACTCTGGATTATGATAGAGGGCTGTGAAACTTTGACCTGAGTGCAAAAATGGAGGCTCTAGACCCTTCCAGAGCTGAGATATCAAAATTCAAAATTTCGACCCGAAAAAAAAACGACAGTGTTACCCCTTTTGTTTTTTTTCATTTTCGGGCGAAAAATTAAGTTTCTCCAATCTTCTCAAAACTCTGGATTATGATAGAGGGCTGTGAGACTTTGACCTGAGTGCAAAAATGGAGGCTCTAGACCCTTCCAGAGCTGAGATATAAAAATTCAAAATTTCGACCCGAAAAAAAAACGACAGTGTTACCCCTTTTGTTTTTTTTCATTTTCGGGCGAAAAATTAAGTTTCTCCAATCTTCTCAAAACTCTGGATTATGATAGAGGGCCACGAGACTTTGACCTGAGTGCAAAAATGGAGGCTCTAGACCCTTCCAGAGCTGAGATATCAAAATTCAAAATTTCGAACCGAAAAAAAAAACGACAGTGTTACCCCTTTTGTTTTTTTTCATTTTCGGGCGAAAAATTAAGTTTCTCCAATCTTCTCAAAACTCTGGATTATGATAGAGGGCTGTGAAACTTTGACCTGAGTGCAAAAATGGAGGCTCTAGACCCTTCCAGAGCTGAGATATAAAAATTCAAAATTTCGACCCGAAAAAAAAACGACAGTGTTACCCCTTTTGTTTTTTTTCATTTTCGGGCGAAAAATTAAGTTTCTCCAATCTTCTCAAAACTCTGGATTATGATAGAGGGCCACAAGACTTTGACCTGAGTGCAAAAATGGAGGCTCTAGACCCTTCCAGAGCTGAGATATCAAAATTCAAAATTTCGACCCGAAAAAAAAAACGACAGTGTTACCCCTTTCGTTTTTTTTCATTTTTGGGCGAAAAATTAAGTTTCTCCAATCTTCTCAAAACTCTGGATTATGATAGAGGGCTGTGAGACTTTGACCTGAGTGCAAAAATGGAGGCTCTAGACCCTTCCAGAGCTGAGATATCAAAATTCAAAATTTCGACCCGAAAAAAAAACGACAGTGTTACCCCTTTCGTTTTTTTTCATTTTTGGGCGAAAAATTAAGTTTCTCCAATCTTCTCAAAACTCTGGATTATGATAGAGGGCTGTGAAACTTTGACCTGAGTGCAAAAATGGAGGCTCTAGACCCTTCCAGAGCTGAGATATCAAAATTCAAAATTTCGACCCGAAAAAAAAACGACAGTGTTACCCCTTACGTTTTTTTTGTTTTCAGGCAAAAAATCAAGTTTCTCCAATCTTCTCAATACTCTGGATTATGATAGAGGGCCACGAGACTTTGACCTGAGTGCAAAAATGGAGGCTCTAGACCCTTCCAGAGCTGAGATATCAAAATTCAAAATTTCGAACCGAAAAAAAAACGACAGTGTTACCCCTTACGTTTTTTTTCGTTTTCAGGCAAAAAATCAAGTTTCTCCAATCTTCTCAAAACTCTGGATTATGATAGAGGGCCGCGAGACTTTGACCTGAGTGCAAAAATGGAGGCTCTAGACCCTTCCAGAGCTGAGATATAAACATTCAAAATTTCGACCCGAAAAAAAAACGACAGTGTTACCCCTTTTGTTTTTTTTCATTTTCGGGCGAAAAATTAAGTTTCTCCAATCTTCTCAAAACTCTGGATTATGATAGAGGGCTGTGAGACTTTGACCTGAGTGCAAAAATGGAGGCTCTAGACCCTTCCAGAGCTGAGATATCAAAATTCAAAATTTCGACCCGAAAAAAAAAACGACAGTGTTACCCCTTTCGTTTTTTTTCATTTTCGGGCGAAAAATTAAGTTTCTCCAATCTTCTCAAAACTCTGGATTATGATAGAGGGCCACGAGACTTTGACCTGAGTGCAAAAATGGAGGCTCTAGACCCTTCCAGAGCTGAGATATCAAAATTCAAAATTTCGACCCGAAAAAAAAAACGACAGTGTTACCCCTTTCGTTTTTTTCATTTTTGGGCGAAAAATTAAGTTTCTCCAATCTTCTCAAAACTCTGGATTATGATAGAGGGCTGAGACTTTGACCTGAGTGCAAAAATGGAGGCTCTAGACCCTTCCAGAGCTGAGATATCAAAATTCAAAATTTCGACCCGAAAAAAAACGACAGTGTTACCCCTTTCGTTTTTTTTCATTTTTGGGCGAAAAATTAAGTTTCTCCAATCTTCTCAAAACTCTGGATTATGATAGAGGGCTGTGAGACTTTGACCTGAGTGCAAAAATGGAGGCTCTAGACCCTTCCAGAGCTGAGATATCAAAATTCAAAATTTCGACCCGAAAAAAAAACGACAGTGTTACCCCTTTGTTTTTTTCATTTTCGGGCGAAAAATTAAGTTTCTCCAATCTTCTCAAAACTCTGGATTATGATAGAGGGCTGTGAGACTTTGACCTGAGTGCAAAAATGGAGGCTCTAGACCCTTCCAGAGCTGAGATATCGAAATCAAAATTTCGACCCGAAAAAAAAACGACAGTGTTACCCCTTTCGTTTTTTTTCATTTTCGGGCGAAAAATTAAGTTTCTCCAATCTTCTCAAAACTCTGGATTATGATAGAGGGCCACGAGACTTTGACCTGAGTGCAAAAATGGAGGCTCTAGACCCTTCCAGAGCTGAGATATCAAAATTCAAAATTTCGACCCGAAAAAAAAACGACAGTGTTACCCCTTTCGTTTTTTTTCATTTTCGGGCGAAAAATTAAGTTTCTCCAATCTTCTCAAAACTCTGGATTATGATAGAGGGCTGTGAAACTTTGACCTGAGTGCAAAAATGGAGGCTCTAGACCCTTCCAGAGCTGAGATATCAAAATTCAAAATTTCGACCCGAAAAAAAAACGACAGTGTTACCCCTTTCGTTTTTTTTCATTTTCGGGCGAAAAATTAAGTTTCTCCAATCTTCTCAAAACTCTGGATTATGATAGAGGGCCACGAGACTTTGACCTGAGTGCAAAAATGGAGGCTCTAGACCCTTCCAGAGCTGAGATATCAAAATTCAAAATTTCGACCCGAAAAAAAAAACGACAGTGTTACCCCTTTCGTTTTTTTTTTCATTTTCGGGCGAAAAATTAAGTTTCTCCAATCTTCTCAAAACTCTGGATTATGATAGAGGGCTGTGAGACTTTGACCTGAGTGCAAAAATGGAGGCTCTAGACCCTTCCAGAGCTGAGATATCAAAATTCAAAATTTCGACCCGAAAAAAAAACGACAGTGTTACCCCTTTCGTTTTTTTTTCATTTTCGGGCGAAAAATTAAGTTTCTCCAATCTTCTCAAAACTCTGGATTATGATAGAGGGCTGTGAGACTTTGACCTGAGTGCAAAAATGGAGGCTCTAGACCCTTCCAGAGCTGAGATATCAAAATTCAAAATTTCGACCCGAAAAAAAAACGACAGTGTTACCCTTTTTTTTTTTCATTTTCGGGCGAAAAATTAAGTTTCTCCAATCTTCTCAAAACTCTGGATTATGATAGAGGGCTGTGAGACTTTGACCTGAGTGCAAAAATGGAGGCTCTAGACCCTTCCAGAGCTGAGATATCAAAATTCAAAATTTCGACCCGAAAAAAAAACGACAGTGTTACCCCTTTCGTTTTTTTTCATTTTCGGGCGAAAAATTAAGTTTCTCCAATCTTCTCAAAACTCTGGATTATGATAGAGGGCTGTGAGACTTTGACCTGAGTGCAAAAATGGAGGCTCTAGACCCTTCCAGAGCTGAGATATCAAAATTCAAAATTTCGACCCGAAAAAAAAACGACAGTGTTACCCCTTTCGTTTTTTTTCATTTTTGGGCGAAAAATTAAGTTTCTCCAATCTTCTCAAAACTCTGGATTATGATAGAGGGCTGTGAGACTTTGACCTGAGTGCAAAAATGGAGGCTCTAGACCCTTCCAGAGCTGAGATATCAAAATTCAAAATTTCGACCCGAAAAAAAAACGACAGTGTTACCCCTTTCGTTTTTTTTCATTTTTGGGCGAAAAATTAAGTTTCTCCAATCTTCTCAAAACTCTGGATTATGATAGAGGGCTGTGAGACTTTGACCTGAGTGCAAAAATGGAGGCTCTAGACCCTTCCAGAGCTGAGATATCAAAATTCAAAATTTCGACCCGAAAAAAAAACGACAGTGTTACCCCTTTCGTTTTTTTTCATTTTTGGGCGAAAAATTAAGTTTCTCCAATCTTCTCAAAACTCTGGATTATGATAGAGGGCCTGTGAGACTTTGACCTGAGTGCAAAAATGGAGGCTCTAGACCTTCCAGAGCTGAGATATCAAAATTCAAATTTCGACCCGAAAAAAAAAACGACAGTGTTACCCCTTTCGTTTTTTTTCATTTTCGGGCAAAAAATTAAGTTTCTCCAATCTTCTCAAAACTCTGGATTATGATAGAGGGCGCGAGACTTTGACCTGAGTGCAAAAATGGAGGCTCTAGACCCTTCCAGAGCTGAGATATCAAATTCAAAATTTCGACCCGAAAAAAAACGACAGTGTTACCCCTTTCGTTTTTTTTCATTTTGGGCGAAAAATAAGTTTCTCCAATCTTCTCAAAACTCTGGATTATGATAGAGGGCCTGAGACTTTGACCTGAGTGCAAAAATGGAGGCTCTAGACCCTTCCAGAGCTGAGATATCAAAATTCAAAATTTCGACCCGAAAAAAAAACGACAGTGTTACCCCTTTCGTTTTTTTTCATTTTCGGGCGAAAAATTAAGTTTCTCCAATCTTCTCAAAACTCTGGATTATGATAGAGGGCTGTGAGACTTTGACCTGAGTGCAAAAATGGAGGCTCTAGACCCTTCCAGAGCTGAGATATCAAAATTCAAAATTTCGACCCGAAAAAAAAACGACAGTGTTACCCCTTTCGTTTTTTTTTCATTTTTGGGCGAAAAATTAAGTTTCTCCAATCTTCTCAAAACTCTGGATTATGATAGAGGGCTGTGAGACTTTGACCTGAGTGCAAAAATGGAGGCTCTAGACCCTTCCAGAGCTGAGATATCAAAATTCAAAATTTCGACCCGAAAAAAAAACGACAGTGTTACCCCTTTCGTTTTTTTTCATTTTCGGGCGAAAAATTAAGTTTCTCCAATCTTCTCAAAACTCTGGATTATGATAGAGGGCCACGAGACTTTGACCTGAGTGCAAAAATGGAGGCTCTAGACCCTTCCAGAGCTGAGATATCAAAATTCAAAATTTCGACCCGAAAAAAAAAACGACAGTGTTACCCCTTTCGTTTTTTTCATTTTCGGGCAAAAAATTAAGTTTCTCCAATCTTCTCAAAACTCTGGATTATGATAGAGGGCTGTGAGACTTTGACCTGAGTGCAAAAATGGAGGCTCTAGACCCTTCCAGAGCTGAGATATCAAAATTCAAAATTTCGACCCGAAAAAAAAAACGACAGTGTTACCCCTTTCGTTTTTTTTCATTTTTCGGGCGAAAAATTAAGTTTCTCCAATCTTCTCAAAACTCTGGATTATGATAGAGGCCTGTGAGACTTTGACCTGAGTGCAAAAATGGAGGCTCTAGACCCTTCCAGAGCTGAGATATCAAAATTCAAAATTTCGACCCGAAAAAAAAACGACAGTGTTACCCCTTTCGTTTTTTTTCATTTTTGGGCGAAAAATTAAGTTTCTCCAATCTTCTCAAACTCTGGATTATGATAGAGGGCTGTGAGACTTTGACCTGAGTGCAAAAATGGAGGCTCTAGACCCTTCCAGAGCTGAGATATCAAAATTCAAAATTTCGACCCGAAAAAAAAAACGACAGTGTTACCCCTTTCGTTTTTTTTCATTTTCGGGCGAAAAATTAAGTTTCTCCAATCTTCTCAAAACTCTGGATTATGATAGAGGGCTGTGAGACTTTGACCTGAGTGCAAAAATGGAGGCTCTAGACCCTTCCAGAGCTGAGATATCAAAATTCAAAATTTCGACCCGAAAAAAAAAACGACAGTGTTACCCCTTTCGTTTTTTTTTCATTTTCGGGCGAAAAATTAAGTTTCTCCAATCTTCTCAAAACTCTGGATTATGATAGAGGGCTGTGAGACTTTGACCTGAGTGCAAAAATGGAGGCTCTAGACCCTTCCAGAGCTGAGATATCAAAATTCAAAATTTCGACCCGAAAAAAAAACGACAGTGTTACCCCTTTCGTTTTTTTTCATTTTCGGGCGAAAAATTAAGTTTCTCCAATCTTCTCAAAACTCTGGATTATGATAGAGGGCTGTGAGACTTTGACCTGAGTGCAAAAATGGAGGCTCTAGACCCTTCCAGAGCTGAGATATCAAAATTCAAAATTTCGACCCGAAAAAAAAACGACAGTGTTACCCCTTTCGTTTTTTTCATTTTGGGCGAAAAATTAAGTTTCTCCAATCTTCTCAAAACTCTGGATTATGATAGAGGGCTGTGAGACTTTGACCTGAGTGCAAAAATGGAGGCTCTAGACCCTTCCAGAGCTGAGATATCAAAATTCAAAATTTCGACCCGAAAAAAAAACGACAGTGTTACCCCTTTCGTTTTTTTTCATTTTCGGGCGAAAAATTAAGTTTCTCCAATCTTCTCAAAACTCTGGATTATGATAGAGGGCTGTGAGACTTTGACCTGAGTGCAAAAATGGAGGCTCTAGACCCTTCCAGAGCTGAGATATCAAAATTCAAAATTTCGACCCGAAAAAAAAAACGACAGTGTTACCCCTTTCGTTTTTTTTCATTTTCGGGCGAAAAATTAAGTTTCTCCAATCTTCTCAAAACTCTGGATTATGATAGAGGGCCACGAGACTTTGACCTGAGTGCAAAAATGGAGGCTCTAGACCCTTCCAGAGCTGAGATATCAAAATTCAAAATTTCGACCCGAAAAAAAAACGACAGTGTTACCCCTTTCGTTTTTTTTTGTTTTCGGGCGAAAAATTAAGTTTCTCCAATCTTCTCAAACTCTGGATTATGATAGAGGGCACGAGACTTTGACCTGAGTGCAAAAATGGAGGCTCTAGACCCTTCCAGAGCTGAGATATCAAAATTCAAAATTTCGACCCGAAAAAAAAACGACAGTGTTACCCCTTTCGTTTTTTTTCATTTTCGGGCGAAAAAATTAAGTTTCTCCAATCTTCTCAAAACTCTGGATTATGATAGAGGGCGTGAGACTTTGACCTGAGTGCAAAAATGGAGGCTCTAGACCCTTCCAGAGCTGAGATATCAAAATTCAAATTTCGA
>NW_024121377.1:2438918-2493862 GCF_016745375.1 Pimephales promelas | reverse complement strand
GTTACCCCTTTCGTTTTTTGTTTTTAGGGCGAAAAATTTAGTTTCTCCAATCTTCTCAAAACTCTGGATTCTGATAGAGGGCAATGAGACTTTGACCTGAGTGCAAAAATGGAGGCTCTAGACCCTTCCAGAGCTGAGATATCGAACTCAAAAATTTCGACCCGAAAAAAAAAAACGACAGTGGTACCCCTTTCGTTTTTTTTTTTCGGGCGAAAAATTAAGTTTCTCCAATCTTCTCAAAACTCTGGATTCGATAGGGCGCGAGACTTTGACCTGAGTGCAAAAATGGAGGCTCTAGACCCTCCAGAGCTGAGATATCGAACTTCAAAATTTCGACCCGAAAAAAAAACGACAGTGTTACCCCTTACGTTTTTTTTCGTTTTCGGGCGAAAAATCAAGTTTCTCCAATCTTCTCAAAACTCTGGATTATGATAGAGGGCCGCGAGACTTTGACCTGAGCGCAAAAATGGAGGCTCTAGACCCTTCCAGAGCTGAGATATCGAAACTCAAAATTTCGACCCGAAAAAAAACGACAGTGTTACCCCTTACGTTTTTTTTTGTTTTCGGGCGAAAAATCAAGTTTCTCCAATCTTCTCAAAACTCTGGATTATGATAGAGGGCCGCGAGACTTTGACCTGAGCGCAAAAATGGAGGCTCTAGACCCTTCCAGAGCTGAGATATCGAAACTCAAAATTTCGACCCGAAAAAAAACGACAGTGTTACCCCTTACGTTTTTTTTTGTTTTCGGGCGAAAAAATCAAGTTTCTCCAATCTTCTCAAAACTCTGGATTATGATAGAGGGCCGCGAGACTTTGACCTGAGCGCAAAAATGGAGGCTCTAGACCCTTCCAGAGCTGAGATATCGAAACTCAAAATTTCGACCCGAAAAAAAAACGACAGTGTTACCCCTTACGTTTTTTTCGTTTTCGGGCGAAAAATCAAGTTTCTCCAATCTTCTCAAAACTCTGGATTATGATAGAGGGCCACGAGACTTTGACCTGAGCGCAAAAATGGAGGCTCTAGACCCTTCCAGAGCTGAGATATCGAAACTCAAAATTTCGACCCGAAAAAAAAACGACAGTGTTACCCCTTACGTTTTTTTTTTCGTTTTCGGGCGAAAAATCAAGTTTCTCCAATCTTCTCAAAACTCTGGATTATGATAGAGGGCCACGAGACTTTGACCTGAGCGCAAAAATGGAGGCTCTAGACCCTTCCAGAGCTGAGATATCGAAACTCAAAATTTCGACCCGAAAAAAAAAACGACAGTGTTACCCCTTACGTTTTTTTCGTTTTCGGGCGAAAAATCAAGTTTCTCCAATCTTCTCAAAACTCTGGATTATGATAGAGGGCCGCGAGACTTTGACCTGAGCGCAAAAATGGAGGCTCTAGACCCTTCCAGAGCTGAGATATCGAAACTCAAAATTTCGACCCGAAAAAAAAACGACAGTGTTACCCCTTACGTTTTTTTCGTTTTCGGGCGAAAAATCAAGTTTCTCCAATCTTCTCAAAACTCTGGATTATGATAGAGGGCCGCGAGACTTTGACCTGAGCGCAAAAATGGAGGCTCTAGACCCTTCCAGAGCTGAGATATCGAAACTCAAAATTTCGACCCGAAAAAAAAACGACAGTGTTACCCCTTACGTTTTTTTTGTTTTCGGGCGAAAAATCAAGTTTCTCCAATCTTCTCAAAACTCTGGATTATGATAGAGGGCCGCGAGACTTTGACCTGAGCGCAAAAATGGAGGCTCTAGACCCTTCCAGAGCTGAGATATCGAAACTCAAAATTTCGACCCGAAAAAAAAACGACAGTGTTACCCCTTACGTTTTTTTTGTTTTCGGGCGAAAAATCAAGTTTCTCCAATCTTCTCAAAACTCTGGATTATGATAGAGGGCCGCGAGACTTTGACCTGAGCGCAAAAATGGAGGCTCTAGACCCTTCCAGAGCTGAGATATCGAAACTCAAAATTTCGACCCGAAAAAAAAACGACAGTGTTACCCCTTACGTTTTTTTCGTTTTCGGGCGAAAAATCAAGTTTCTCCAATCTTCTCAAAACTCTGGATTATGATAGAGGGCCGCGAGACTTTGACCTGAGCGCAAAAATGGAGGCTCTAGACCCTTCCAGAGCTGAGATATCGAAACTCAAAATTTCGACCCGAAAAAAAAACGACAGTGTTACCCCTTACGTTTTTTTTCATTTTCGGGCGAAAAATCAAGTTTCTCCAATCTTCTCAAAACTCTGGATTATGATAGAGGGCCGCGAGACTTTGACCTGAGCGCAAAAATGGAGGCTCTAGACCCTTCCAGAGCTGAGATATCGAAACTCAAAATTTCGACCCGAAAAAAAAACGACAGTGTTACCCCTTACGTTTTTTTTCGTTTTCGGGCGAAAAATCAAGTTTCTCCAATCTTCTCAAAACTCTGGATTATGATAGAGGGCCGCGAGACTTTGACCTGAGCGCAAAAATGGAGGCTCTAGACCCTTCCAGAGCTGAGATATCGAAACTCAAAATTTCGACCCGAAAAAAAAACGACAGTGTTACCCCTTACGTTTTTTTTCGTTTTCGGGCGAAAAATCAAGTTTCTCCAATCTTCTCAAAACTCTGGATTATGATAGAGGGCCGCGAGACTTTGACCTGAGCGCAAAAATGGAGGCTCTAGACCCTTCCAGAGCTGAGATATCGAAACTCAAAATTTCGACCCGAAAAAAAAACGACAGTGTTACCCCTTACGTTTTTTTTCGTTTTCGGGCGAAAAATCAAGTTTCTCCAATCTTCTCAAAACTCTGGATTATGATAGAGGGCCGCGAGACTTTGACCTGAGCGCAAAAATGGAGGCTCTAGACCCTTCCAGAGCTGAGATATCGAAACTCAAAATTTCGACCCGAAAAAAAAAACGACAGTGTTACCCCTTACGTTTTTTTTCGTTTTCGGGCGAAAAATCAAGTTTCTCCAATCTTCTCAAAACTCTGGATTATGATAGAGGGCCGCGAGACTTTGACCTGAGCGCAAAAATGGAGGCTCTAGACCCTTCCAGAGCTGAGATATCGAAACTCAAAATTTCGACCCGAAAAAAAAACGACAGTGTTACCCCTTACGTTTTTTTTCATTTTCGGGCGAAAAATCAAGTTTCTCCAATCTTCTCAAAACTCTGGATTATGATAGAGGGCCGCGAGACTTTGACCTGAGCGCAAAAATGGAGGCTCTAGACCCTTCCAGAGCTGAGATATCGAAACTCAAAATTTCGACCCGAAAAAAAAACGACAGTGTTACCCCTTACGTTTTTTTTCGTTTTCGGGCGAAAAATCAAGTTTCTCCAATCTTCTCAAAACTCTGGATTATGATAGAGGGCCGCGAGACTTTGACCTGAGCGCAAAAATGGAGGCTCTAGACCCTTCCAGAGCTGAGATATCGAAACTCAAAATTTCGACCCGAAAAAAAAACGACAGTGTTACCCCTTACGTTTTTTTTCGTTTTCGGGCGAAAAATCAAGTTTCTCCAATCTTCTCAAAACTCTGGATTATGATAGAGGGCCGCGAGACTTTGACCTGAGCGCAAAAATGGAGGCTCTAGACCCTTCCAGAGCTGAGATATCGAAACTCAAAATTTCGACCCGAAAAAAAAACGACAGTGTTACCCCTTACGTTTTTTTTCGTTTTCGGGCGAAAAATCAAGTTTCTCCAATCTTCTCAAAACTCTGGATTATGATAGAGGGCCGCGAGACTTTGACCTGAGCGCAAAAATGGAGGCTCTAGACCCTTCCAGAGCTGAGATATCGAAACTCAAAATTTCGACCCGAAAAAAAAAACGACAGTGTTACCCCTTACGTTTTTTTTCGTTTTCGGGCGAAAAATCAAGTTTCTCCAATCTTCTCAAAACTCTGGATTATGATAGAGGGCCGCGAGACTTTGACCTGAGCGCAAAAATGGAGGCTCTAGACCCTTCCAGAGCTGAGATATCGAAACTCAAAATTTCGACCCGAAAAAAAAACGACAGTGTTACCCCTTACGTTTTTTTCGTTTTCGGGCGAAAAATCAAGTTTCTCCAATCTTCTCAAAACTCTGGATTATGATAGAGGGCCGCGAGACTTTGACCTGAGCGCAAAAATGGAGGCTCTAGACCCTTCCAGAGCTGAGATATCGAAACTCAAAATTTCGACCCGAAAAAAAAACGACAGTGTTACCCCTTACGTTTTTTTCGTTTTCGGGCGAAAAATCAAGTTTCTCCAATCTTCTCAAAACTCTGGATTATGATAGAGGGCCGCGAGACTTTGACCTGAGCGCAAAAATGGAGGCTCTAGACCCTTCCAGAGCTGAGATATCGAAACTCAAAATTTCGACCCGAAAAAAAAACGACAGTGTTACCCCTTACGTTTTTTTTCGTTTTCGGGCGAAAAATCAAGTTTCTCCAATCTTCTCAAAACTCTGGATTATGATAGAGGGCCGCGAGACTTTGACCTGAGCGCAAAAATGGAGGCTCTAGACCCTTCCAGAGCTGAGATATCGAAACTCAAAATTTCGACCCGAAAAAAAAAACGACAGTGTTACCCCTTACGTTTTTTTTTCGTTTTCGGGCGAAAAATCAAGTTTCTCCAATCTTCTCAAAACTCTGGATTATGATAGAGGGCCGCGAGACTTTGACCTGAGTGCAAAAATGGAGGCTCTAGACCCTTCCAGAGCTGAGATATCGAAACTCAAACATTCGACCCGAAAAAAAAAAACGACAGTGTTACCCCTTTCGTTTTTTTTTTTTTTGGGCGAAAAATTAAGTTTCTCCAATCTTCTCAAAACTCTGGATTCTGATAGAGGGCCATGAGACTTAAACCTGAGTGCAAAAATGGAGTCTCTAGACCCTTCCAGAGCTGAGATATTGAGATCCCACGTAGCATTTATGCCATTATAAAAATAGTGCGTCTGTTAAAATTTTCTCCATAGTTAAAAAGCAAGCTAACAAAACTTGCAAACTAGCATTAGGGAAGAGGCCAGAGGGATCGTTCTGCCTCCACCTAAGCTCCGCCCACAAAAAAAGGTCCCCAAGTTTACTAACTGAAAAGGGTCACATGACCTGGCAATATTGCACTGCAGTCTCACCTGTAGAATTCCTCTCGCTCCCGTTCATCCAGCTCCGTAATGATGTACGTAAGTGTGCGCTCGATCCTGGGAATAATCACTGAGAGGAAAAACACACAAGCGTCACATGATCTAGTTGTTTTATAAGTGGACTCGTTTATGAATATGAACAAATCTTTTTTCGTGTCATTTGGTTCATTCAACGAAGAAAATGAACGAATTGACTCGGAAAAAGATTTGTTCAATTTGATCAATTTGAGTTCGAACAGGAGAGTCACGAACGCGGATCACAGAACAGAGCAAGGCGAACATTTGCGCTTATAAAACTTAAACTTTTTTTTTTTTAAATAAGCCATCGTTTCGCTTGATAAGACCCTTATTCATCTCCTGGAATCATTTAAAGCCCTTTGAACAGTTTTGGACCTTGAACCGTTTGGACCCCATTGAAGTCCATTATATGGAGAAAAATGCTGGAAAGTTTTCATCAAAAACCTTAATTTCTTTTCGACTTAAGCAAGAAAGACATGGACATCTTGGATGACATGGGGGTGAGGAAATTATCAGCAAATGTTTTTTTTAAAAGTGAACTACTCTTTTAATTGTCAAAATAATCGACTGATTACTTGATTTGGATAACATTTGGAGGGGGAGGGGCAACACAATACAATTATGTTGAGAGCTGTCGTTCCTAACACACACTTTGCGTTGCTGTTTGCGAATGTTCGTTAGAACTATAGTTTCGGGAAACACCGACTCGTTGAACTGTGATAACGACCATAGTTGGCTAACGATGCTTTCGGGAAACAGAGCGTTACTGACAGACTGGGAAAAGAGGAGCCGCAACAATATGAGAAAAATAACGTGTTTTTGAACATTCAAGCATAAAACCCTGTTCTAGTAGAGCCTAAAAACAAAACCAAGACTGTAAAAGAGCATAATGAATGAATGAACGAGGCATTTATATAGCGCTTTTAAGCGTTTTCCAATCATATCAGGGAATCGCTCCTCAATCTGATAGGTAAACAAGCCTAGATCTCACCGTGCTCGATGGCGTTCACACGGCGGTTTGTGATCTTGATGGCCTCGTCCAGTGTCACGAAAGATGTCTGTATGTGAATGAATCACAAAAGACACTGATTAAAAACATTGAAAAAGCAGATTTCTCTAATATGTGTGTAAATGTTTAACGGTGACTGACCTGCAGCGAGGCCAGCTCCACGAGCAGCTCCACGGCTTTAGCGTAGTTCCTCTTCAGACGAGACAGCTGTTCTCCACCTCTGGCCAGACCAGTGAGCTCATAACCTACAGAAGAAAATCAAACTCTGAGGATGATGATGATCATGGGTATTTCCTCTGAAAACATGAAGGGAACAGGATTCTTACTGTCTCCTCCCTCATGGAAATGCTCAAACACCGGAAGAGTGACTCCTGAGAACAAACACGGAAAAGAGATTGATTGATTTTAGATATATTTGCAAAATATATGAGTGGCTTCTGTGATTTACACTGGATGTCTCTCTCTTCTCTGGCCTTCAACAAGTGATAAATGTTTCAGAACAGACCATGCCAATATTAGCGAGACAGCTGATAAAACTGTGGAGGAGCTCATTACAGTTTTTCTCCGTCGCTTTGGTGCATTTCTCACATCACTATGCACTCACATGCACTTCTCAAAACAATTAGTACAAACTGCAAAACTTAGTTTATAACCTGCAAAAGCGCGGATAACTCATTCCTCAAAAGCAAGTATTCATGTCATTGAAAGTGTCAGTGTCGTCAAGATGAAAAGTACTGACACCAGTGTTTATGAACAAGATAGTCAAATGGCTTTGTCATGTTTTCATTATGAAAGTTTACTCTGTAAGTGTTTGCCAATGCAAAAAAAGTCAGATCTTGGAGACACTATACCTGAAAATGCTCAAGACAACACTATATACTATTTGCGCAGCCATTTGAAAACTACAGTAAAGTTTCACTTTACTGTATTTACGTAGTGAGGTACAGTAATTGAGTACAAGACACTGAATATGTATGTTTCACATTTTTACTGCATGCTCTTTGCAATTCTAACTTGTTCAAAACATTGTGCAAAAGAAAAAAATACACCCTTATTTTTCAACAAACATAAACTCCCATTGGGTAGATCGGTGCACAACTGGAAACAATATCACAGTACATATTGGAACTGAACATACATATACTGTAAATCATTCATGCACATCTCTTCTAATCAGTGAAAGCTGAGGTTCACCTGCGAGAAATTGTTCAATTTAGGATTAAAAAAGTTTGGTTTTTTTTAAAGATAATAAAAAAAATGTAAAATTTGCTTGACGGATTTTGACAACTAGTTTAACATTTTTGTATGTGATGACTCAAGCAATGAAATGAGGACTATTAGTTTTCTATGGAATGACTTCAGCATTCACAAGTATAGGTAATTTGGACTGATATGACATAAGCAAATGATAATGTTATAAAACAGCAGCAGAGAGTTGTATGTCCAAAAGCATTTGCAATTTGTTGGAAGGAATGAGAAACTGCTACTATGATGTGCACAAATGACTAAATGTTGTGGAGGTTGAACTAACTGTTGTGCAAATGTAAATAGTGATGTGAGAAATGCACCAAAGCGACGGAGAAAAACTGTAAAAAGAGATGGGAAGTACCAATGGCAGGTTTTTGGAAAGAGTGTGTGAAGATTTAAAGAAGAGGCAAACAGCTGTATATCAAAAACAGCATATCATTCATGAGTGTGATCATCAGATGTTCTGCATCACGGCTTTGTTCTCTTCATTCATAAAGTCTAAACTTAGATTTATTGCAGTGAGTGGAACTTTTCCTCCGACAACAGACAGACAGACAGACAGACAAGATAGATAGATAGATAGATAGATAGATAGATAGATAGATAGATAGATAGATAGATAGATAGATAGATAGATAGATAGATAGATAGATAGATAGATAGATAGATAAACAAACCTGCAACATTGTCCCTTTTTGCTCTGACCTTCACCTGGGCCTTGTTCACGTTCTGAATGACTGTAGTACTGACAGGATTCAAACACATTCGGTGAGATTCTGCAGTTAAACTCATCCTCAGACATTAAGAAGTGTTTCTTTAATGACAGTTTCTACTACCTGAAGTCACCAGCAGCAAACTTGGCCTCAGCCAATGAGAAGGCAGCTTCCCTCATCACCTCTCCCATCAGAGTCTTAGTCTGGAGGGTTAAAACATAGTTTCAAAAACCTCAAATAACACACAAGACAACAAATAAAACAAGGACAGATATCTAAAATAAGGGCATATGTATGATGATGTTATACCTCAATTATTTTTCTAAGAATTTGACGAAATCGCATGGACAGAGCATCAGCTTTCTTCTTCAGCAAACTACGGCCAGTTTGAGCTCCTTTCAGTCGGGCTTTCATAATGGTCTGAGCCCTGATCCAATGAAAATAAAATAAATAAAAAATAATAATAATTATACACACACACACACACACACACACACACACACACACAGAGGCTATGGTTATTATTAGGCAACATTTATTTAGACAATTTTAATGCATATTTTATTTTATATTTTATAAATTTTATATGATTAATTAAATATACATTGATATTGTAGATTACAACTATTATATTTCTTTATTATATGTATTTTAAGCTTTTGTCCAGAATCTCTTAGTTATGGTCAGTAGACTGTCAAGCAGTGAAGGGCTCACATGACTGTGAATAATATCACTTCCTCTTCTGAATCCACTCGAATTTACTATACAATTTAGTTTCAAGATATTTTTATGAAAACAACTTCTAAAATATTGTAATCCATCATAAAGAGTTATATGTTATTCTGCAGACAAAAGGTCTCTGCTTTATGATATATCGTACACTGATAATGTACAATCAATATTACAATCTATATTATGATTGCTGATTTAGAAATAACATATAAATTTAGCGTAATATACACGCTTTCTTTGACTCTTCATCCTTGACAAATTCATAAATCATAAATCCTAGATGACGCACGACTCCAGGGCATTCAATATTATCTTAGTTCGTGCTTTGACATTCTATATAAAATTATTAACTCTTAAAAATGTATTTATCAGATGCTGTCACTCGGTTATTTTCATGCACGATCAAAAATATGAAATCTGATTTGACGTCACGAGCATCATACTCACATTCTAGAGGGAAATACGTCGATCCGTTCTTTTCCCGACATCTTTCTTCTTTAATTTAAACACTATATCAAACTACTGAGACGCTTTGCCGATTAAATCGTTCAAATATAGCGTCCGTTTATTCAATATCACGATTAAATGATTATAATACCATCGCTATGACCCGAGCTACAGGACGCAGGATTTGATGATCAGCTGACTGGAGGTCACGTGATTCCTCCCGAATGCGGCGATTGGTCGCGTCACTTCCGTGCGTGTCTGTGTATTCATGTTACAAAATAGCGGTTGACTGTAATGCATCTGTTTGTTTTGGATTTGAAAAAAAAAAAAAAATACAATATAATATATAAACCTAAAAATATGCTGTCTCTTCATATTGCTCAATATTGTATTTATAGTGAAAATATGTTATCCTTTCTAAACAACGAACATCAGAACGATAAGAACAAACAATCGGTATTTGTAGTGACTGATCAGTTACCCTCTTAAAACCCTCTTTAAAAATATTCATAATATAAATATTTTCAAGAAAATATAATGTTAGCCCTGGTGAACGCTTGTGTGCCAACGCGTTTGTGAAATAAACGGTATTTTTTCACCCACACTCTGATTATTTAATCAGAAAGCCTCGTTTTTCCTTCCAAGATGCACCTTGTTACTTTTTCGAACTTGCCCCATACCAGTTAACAACACTAATACAACGTAAGTGACTTTTATTTTGAAGTAACGCCATATTCATGCAACATCCCTGTTATACGCTTGTTGCTGCTCGCTTCATTCTTTCTCGGATCGCTGTATCAATGGCAAACTAACAGTCGCCGAAATACTAAAGTTTCTAGATATTTGAGGGTTTAAAGTGAGCAGTCTGTGACACCTGTCAGGTGGGATTGAGTTACCTCCACATCCGTGATGGTTCTGCTCATGTTGAGCTCATGTTTGGGATGATATGAGTGTTTAATTGCTGCTGTCATCATAGAGCATGTGCCGCACGCGCTCGCATAGGCATAGACCGACAGAAAGACAAGATTAATAGATACCTTAATAGATAGATTATTGTATTCTATTTTAACCATAAATACAATAATAAACCAATATAAATAATTAATCTACCAATGCCACTTCCTTAAGAAAAAAACCCGTTCCAAATCAAATATGACACATTTATAATATTAATTAATTTTTTTACAGTGTAAACTGGGTCTTTATAGATGAAATAGAGATCTGTCTTTAAAATTTTGTGAGGAGGATGATCACATTTGGGTTTCCGTGTCAACTAAAGACTGAAAATCAATTGACTTTAATTTGTTTATGTTGGGTTGGTGTCTTTGTGTGTGGTGTATTTTGAAGCCAAAGACAAATTTCCACAATAAAGGAACCATGTAAACAAATCAGACATCAGATCTATTAAAATTAATGCAGTTATTCTAGTGCTCGTTAAAGAAGCGCTAGTGTTTGGATATGATCTCAGCTCTGCTTGTTTTTCTTGTGTAGAGATGCCGGGCCTCAGCTGTAGGTTTTACCAGCACCGTTTCCCGGAGGTGGAGGATGTGGTGATGGTGAACGTGCGCTCCATCGCAGAGATGGGCGCGTATGTCAGTCTGCTGGAGTATAACAACATCGAGGGCATGATCCTGCTGAGCGAGCTGTCGCGCAGGCGCATCCGCTCCATCAACAAACTTATCCGCATCGGACGCAACGAATGCGTGGTGGTCATCAGAGTGGACAAAGAGAAGGGTAAAAGAAATAGCCTATTAATTCCTTAAAGTTGCTGTCGGCAAGTCTGGCTAATTGGTTCGCCACTGGGGGAAATAAAAGCAAACTGGAAGGATAAAAGCATCTCTTCATCTTTCATCTTAGTTGTAGTTCTTGTGTTTCTGCTCGTCTCTTCTCTTTTTCTGTTCTTGTCGTTTCTCTTTGCTTCAGTGATTCTGCTTGTTAATCATCACTAATGCCCAATCATCGCTTGATTATCTCAATAACTCCAACACTGAGTCAGAGTTGCTTTAACACTGTAGTGTGGAGAAAACAAACACTTCAAACTTTAATTTTAAAGGAGTAGTTCACTTAAAAAAACTTTTGCTGATAATTTACTTAATTTACTCACCCCCATGTCATCCAAGATGTCCACGTCTTTCTTTCTTCAGTCAAAAAGAAATTAAGGTTTTTTAACATTCCAGGATTTTCTCCATATAATGGACTTCAATGGGGTCCAAACAGTTCAAGGTCCAAAAGTTTCAGTGCAGCTTCAAAGGGCTTTAAACGACACCAGACGGTGAATAAGGGTCTTATCAAGCGAAACGATCGCTCATTTCAAAAATAAATAAAGTTTAAGTTTTATAAGCACAAATGCTCGCCTTGCTCTGTTCTATGATGCGCGTTCGTGACTCGAACTCGTTCATCAAAATGAACAAATAATTTTTTGAGTCATTTGGTTCATTTTGTTCGTTGAATCAACCAAATGACTCAAAAAAAAGAGTCGTTCATTTTGATGAACGAGTTCGAACAGGAGAGTCATGAACATTTGTGCTTTTAAAACTTAAACTTTGTTATTTATTTTTTAAATGAGTGATCGTTTCGCTAGATAAGACCCTTATTCATCGTCTGGTGTCGTTTAAAGCTGCACTGAAACTCTCATTTGGACCATGAACCATTTGGTTCCCATTGAAGTCCATTATATGGAGAAAAATCCTGGAATGTTTTCATCAAAAACTTAATTACTATCCGACTAAAGAAAGAAAGACATGGACATCTTGGATGACATGGGGGTGAGTAAATTATCAGCAAAAGTTTTTTTAACACTGAGGATTTTGCGGTGTGGCTCTTGAATGGTCTTGACTACACCTCTGTAACCAAGTGTTGTAAATTTTAACCGGTTGATGGAAAAGTATTAAAAAAATGTGTCAAAAATCCCACTTTTCTTCTACAGGATACATAGATTTGTCCAAACGAAGAGTGTCTCCGGAAGAAGCCATCAAGTGTGAAGATAAATTCACCAAATCTAAAACCGTGAGTGGTTGTTTTCTAAATGAAAGTGAAATTATTTTGTATTATTATTTGTGGTTTGAGGATGTTGTTGTGCTGCAGGTGTACAGTATTCTACGGCATGTCGCTGAAGTGTTGGAGTATACTAAAGACGAGCAGTTGGAGAGTTTATTCCAGCGCACCGCATGGGTGTTTGACGAGAAATACAAGAAACCTGGATATGGAGCCTATGATGTCTTCAAACAAGCCGTGTCGTAAGTGTTTGAGTGATGAAGGTGCGTTCATGCCGTGTCGTAATTACCACTTGTAATTACTAGGGCTGTAATCAACCAAAGAAAATCTTGGTCGACTGAAGTGCTGAAATTTCGACTGTATAGAAAACACATAGCGAGGATTAGGGCTGCACGATATTGGTAAAAAATGGCATTGCGATATTTTATTTTTCTGCAATATAAAAACTATTTCACCAGATGACTTGAATAGCTCTATTTGGAAAGAATGAATCATTCTAGAATGACTGTAAATCCACAAAGAAACGTTAACTTTAATAAATGGAACCTTTATTGTAAAATATTTCCGATTTATGTCTCTTGAGTTCAGTGTTGGGCAGATCAGTTGTTTTAACCATTCATTAAAGTGAATCGCTTCAAAGGAGTCATTAGTTTGCGAATCGGACGTGTCATTAAAGGTGTAGTTCACTTTTAAAAAAAACTTTTGCTGATAATTTACTCACCCCCATGTCATCCAAGATGTCCACGTCTTTCTTTCTTCAGTCGAAAAGAAATTAAGGTTTTTGATGAAAACATTCCAGGATTTTTCTCCATATAATGGACTTCAATGGGAACCAAACGGTTCAAACTGCAAACTAGTCAAAGGGCTTTAAACGATTCCAGACGATGAATAAGGGTCGTATCAAGCGAAATGATCGCTCATTTAATAAAAAAATAACAAAGTTTAAGTTTTATAAGCTCAAATGGTCGCCTTGCTCTGTTCTGTGATGCACGTTTGTGACTCTCCTGTTCGAACTCGTTTATTAAAATGAACAAATCTTTTTTCGTGTCATTTGTTTCATTCAACGAACGAAATGAACGAGTTGACTCAGGAAAAGATTTGTTCATTTTGATGAACGAGTTCGAACAGGAGAGTCACGATCGCGCATCACAGAACAGGGCGCTTTGAAAGCGCTTTAAAGCACTTTGAACAGTTTGCACTGAAACGGTCTTTTTGGACCTTGAACCGTTTGGTTCCCATTGAAGTCCATCATATGAGTAGAACGTCGGAATTATTACGGTTATGACATGGCGTGAACGCAGCATAAACAGAGCAAGACTTGAACTGAACATGGAAATGAAATGAAATGTGAAATGTTTAGCTTACTTGCTCGTTGTTTGTTTCCACAGTGATCCCGCCATCCTGGATGGTTTGGATTTGACCGAGGAAGAGAGAAACGTGCTCATCGACAACATCAACAGACGGCTCACTCCACAGGCTGTCAAAATAAGAGCTGGTATTTTATTATAAACATGTATTGCACTCTTCACAATACAGGTAGTTTAAATGCAAAGTAACAAAGTATTTTAATTGACCTTTTTAATTTTAATTTTAAAAAATATTTAGACATATAAATATATCCACAATAGAACCGGAAAACCATACAATGCTGAATAAAGTCGTAGTTTGTTATTTTTGGACCAAAATGAATTTTCGATGCTTCAAAAGTTGTAACTAACCCACTGATGGCACATGACTACTTTGATGATGTCTTTATAGTGTCAAAAATATCTCATTTTTCCTGTTCACTTACTGTTATTTTTTTTTTTTTACATTCTCAAAAACGACTAAACAAAAATATTGAACTAAATACAATAGAACAAAACGAAACAGGATTTTGGATGAAACTTGAAACTTTACGACTCAAACCCAATACGTTTGTCATTAACATGCTAATAAGGCTGAAAAAAAAAAAAAAACGGTGGAGTATCCCTTTAAGTCCACAGATCAACACTTTTTGAAGCAAAGCTTTTGATTCATTAAATAAGGATCAAACTAGAAAATACAAAAACATCTTATATATGCCATATGTTGCATTCATGTATGTTTAGCATTATGTTTGGTTTTACCCCATGAACAGACATCGAGGTGGCGTGTTATGGATATGAAGGCATTGATGCGGTTAAAGACGCTCTGAGGGCGGGGCTAAACTGCTCCACCGAGGCTATGCCCATCAAGGTGCGCCGTTCCTCCTTTACTTTCGGCCGGATGAAAACTACTTTTCATACCTTTCGGTACCAGTTTCATGATCTGCAGATTCTGTATTCGTATCTTCTTTCAGATAAATCTGATAGCGCCGCCGCGGTACGTGATGACCACCACGACTCTGGAGCGCACAGAGGGACTGTCGGTGCTCAACCAGGCCATGATTGCCATCAAGGAGCGGATCGAGGAGAAGCGGGGAGTCTTCAACGTCCAGATGGAGGTGAGAAACTTTCAGAGTCGCTATCAGGAATTACATTTACACTTGTAAAAATGTGAACTTCTACATATGAAGAATGACTTGCAGAAATACAAATTATTGATATTAAGATTTCGATTTCAACAAGTAAAAACTCTTGATATCTCTAATTGTATTTTCACTAGTTTACCCTTGTGGCCGTGTGTCCACCAAAGCGTTTTTAGCTAGCTGAAAACGCTAGACGCTCTGCTGAAAATGCTGTGCTTTGGGTGCTTGAGAGCGTTTTGGCAGCGCAGCGTTTTTTCCGTTGAGATGATTCGTTGCTATGATACAGAATTTAGGAGCACAGTTTGAATGTTGTGACAGTTGGTCGGTGTGGTATTAGTCCCGCCCCTCCTCCACTGTGATTGGACGGCTGGGTAAAAAGCGACAGTGATGATCGCTGCGTTTTATCCAAAGTCCCAGCGACCAGTAAAAAACGCCGGGCGCTCGGCGCTTCAGCGTGAAAAAAACACTCAGCGTCTCGTTTCGCTCATGGCGTTTAAAAAACGCGGCGCTCCCATTGAAAACATACGCCAGGAGCGTGGAAAAACGCTTTGGTGGACACACGGACTTAAGGCGCCAGAGTTTTTTTTCCCTAATGCCTGGTTCAGATAACACGATTTTAGCCCGATTTTGGCATGATCCGTTTGACGTAGGGTGTCGTGGGGATTCGTAATGACAACGGGCGTCGAGACGCAAGATTCGATCGTGTCATCTCGTATAGTGTGTGACAAACTACGTCGCGTCTGCGACGCTTCACGACATCACGACAAAAAGACTAGCATGTTCAATTTTTTAAAACGGTCGTCCACGACGGTTCCGTCGCATGTATGAGGTTGACCAATAGGAGCACAGAAGCTTTTCCGTACACAACTTTCAAAATTGGTGAAACGAAAGTGCTAAAGTTAAAACTAAAAAATATATAAGAAAACAATATTTACCTCAAGTTCTCTTATTATCCATATGACATACAAACACAAATAGACAAGACCTGTTAAGTTCAAAAGCGGATAAATGGTCTGTGTGGCGCGCGGTTCAATTGAGTTTCATTCCACTTTTGGCACATAAACATTATCAAACTCTTGATATCGTTTAGGGATGCACAGATATGAAAATTTTAGCCGATCCCGATAACCGATAATTCTTTATATCTGAAAGCCGATAACCGATATATCGGTCGATAAACTTAAATCCAAATTATCCAATTTTGAGAGCCTGATTACAAATACAAAAGTCTCACAATTAAATTCACGTCCCAAGCGCACAATAATAATGATGTTCTCATTATAGTCTTGTAAAGCCGATATGACAGATTTGCGCTGCACATCTTGTACCAAACCGTATTTTCGTTTTTTGAAGAGATTTCAATCATATTTCAAGAAATTCAAAAACATAAACAGTTCTCAACAAGTGTCTCAGCTGAAGGGAATAATACATTATTTATCGGCTTTAATATATCGGCCACATTTTCTAACCAGGCCGATAACGATAACGTTAAAAATGAACGTATATCGGTCGATGCCGATATGCTGGCCGATATATCGTGCATCCCTAATATCGTTTTATCGAGAAAAATTATATCGCGATAACTATCGCTATTGTTTTATCGCCCAGCCCTACTTGTAACTACTGCTGCAGATGTTGCAAGTAACTTTGTCGTCCTTTCTGTTAAAATGATCGCTTGCATCGACGCACCCCGTGAGTAAACAAATATAGGCTTTATAGTACTTTTTTTTAACCATGCAGCAACAAAAACAACTATTAAACCGTTTAACTGATAGTATTAATCGGTTATTTCGGTTAACGGCTAAACGGTGAATATGAGCATCCCTATGATATGAGATTAAAGTAATCTCTGACACTAAAAAGGAAACAGAAATACCATGCAATGTTTTATAAATGTATTTGCTCTGAATGCATTCTCACGCATGACTGTTTCCGGTCAGCCCAAAGTGGTCACGGACACGGATGAAACCGAACTGCAGCGGCAGCTGGAGCGTCTGGAGCGAGAGAACGCAGAAGTGGATGGCGACGACGACGCGGAGGAAATGGAGGCCAAGACAGAGGACTAGATGAAGACCAACAGCAGCTTCAGTGCAGAAATGGATGCAAATAAACTGTTTTTGTATGGAAGCGGCAAACTAGTGGCGTTGCAGCAAATTCATTATTTACACAAGAGTAAACAGTATAAAGAAGTGAAAACCTGTTTTTTTTATTTATTTTTTAACTGGTGGCCTTTTAAAGCATCACAACTATGATCAATATTATATTTCAGCTGATTCATCAATGCAGAGTGAAAACTTGTCATTAATGCATAAATTTCTCGCTGTACTTCAATCTCGGTATTCTTTTCCATTTCTGTTCCACTCTAGAAGATCATTACAAATCGCACGGTACGACGATGACACCCAATAAACCGTAGGCTGCGACACTAGCGGTAAACAAGCAGAGCAAGATGAATCGCACTTTACTTCCGCAATTGTGGTTTTTATGTGCGCTGAGAAAAGAGAAGAAAATGGACGTGGTCATGGCTGGGAAAAAGGACAACTTGGGATGCACATTTTGCAAATTGAGCTTTAGGAAAGTCGTATTAAAGGAGTAGTTCACTTTTTTAAAAACTTTTGCTGATAATTTACTCACCCCCATGTCATCCAAGATGTCCACGTCTTTCTTTCTTCAGTCGAAAAGAAATTAAGGTTTTTGATGAAAACATTCCAGGATTTTTCTCCATATAATGGACTTCAATGGGGACCAAACGGTTCAAGGTCCAAATGAGAGTTTCAGTGCAGCTTTAAACGACACCAGACGATGAATAAGGGTCTTATCTAGCGAAACGATCACTCATTTAAAAAATAAATAACAAAGTTTAAGTTTTAAAAGCACAAATGTTCATGACTCTCCTGTTCGAACTCGTTCATCAAAATGAACGACTCTTTTTTTTGAGTCATTTGGTTGATTCAACGAACAAAATGAACCAAATGACTCAAAAAATTATTTGTTCATTTTGATGAACGAGTTCGAGTCACGAACGCGCATCATAGAACAGAGCAAGGCGAGCATTTGTGCTTATAAAACTTAAACTTTATTTATTTTTGAAATGAGCGATCGTTTCGCTTGATAAGACCCTTATTCACCGTCTGGTGTCGTTTAAAGCCCTTTGAAGCTGCACTGAAACTTTTGGACCTTGAACTGTTTGGACCCCATTGAAGTCCATTATATGGAGAAAATCCTGGAATGTTAAAAAACCTTAATTTCTTTTTGACTGAAGAAAGAAAGACGTGGACATCTTGGATGACATGGGGGTGAGTAAATTATCAGCAAAAGTTTTTTTAACACTGAGGATTTTGCGGTGTGGCTCTTGAATGGTCTTGACTACACCTCTGTAACCAAGTGTTGTAAATTTTAACCGGTTGATGGAAAAGTATTAAAAAAATGTGTCAAAAATCCCACTTTTCTTCTACAGGATACATAGATTTGTCCAAACGAAGAGTGTCTCCGGAAGAAGCCATCAAGTGTGAAGATAAATTCACCAAATCTAAAACCGTGAGTGGTTGTTTTCTAAATGAAAGTGAAATTATTTTGTATTATTATTTGTGGTTTGAGGATGTTGTTGTGCTGCAGGTGTACAGTATTCTACGGCATGTCGCTGAAGTGTTGGAGTATACTAAAGACGAGCAGTTGGAGAGTTTATTCCAGCGCACCGCATGGGTGTTTGACGAGAAATACAAGAAACCTGGATATGGAGCCTATGATGTCTTCAAACAAGCCGTGTCGTAAGTGTTTGAGTGATGAAGGTGCGTTCATGCCGTGTCGTAATTACCACTTGTAATTACTAGGGCTGTAATCAACCAAAGAACATCTTGGTCGACTGAAGTGCTGAAATTTCGACTGTATAGAAAACACATAGCGAGGATTAGGGCTGCACGATATTGGTAAAAAATGGCATTGCGATATTTTATTTTTCTGCAATATAAAAACAATTTCACCAGATGACTTGAATAGCTCTATTTGGAAAGAATGAATCATTCTAGAATGACTGTAAATCCACAAAGAAACGTTAACTTTAATAAATGGAACCTTTATTGTAAAATATTTCCGATTTATGTCTCTTGAGTTCAGTGTTGGGCAGATCAGTTGTTTTAACCATTCATTAAAGTGAATCGCTTCAAAGGAGTCATTAGTTTGCGAATCGGACGTGTCATTAAAGGTGTAGTTCACTTTTAAAAAAAACTTTTGCTGATAATTTACTCACCCCCATGTCATCCAAGATGTCCACGTCTTTCTTTCTTCAGTCGAAAAGAAATTAAGGTTTTTGATGAAAACATTCCAGGATTTTTCTCCATATAATGGACTTCAATGGGGTCCAAACGGTTCAAGGTCCAAATGACAATTACAATCGAATTAGAGTGCTCTTTAATCGTAATTGCTACTAGTACTAATTAAATTGTAAAGGTCTCTCATCAAAAATGAAAAAGGCTGGATACAATTTAAGCTAAAATGGCTTGCCATAGATAACTGTAATTGTATTTTCACTAGTTAAATATCACCAAAGGCTCAGTATTTACTTCTATAATTATTGTAAATTCAAAATAACCCTAAAAAATTGGATATTAAAGACCTGAACAACTTAAAACAAAATAAAAAAGTGCAGTAAAAAGCGATGTTTTTTGCTTAGTACTTTGGCAATGTAAGATAAAAAAATTCCATACAAATTACAAATACCCCAAATGAATATGTATGCATGTAAAAGTATTTTACACCGCTAATTTAAAAAAAAATAATAAATTAAATATTCAAGAGTGAACTTCAAAGCTGAACCCAGGACCGAACACAGTAATATATGCACACACAAAATGATTTTACTAAAAAAAAAAAATTACTTTTATTCAAAACACATCCACTGGTAAGTACAAAAACAAAGACAATCGTTTTAATGTAATTCAGCTTAGTGAGAGACCGTCTGAACAGTGTTGGGGTCCAATCAACTGGTTTTGTTTTAGCGAAACAACTGGGGGAAACTCTTTGGTACGGTTGGTGATGGTGACCAAAAAACAAACAAAAACAAAAATGGTAAAATCACAACCCAGGCATGATTGGCAATCAATACAATAGGAATTTACAATGGGCACTCACAGAAAGAGACGCTAACCGGGCAAGATGACGCTACTCTGAAGATGGATTCAACAGGAAGGCCCTGAGAAAATCAAACCTCTTCCTCTCGGTAGCTAAAAGCAGACGTTTAGAGTCGGTGCTCGCGCCTGGGACGTGAGAAATCAAACGGCTCAATATTTATTAACTCCAAAGGTTGGAAATGGTCGAGTTTCCCAAGTTGTTTTTAAACCTAGATGAGCTGTCCAGCCCAAACGGGAAGTAAACAGCAAAGTTCAATGCTTGCTCATTTCCCAAGTCCAATCTTCTTGGCTTCAGTTTCATAAATCAATAGCCTCCACATTTTAACTATGAAGACCTCAGCCTCTTCATCCAGCACCTGAGACGACGAGGGGAAGTAGTTAGATCATGTGATGGAGCTAGTCTTTACAATGGTGCGAAAAGCTTAGACTTACCATCGCGACGTCGTCTAAGATCCCCTGTGGTGTACTGTGGGCCATGACCTGAGAAGAAACAGCAGCAGTCGTCTGGATAAAAGAGTCTGCTGAATGATTTGGTACGCTTAACTCTATACCCGCCATTTAAATCTGCATATTTGTGAAAGGCATTTCTTTTCTTTATAAATGTCTTTTTTCCCCTTATCTTGATAAATGTAAGCCTCATTGATCAAATTTAAGAATTTGAAATGAGAGATAAGTTCTATTAGAATAATAAGACACCAATCAAATTAAATCATTGAAGGGATAATCCACTTTTTTTTGGAAATGGGCTCATTTTACCACTCCCCCAGAGTTAAATAGTTGGGTTTTACCGTTTTCTAATGTACTCAGCCGATTTCCTGATATTTAGAAGAATATCAGTAACCAGACAGTTTCTGGTCTCATTAACTTCCATAGTATATTTTTTTCCTACTATGGAAGTCAATGAGACTAGAAACTAGGCGCGTTTCCATTACAGATTTGCGCAAAACTTTTGCGATATTTTCCAAATGTCGATAAAAAACTTGCGAAATGACGGAGTTTCCATTAACGATGTTTTGCGACTAAAACGTCTTTTTTTTCCTCTCGCGATAAGCCATTCCAAAAATCATGGCAACGGACTTTGGTAGGTTTATAACCTATTTCACAGCCATGCACCGCACTAGACATTATTATTATTATTAATGGAAGGAGACGTGGTGTGTTATCCAAGCATTAATGGCAGGGAAAGACACGGAGTTCCTGGTGTTTCTCCCTTATTTCTGCTTCGATGTCTTGATGGCATTTCTTTGAGGTTTAGAGAGGCTATTCCTGTAATTATTGTTTCTTTTTAAAAAAAAATAAATTTACTAAAGAACTCTCTCATATTATGTCCTAACGGTCGTTGCAAAACGAAAAATGAACGGTTGTATTTTTAAAACGCAAAGTTGAACACCAACATTTTAGTTTGACCACACCAATGCTGCGCTATATACATCTCAACAAATTTTTAGATATTTGTTTATGACTTTTTGAACATTTAAAATATTCACAAATTAATATGGGGAGAAAAAAAAAATGTAGATTTTGCTAGTTTTCTAAGGCCAAATTAGAATCTGGATATTTATGATATTTTTTCCCGATAGATGAGTTATTATAAAATGCGTCTGACAAAATAACGAGCTAAAAACAATCTCCGGATGCACCTTTAGAGAGAACGGGACCTTTCATTCGATTAAATAATCAAAAGGTATTAGTTTACGATTCGAATTTGTTCTTTTTAAAGTGGACATTTCAAGCTTTAGTCTATAAAGGCTATTGGTTCAGTTCTCACGCTTCAGTTCATGGAGATCATAAAGCGCGCCTGATTGTTTTATGTTATTTTACAAAAGCACAACATTTTCTTGTTATTGTGACATTACGCAAATAAAAGTCGTTGCGAATAATGTATTATTATTTTCTGTATAACCAGAAATGTTAGAGTATTTTAAGTTGATTGCACTGTTGATGGGAAAATGAAAGTGTTCACGACGCGCCCGCGTCTGTCTGCCATCCAGTGCTCCAAACTCCACACACACTCTTGGATATTGGACAAAATCAAGTGTTTATTTGTGATAATCTTAGCCCTATTATCTGTACTAATGAGATGTGACGAATTGCTTTGTTCCTTTTTTGGATAAAAGCGTCTTCTAGCGTCTTGTAGCCTAATAAATGTTATAATAGGCTAATGATGATAATTATTATTATTATTATTTGCAGAAACGGACCTAAAACACACTCCGTCTTCTAAGTCAGGTGACTGTAAATGCGCAAAATCCGTTTCCATTGCAGTTTTGCGAAAAAAATCCTTTTCCGAATTGCCTGATAGACCTCCTCATGCGAGCGTAAAAACTTTTTTGCGATAAACGGGAGTTTTTGCGAAATTGACGTGTTTCTATTGAGCGTATTTTCATTTCGCAATTTCAATTTGCGCAAATTGAAGGGTAATGGAAACGCAGCTACTGTCTGTTTAACTGATTTTTTGTTTTCTTACCTTGGAGCAAACAAAGTCAACTAATGTGGCTTCTTCTTCACCAATGTACTCTACGATCTTCTTATTGATCCATGGTCGAATACGCTTCTCCATGAGTGTCTGTGAATGGCGGGAATATTCAAAAACACAAGTTAGACAGCTTGGGAAATAAGCAGCAGCAAGTCCATACAACGACATGCATCGCTCTTACCGTGTCGACGACGGACCAGTCGAGCGGGTAGTTGAAGAGCTCTGGTTTGGCAGTGGGAATCTTCTCGATCAGACTCTTGATGTGTTTACGCTTCTCTTCCGTATTGACTCCTTTGCCTCCGTCGATCGCTCCCACATCCACTCCCTTCTCCTCATCCTCGTAGTCTAAAGGCACCAGCTTCCTTTTCCGAGGCGCCTCGTCCACCTCGTCGTCGTCGAAGCGGTTGAACACGCTTTCCACCGGCAGCTTCTTCCGTTTGGCTACGCTGGGCTGTCCCGGGCTACCGGATGGACCTGGTCATGGGGTAAACAAACATTTCTTTAAATATTCGCTTTATACAATACGGATTGCTTTCAAAGCAGCTTCACAGTAATAAACAAGAAAATTATAGTATTCTTCATTTGGCAAAGATGGTCAATTATGACATTTTCAGCGGTAAAGCAGCATTAAAAGGACAATCTTGTCAGATACACTCAATGGAGAAAATTACATACTTTCTACATATAAAATTACACATATATATAATAAGCGCTGGACAAAATGTTTTGCATATAAAGAAGCGGAACAATTTTAGTAATATTATACAATATATAATGCCCCTTGTTCTTTGTCTTTGTATGTTGTGTTGCAAATAAGAAAAATGCCAAAAAAAGAGTTAAAAAAAAAAAAAAAGACAATCTTGTCACAATTCAGGTCATGTCGGCTTGGTGTTGATTCAGTTTAGATCAATAACAGTGTAAACATTAACAATGTTGCATTGTTCATTACTCATAAACAACCCTCTATGCAAACCTTGGCAATAGAATCGCCATTGGCTAGTGAATTTTTTTGGTTACTTGCCAGACTGATATACTATTATTTATATAACTTTATACCATGGTCTGGGTGAATACTCGATTCTGATTGGCTGCAGGGTGTCCGTTAAAAAAAGTGATAGAGGACACCTAGTAAAGTAGTTCTGGTGAACCTGCCTGTTTACCATTTGAAATTAAAGGTAGTGTAGGTCAGAATTTTATTAAAAAAAAAATTCCAAATTTGTTTAAACTTTCTATATATATATCAATGCATAATTAAAATCTAAGTACTCTGAAAAAAAAAAAAGAGTTATAAAAGTATGAGTGACTCTAGACCGTTTAATCTGCACTAAACACAGCTCATTATTTCGAACCGGGACGAAACAACGGATTGGCTTAGGCGACTGTCACTCTCTCGCAACCATGGCAACCACCCTTTTTGCCACACAGGACCTGCCCACTTGCGCGTATCCAAAAAATCCACTCGATTTTTATACTTTCTTTTTCAGAGAACTTAGATTTTAATTATGCATTGATATATACAGAAAGTTTAAAGAAATTTGAAAAAAAAAAGTTTATAAAATTCTGACCTACACTACCTTTAATAAATAAATGCGCTGCCTACAACAGCTGTGAGTAACCATAGCAACAGGCAGTCAAAGAATCGGTTTGCTCTATCAAAACAAACATCCAACGTTAGTTAGATATTACATAGCCTACTAATACAACAATGAACGACTTCGTTTTTATTTTTAACATTTATCGAGAATATAACAACTTTGACGACTGGGATGCAGCTGAAGAAAGAAAAAGTTGTGCGCCTTCACACTGGAGTTTACAGTACGTCTAATACAGTACGCTGAACTGAATTTGAAATACTAGTACAGATCGCTTGACGGAGAGCAAATCTCGAGCGCTCAGTCAGTGTTCAGCAAGTGAAAATATATTAATGCTAAACTTATAATTGGCATCTAACACACAGTCTGGCGAGAAAAATCTAAAAAATATATTAGCCAATGGCCAATAATAGACATTCTTTAGTCGCCCAGAATGAGATTTACTCGCATGTGCGAGTGATTTACATGCATTGTAGAGGGTTGTATAAAGCAAACTCACGTTCAATTTAAGCACTACGGAAGAAAATTGTGCCATTATTCAATTTAAAGCTGTATTGATGTTGCAAAAATAAATGTATCCATTATAAAATTAATGAGTTAACATGAAAAATATAGTATAAATTAAATAATTCAATCAAATACTATTTTTGAATATATTTAATCAACTTATTTTTCATTAATTAAACAAAATCTACTTAAATTAAGAATTAAATAATTCATTTAAATACTACATTTGATTATTTATCAATTTACATTTCATAACTGACATATAATATACATTTTATCACAATTGATTAATTTTCAAACCAAGTCAATTCAGATATAAAGCAGCTCTACAGACGTCAATCGTGTGATTGTTCAGCTCGGTTTAGTTCAAGTTTTATTGTTCTCCAATAGTGTCAGTGCAGCATATTAAGTGGAAGCTGAGCTGATGATCACTAAGAGCTACAGTAGTAAACATCTGAAGTAGATAAAAAAAAAGTTAAAGTTGTGCTAAGGCAAAAATTCATGTATAACTTTGATGAAAGGTTTTGATCCACTTCAAATGTTGACTGCTGTAGTTTTTATTTGTTATTGGCCATGACCAAAACCTTCTGAAGTCAAACTTACCTAGTTTGAGGCTAAGGCCGATCTTGGGGCGGTTCTCGTCCTGAAGCAGGACCTCTTGTGGCGAGTTCTCGTGAGGGATGATTATGCCACAGGGCGACTCTTCTCTGGGCGTGTTGGGAGTGGCGTTTCCACTGGCTGAAGACACTGAGGGGGCGGACATGATGGGTCGCATGGTGGGTTTGAGGCAGGGTTTAGGCTCCTCTTCATCCTCTAGCTCCTCCCCTTCCTCAACATCATCGTCAGAGGGAACGTGAGTGTGAACGTGAGTTTCTACGGCTGCCTTACGCCGTTCTCGGTCTCGTTCTCTGTCTCTTTCCCTGCCTCGGTCTCGCTCTTCTCGAGAGGGTTTGTGTTCTCTCTCCTCCTCAGGCTCAGGCTTCACTGGCGGCTGCCGTAAACGCTCTGCCTCTTCCTCCATCTGATCAACACACACACCCACAACAAAAAATCAGCAAGATATGACAAAAAAAAGCACAACAGTCAGTGACCAGTTTGGTTCCAGAAGTACGAAGGAGGTTCAAAGCCACGAAACACACCAGCCAGCAATAAATCACAATATACACTTTGGTTTGCAAAAAGAAAGTATTTGAAAGTCTAAAAAAGACATGAAACACTGGGAATGACATGATAAAAGAAAGACAGCATAATATACAATTAATGATTACATGAATAAAATATAAAAATATATATAAAAACTAATTAAATAATTTAAAAAAATTAAATATTTATCAATTTATTTTTTCATAAAATAAAATAATTCCTTAAAATATAATTATTTTAAAATTATTATGTTTATGCTCCTCCATATCGCTTCAAAACACAGCAATCTGTGCAGAATTCAAAGATGTCCGATACGTTTTCTGGTCAGTGGCAGTTCTCGTGCCACTCACGCCACTCAATGGAAGCATATTATCACTGTCTATTCTAGGGAGCATTTGATTGGACAGAAATTCTGATGAGAAGCTGAAGTGCAGTGATGTCATCAAAATCATTGATCTTTATTGGCTGAATATCTCTAAATGCGAATTTTGTCATTTTCTTGAAGCACACTAGCTTATAGATAACAGTAAGGCTAACATATTCATACTAAAAGACAAAAAAAAAAAAAAACATTGAGAATATAATTCCCAATATTTATACGGTTAAAAGATGGCTGTGTCTCATACGACCTTGTTATTTGTACATTCTGTGACTATACAAATCACAACATGTAAATAGGTAAATGTTTGCGTTATTTTGTCACTTATTTGGGATTAGTATGCTAGCTGTATCCATATACATCCAGTCTTTGTGCTAAGCTAGGCTAGCGGTAGGTGCGTCAGACAGAGTCACGGCACGCACGGAGATGAAAAAGGTATGAATCTAACTCTGGGGGAGTGTTCCTTTATAATCAAATGAAATAATATAAAAAAATATATTCAAATATCGTATTTAATCTACTTAAATGACTATAAATATATTTGAAGTATATTTGCAAAACAAGTAAGAGAGTGACTCTGCGCAGTCGTGGACTCACTCTGCGCAGCTCAGCGTCTGGATCTGGGTGTCCTTCTGCTAGCAGCCTCTGTCTGATCTCCTCCAGCTCTTCCTTCTCTCGTTTCCGGTCACGTTCATCCAGCTCTACCTCCTTCTCTCTGTCCCTCAGTCGCTTCTGAAGAGCGCTGCCCCTGCAGGCAAAGCAGAGGAACAGAAACCGTTTAGGTCACATCCAAATCCCAACGTGTTCCAGATGCTCTGCTTGCACACTGTACTCAAAAACGTCATGAGATAAATCTGATATTACATTTCTGAGAATCAGATTGTAGTGTCTGCAAGTTCCCAGGCTGCCACAATGAGATATTATTATTGTTTTGAGACCAAGCCATCAGATACATGAACTTTATTTTATTCCATGTGCTCTTAAATTGTTTTATAAATAACTTACAGGTTTGATTCTATGAAACACGGTTTTTCTGTGATCAGATCTAAGAACTTATTGGAATGATATTTTAATGTAGTTAAAAAAAAAGAAAAAGTAAAACATAAAAATAAGCATAATTTACATAGAAATATGGTACTTTTTGAAGTAAATAAATTCAAAAATACCCCCAAAATAAAAAATACACCATAAATGGATAGACAAAACTTTATCGAAGACAGTGATATAACATTTATAATAAATAAAAATTAGGAACACACCTGAGTCCTATGCCCACATTTGTCCAAAATTACAGGATTAAGGGCTATAAAGTGAATACGGTTTGAGGGTTAAATAAGGTACAAAAGGTTGTCTTGAGTATGTGTTACGTTTGATACATTTCAGGGTTTTTTTCCTAAAATATCCTGCCTTATCAAACTCTAAAATGATCTATTTAGTGCCTGAAGCAATAGAGCTGTGTAATAAAAACTTTATGTATTTGAATGTATGTGCTTTAAGTGTTTTATGTGAGGCACCATGTAAGCTCAAACTAATTGCCCCATGGGGATAAAGCACTAAACTAAAAAACTAAATAAAACTAACTAACTACCAAGGTAATATGCCATTTCAGATCTATCTGCCTCTAAATGTGATGTAAAAAGATCACAGTGGCCCACAAAACTCACTTGTAGTATTTTGGGTCGTCTCTGTCATCATCGTAGTCTTCGAGAAACTCCTTCAGCCGTTTCCCTTCTTTAGCCTGAGAGGATGATATGATGAAAGAAACATTCAGAAATTTAAAAAGAAACATTCTCTCTAATATACATGCATTTAAGATCAGGCTAAATTGCAGATTTAAATACAACAGGGCTGTGCCAGACTAAAGATTTTTATAGTCAACCAGTAGTTTTTCATTTTGTCTCATTATTAGTAGGGTTGGGTATCGTTTGAATTTGAACGATTCTGATTCCGATTCCGATTTCTTGTTTCGATTCCGGTTCCTAACGATTTTCGATTCTGATTCTTTTAAGAGGCAGGGTCAAAAAAGTTTAGCTAACCTTGCTAACCAACGGTCTTTCTGAAGGAAATACTCCTTTTGTCACAAATTTTGCATTTTGCCGAGATTTCGTTATTTTTAGAAAAGTGAAGCCTCGGTAATTCGATACCCTACCCTAATTATTAGTCAATTGGTTGCACGTTTATAAAATTAATTGGTAATATATATATATATACTGGGGGAGTAGTATCGGAAAATAGTTTGAGTATCACAGCTGAGAAAGAATATTATTAGAGCCAGACCGATATATCGGTAGACCGATATTATCGGCCGATATTAGGCATTTTCCAAACTATCGGTATCGGCAGTTATAATGGCCGATAAATGAATATTTCAAAAATAAAATAAAAACGGACAAAACACGCTTGAACCATGTCATGAGTGTTGGAGTTGTATAGTTCGTCCACCAGAGGGCACTCTACACCGTTCCTGTTGGCAACACTCGTTGAGTTGGTCACGAAACATAGATTGCTTGAATAACAATTAAAAGAACATCCCCATCAGTTCTCTCAACTCAAATAAGCATGACAACATTTGTGACTTATCATGTCGTTTAAAAAATAAATAAATAAAATATCGGCCGATATATCGGAATATCGGATTTTAAAACCCCAAAATATTTGTATCGGTATCGGCCTTCAAAATACTTTATCGGTCGGGCTCTAAATATTATATTTATCATTGCTAACAATTACAGAGGAATACTAAACCATAATAATGAGCCTATTTGGCTCTTTAAGTGCACGCATTAGTAATGATTATAAATGTGTCAAAAAAAAAAAAAACAGAACTGCATGAATATTTTATTGATAAACCTGTTTTTTCCATGTTTCCATCCAAAGTTGCGAATTTAACTTGTGCACAAAACTAGAATATCGCATAAGATTTGTGAATAAAGCAGCGTTTCCATCCATTGAGTCAAAGAGAACAAAATCTTCACTTGCTGATAAACAGGTGTTAAATATCATTAAGAAAAATGGAAGTTGCTGCAGTAGGAGAAGCCACTGTGTATAATAAATTACTGGAGTCTCAGAGCGCGCAGACGAAACGCAATAAAGTTATTTTGCTTTCGAGGGGGATGCGGTCATACTCAGACTCTAGTCTGAACTGCTCCATAGGGCTGTGATTATGGCGCGTGTTTCAACCCAACCAGGAAAGAAGTGCCTCTGCACTCAATTGGATCGACCGAATCCCGTAGGAAGGACGGAAAAAAAACATATTTCCGGTCGGCAAATGCCTTGATCGCGGTTCTGTTCCTCTTTTAAATGAATGCGCTGTCTACATCTCCTATAACAGATGGCTGAATCCACACATCTCAGTTCTCCAGCGGCGGCCATCTTTGTTATAAACTAATTCAACCCAAGTGCTCTTTGGTGACATCATGATTACGTCACGGTTGATCATCTGTCCATCATCGTATAAAGCCCGCCCTGACAATTTGATTGGTCCGAACACCTTTGGTTCGGGTATACTTGCTTCACAACGGATCAAGTCCAGACCGAACTTCCCATCCTCAGATGTTGTGGGCGGGGCTAAGTTCGGCTGGCATCCAGGCTACTGTAAGACAGTTCTGGGAGGGAATTATACTGAACCACTATGATGACAGACTTAGTCCGCTGGTTAGTCCAGTTATGCCGTCCCATCGCAAAGTCACATGACTTTTTTTATGCGCATTGAGGAATTTATGCTGTAAATGTCGCTATTCTGCAAACCATCGTATCATGTTTTCTTATTGGATCAATTTGACTGACTAAGCCTCTTCTTGTTGACTAAAATACATTGAGAAGAAAGTTGTTTAACCATTTCACGCCGGCGTTCCTCCTCCCTCTCGATCTCCTTGCTGTAGTCTCTGGCTTTCTTCCTCTCCCTGAGCTCCCAGTTCTTCAGACGCTGTTGAGAGGCAGCAAGTAAAGGAAGTAAATAGCGTATCAAAACAACAAATCATCCAATAATGTGATCAGACAGGCTGAATACAGAGAAAGAGAGATCACTCACCTCCTGATACGCCGCCTCTTTCTCTCGCAGCTTCCTCTCCAGTTTGCGCCGCTCATACGCCTCTTCTTCATCTTCCTCACGATCACGCTTCTTATCCTTATCTCGGTCTCTATCGCGACTCTGCTCTCTGAAAACAGACCGCACCCAATCATGTGTGATATGTGTCATTTATTGTAGACCCAGAACTTCAGTTTTTGACCCACAACGTCTGAATATTTTGGAAAAAATTTTTTTTTAGCTCTACATAAAATATTATAAATTAATATTGATTAAACAAATGTGTATATATATTTTATTTTTATTTTTTTACTAGTGTGTGCAGGACACTATAGTTCATTTACGTAAGTGAGGAGAGCAAAATTAAGTCAATTGTGACATATTATACCCAAAAATTCTTCATACAGTGACTACCAGTAAAACTTCAATTTATTCAGACACTTTGACCTGATCATGTTTTGCTGAGGTGTTTTCTATAATTCCTAATGTGACCTTTACACACAGACTGAACAACATGAAGAATTGCTTGGTAATTGGTTGACCTAAACTGGCACTATCTAATTGTGTAGGTAAATTTAAGAGATTATAGATATTCAATCCAATTCATTTGTGAGAGTCTAACAGAAGGATGGCCAAAAATATCAACTGTAATTGATATTTCTACATACTACAATTTAATAACTGAGTTCTTGTCATATTTTATAACCATTTTCTAAAACTGTAGCGAATAAACACTGTAATGTAATAATGTAGGGGTGGGAATCACGATTCGATTCGATTCAGAGGGCTGCGATTCGATGCAAAAGTGATTATTGATTATCTGATTCTTTTTGTGTGTGTGTGTGACTATAAATACTTTGCTTTAAAAGTACAAAGCAATGACCCATAAAGAATTAACGTACAACATATTTTATTAACATAGCAAAGAACCAACAGGAAACTAATGTGTGCCTGAACTAGGAGCATACTTGTAAATTAAAGGAGAACTCCGGCGCAAAATGAACCTTTGGTCTAATTACACATTGTTACCTAGTCAACCGTTATCTGAGATTTATTTTCATGATTGCCGAATGTAAATAGTTTTATCTCTAAAAACAGTTTAGCCTATAATGCTAGTATAACGCTAGTATATAGGGCATAGAGTAATGACAAATAAAAATCGCTTGTTATGACCACTAACAAGGCTCAAAATAGCCCCACACTAACACGACAGCATAATAAGGGTCTCTACATTCAAACCGAAGCAACTTTGTCAGTGTCCATACAGTTTAATAAGAAGATATGTTATACACACAGTCAACTTCGCAAATACAGGAAGAAGCCATCTTTGAAACATAGTCTCTACCAGTCGATCTACGAACGCCGATCCGAGTGCGCTGCTGAGATGTGAATAAGGTGATAGGGTGAGTGCGAACAGTAGGCTATGTGTACATACTGAAGAGAAGAAAACGGTTCGTGTTTGTGTTTCTTCCGGAAACAAAGAGATAGAGATAACTATTTACATTCGGCAATCATGAAAACAAATCTCAGATAACGGTTGACTAAGTAGCAATGTGTAATTAGACCAAAGGTTCATTTTGCGCCGGAGTTGTCCTTTAATGATATAAGAACGACCGGTACAGCCGATTGTTTTTCCTCCTCTGGGTGGAAACGTGTCATATGGCTTCATGATGTTTCCGAAATATTTTATTAAATATTTTTTATATAATATTTTTCATAATTTAGTTTTAATCTACAAATCTTACAAATAATGTGGCTCTTGTCCAGCTCCTTTCCCCCTTCAGCTTCATAGAAGCCAAAATATTTCCACGTCAGCTTTTAACGAGGAGGGTGTTTGGATTTCGCGCTCTGTTATTATATTTTTGATATTTGTGAATCGATTCAGAATCGCCCACGTCCGCATCGCGATGCATCTAAGAATCAATTTCCCCTCACCTCTATAATGATGTGAGAAATGTTGAAGGTGTCACTGTAATAGGGCTGTCCCCTAAGAGTGAACTAACTGAAAACGAGACACAAACACAACGTTTCTTGTACCTGGATCTGCTGCGGTCTTCGCTGATGTCACGACTTCTGTCTCTCTCCCAATCCCTCTCTCTTTCGCGCTCTTTCGTGCGCTCGCGGTCTCGATCTCTTTCTCTCTCCCTCTCGCGTTCTCGCTCTCTCTCGCGCTCCCTCTCTCGGTCCTTCTCCCGCTCGCGGTCTCGTCGTTCGCGTTCCCTCTCGCGCTCCTTGTCTCTCTCCTTGCGTTCGCGGTCCAGCTCTTGCCTCTCCTTCTCTCGCTTTCCCTTTTCTTCTTCCAATTTCTGTGGGAAAACGGGGAGGGAAGTTTTCAGATTAGCAACTGCTCGTGCACAACATGATTGAGTACATAACACAATATCAATTTATGAGGAAGTGGTTTACAGTCCATGCCATTCACATATTCGCTCATATTAATGAACCAAAAGTCTAAGACCACATGAGAAAACTATTCTAATTAGCATTTATTTATATTATCAACATAAGGAGTGAAAATGAAAAACAAAACAATGATGAATCTACAGACTCGCATCATCAAATATTTATTTGATTAGAAACACACACAAAAAAAAATCGTATTAATTTTAGGTTTGGTAGTGACATTTTTCTAAAGCATTATCTAAACGAGTCTTGGACTTTTGAATCGCCCTGTATGATGACATAAAACTGTTCAGCAATTAATAAAAGGAAACCTGGAAACCACTTTTAAAATATAAATTTGACATTGCTGCCACTGAATCAGACGAGAAACAGTTGAGGGCTCTGTAATATCCGTCTCATCACATGATCAATAGAAAGAGGCTTCAATCCTTGTGAAACTAGTTGTTTGTGCACTTACAGGTGTTGACTAGCGACTCACAGCGCTTCCGTGGCCCTACAAGCCTTTATTGTTAGGCCTGGGAGGAAAAGCAGGTCAAAGGATTCACAAGGACAAAATAAAAAAAAATAAAAACTATTCTCTTTGCTTGCAACAATCTGACAAACAACTTCCAGACATTTTGAAAAGAGCATTGCATACTGTATTTGTTAAGATTTGTTTCTTTTTCTTTGCAGTTTCGTTCTGGTTTGGATAGAAAAGGCAACAAACGAAGGTGTAGAGACTGCTTACCCCACTGCAGACGACACGGGCCTCGGAGGATCTGACCGAGCAATTACGAAATGCACTGAAGCCCAGCATGACACCCACGGATTTAGTCTCATTTCAACAGCTCTATTATTAAAATATCCGTCCAGAGAGGCGTCTATCATCAGCTACTACTTCCCAGAAAGCTAAAGTCTCATGGATTCATTATAAATACAATTTAAAGAGTCTAATTTTACTGCGAAATAAGCTGAATTGTTTCATAAGCGCTGAACCATGGGTGTTATGCAACTCTGAGCAGCAGGAGCAAATGAACATGTAGACAGGAGGTAAAGACAAGACAGGAGTACATAAACATATTAAAAGATTTAGATTTAAAGTGACGCTGCTCTTAAATAACGTTTCTACTGGTTAAAGTTGGGTTGTACATAACAGTGAAGCAGGACAGGATAGGATTAGTAGGCTTTGTGAATCTTTAGATCAGTTTATATCAAGTCTTGATTAACTAATCTTACATGACGACTTGCACATTAAAATAAGTATTGCTGTGTGTTCTGAGCTCTGAGTGGTTTGTAGCATGTTGCTACTCACTTGCTAGGGTGATATCAGTGGTTATAATCAAGTTCATTTAAATAAAATATAGATAGATCAATAGAGGGAATGCGCGTGACGTCACCGTCGGCCTGCCGTTACTCATAGTGAATGACAAAAAGACTGAGCGGCTGTATATATTTTCAGCATGAATGCCGCGAAAAACAAACACAACACATATAAAGTGGGAAAGAGCTTTGAGATTGATTGTACAACTAGATTTGACAAAAAATCGGATCGGAGGTATATTTTTACAGACTGCGATAGAAAGAGGAGCAAATGGATCGAAACAACTGGACTCCAGTCAGCGAAAGGTGGATTTGCAGTTTTCATTTTGTGAATTTAGCTATAATACCAGACCCATATATTTTGTATTGTTATTTATATTTACAACTCAATTATATATTTATCATTGCATTATTGGATGTTTTTTAATAAACACGGACCAAAAGAAAAACTATAAAGTTTTAGGGCTGGACGATATGATGATAACACTGATATAAGTGATCACCCGAATTTAAACCTATATTGTATTTATATAAAGTGCTCACAGGCAAATTTGCTTCATGTTTAGGTCTATATTGCTTTTATTTCCCCGGTGTCGAAATCAGGCAAACATAAATGTCAGGCAACACGATTCCTGGCTGCGTGTCAATATCCATGGATCACTGGATCTTTAGTAAGTTGTAAGGAACACTACATTTAGTTTAAATTGATCAAATTGTTCGTTTTAGTCGCATTTTCGCAGTTTCCCCTATTAAATCCAGTCACGCAGCAGATCTTTTGCCACTCAGTCAGGCTGTTCCGGCGGGAAAGTGACGTCAATGCATTCCCTCTATATGCTAATATGCTGCTCAAGAAACATTTCTTCTTATTATTATTATTATTTTCAATGAAGAAAACAGTTACTGTATTTTTTGATTAAATAAACGCATTCTTGGTCAAGTCAGATATATATATCTATCCAGATATTGCTCGTGTCCCTGCCTCAATACAAGCCTATGGGACTTTTTGCAAAATTGTAATTCTGATCCATTAAAAACTCAAAACCGCATGATTTGAGGAAACATTCAAAATGATGTGTCAAAGTTTACTACTTAGTGTTCCTTAATTAATAGATGTCAGCTTGAAAAAAGGGGTTTTATAGTAATTCTGTGTGGTGAAAGAACACAAATAAGTAGACATTCAGTGAACACACAAACACAGGAAAAGAAAAGAGTGCAAGCAAGCAGGAATGTAGAGAGATGTTGGCAGACTCAATCACAAAGCGAATTCATACCTGCAAAATCTTCAGAAAGTCCGTGTGCTGTGGAGGGGCGCCCCCTACTTTTACAAGAGCCGAATGGGCCAAATCACTGTTATTCAAGTCAGCAGTATTTATTAGCACCAACATCACTTTTACTAGCAGACCCACACAGGTTCACTGGCCGCCCATATCTCGGAGAACCAGAAAATGTGCAGTTTCCCTTTTAAAAACACAGTAGAGTTGATCTCACACACACTTTTGACACCCCTTGACGTTATTTCGATATTAAAAACCCGTGAATATCAGATCGAGTCGGTGCAGTTGCCCCTGTGCAAGTCCTCCTGAAGGGGGCGCCCAGTACAAGTAGAGAAAAATGGAAAGCTCATACTTACATCCTATCCTTGCTACTTTTTCCAAAGCTGTGAGATTCATCTTGGTTTAGTCACCATATGATCTCTATCATAATGGTGGGGTTTAATGAATAGATTAGCTTTTAGGGAAGTGCACAGAACGTCCATGCATTGTATGTGTGACTACATTTCCCACCCTTAACATGGAGGCCACGCTACAGTTTACACAAGCCAGTGATAAAAATGCTCTGGACTCAAATGATGCCTAACTTCTGCACTATATCAAGTTAAATCTTAAATATAATAAAAGTTTTGCCATTTACAGGCTAAATATCTATTCATGCTGGTATGTTGTCAAACTAAACTAGGTCTAGGTGTAAGAGGCGTTTGTGCTCTACCTGTGATATGGAGTAAATTAGCATGTATTTTACCTTATGGGTATCACGGAATTTGTTGATCTCCCTGGAAATCAAATCTCTTTTGTCATCTTCCATTTCCATGGCATTGATGTCATCCTAAACAGCCAAAGACAGAAAATGGTTAACCTGTGACCCTATATCTACTTATATAACACTGACATTGTGGAAAGCAAATGTGTGGTGATGACTGCAAAGAGATTTTTTCAAGTGTGTCTGACATTTATTTGATCAAAAGGGACATAAAACGGTTTTCTATTTTAATATAATTTGAAATGTAAAACCTGAATTTTCTGCATCATTACTCCAGTCTTCAGTGTCACCTGATCCTTCAGAAATCACTCTAATATGATGATTTATTGCTAAATTATTATTGGTGCAAAGTTATTAACATTAGTTCTTATCATCAATGTTGAAAACAGATTTTGCTGCTTAACATTTTTATGGAAACCATTTTTCAGAATTTTTTGATTAATAGAAATTCAATTGCATTTTTTAATGTAAACGTTAAATGTCTTCTTTATCAGTTTAATGCATCCTTGCGGAATAAAAGTATTAATTTCATTCCTTTTTTAATCTTCCCCCAAAATCTGTTTTCATTATTGTTTCTTGAGCAGCAAATCATCATATTAGAGTGATTTCTGAAGGATCATGTGACACTGGAGACTGGAGTAATGATGCAGAAAATTCAGCTTTGATCACAGGAATAAATAATAAAATATATACATTTATATAATACATATATATATACAAAAACATTACAGAGAAGGATCTAAAGCCAACCTCGCCCTTCTTGTCTCTCTTCTTTTTGCGGCGACTCGACTCGTCGTCCTGTGATGCAGCATTGAGCTCGTTTGAATACTCCCGGATCAGGCCGTCAATGGCACCTTTGACAATTTGGTCCCGCTTCTTGGTTTCTTCATCCAGAACCTCCTCTTCCTCATCCCCAGCATCCTCTGCCTTGCCATTCTGCCAGATACACAGAAGATCATAAATCAGAATCATTTTGTGTAGAGCAGAACGCATCTGAAATTAGCTGTTTCCATTTAAAGTCGCGAATTTAACTTATGCACAAAATGGGAATATCGCATAAAACGTTTGCGAGTAAAACAGTGTTTCCATACAGTTGCCATCTTCCTGATAATCAAGTGCTAAACATGACCAAGAAAAGTAGGAGAAGCTACTGTATATAATCATTTTGTTATTTAATATATTACTTGCATCTCAGATCACACAGACGAAATGCAATAAACGCATTTCGGAGGCGGATGACTGATGTTTGGGAATGCAGTCGTGTAATACTGAACCACTTTGACAACAAACTTTGCTCAGGCAGAACACCAAAACAGCATTTCAGATGCTGTGCAACGAGATCGGTTAGTCCAGTTATGCCGTCCCATCGCAAAATAATGTTACTTTGATACACATCAGAGAAAAAACTTGACGTTTTTAAATGCGCATTTTTAGAATTTAACCACATCTTGGGATTTCCATCCAACGTTTTTTATGCAATATCCAGAATTGCGCATAAAAATAGGTAACAAGACTTTGGAAACAAAATATGAAGTAAAAAAACTGCATTTTTACAATTGTGGATACCAGTTGCAAAATCTAAAATGCATTTGAAGACACAAATACTCTTCTCATACATACAAGTAAACACTGTTTAAGTAAATAAGTAAACAGCACTTTATTAGTTTAGTATTGCCTTCAGGGCTTGACATTAACTTTTTTTGCTCACCAGCCACTGTGGGTAGTTGTTTTCCATAGTTACTAGCCAAAATTTGGACACCGATACCATAGGGGAATAACTACCATATAGATATTTTTAATAGCATGTCATAATTTGGCAGCCGGTATATTAGGCTACTGTCACTTTAAGACCTGACGATACTATTTTATATAGCCAATATACTTTGTGTGCACGCACTTTGGGAATAAGTAAAATTGTGCTCAATACGCGCAATCCCTCGACAGAATTCAAGTCCTGTACCACCAACAATATTCATCTGGAACAACTAAAACGAGAGAGAAACGGAGAGATTAGAGAGCGAGAACACGCAGCTGGTCTCTTTAGTATCTATTCAGGAGAGTTTCAGATACTTCCGTATCAATATGTATTAAAAAAAATCAATACTGTCAACACTAGCAACTTATTTCAGATGCCCTTTAAAAGACTACAGTTGAAAATTGTATATTATATAAAATTCAACCCGCCAAAGTGGCTAGGAGTGACTGCATTACACACCAACGCTGAAATTCACCCGCATTTGGCGGGTTGGCGAGTGTTAATGTCAAGCCCTGATCGCCTGGATATCAAACTGCTCTCATACTAACTCCATTTTCACTGGTGCTCTTCTTCTTTGCTTTCCAGTCGTCCAGTTGTGCTTTGGTTTTGGCATCGACTTTGACCAGAAGTTTCTTTTCTCCGACCTGCAACTCGTGTAGCAGCCGTAGAGCTCGTAGAGTAGATTCAGGCTCTTTGTACTCACAGAAACCAAACGCTGAACGCAAATGAACAAAAAATATCTGTGAGCCGCCAGCCTGACATATTCACAACATTCACAGTCTGGCAGTGCAACAAACTGAGCTTAAAGGGTTAATTCACCCCAAACTCAGTAATTACTCTCCCTTCATGTTGTTCCAACCCCGTAAGACTTTCATTCATCTTCGTGACACAAATTAAGATATTTTTTATTAAATCTGAGAGCTGTCTCACTCCTCCATGGGCTTCTAAGGGATTGAAACTTGCCGGCCCAGAAAAGTTAAACTACATGAACTCATTTGAGGCCCACACAGAAGGAAATGAATAGTTGAATAAAGTCGTTATTTTTGTTTGTTTTTTGGTGACCATAGACCTGACTGATAGACAATAACTGAGGCCATCTTTAAAAATATTTTGGTTTGCAGTAACAGCAAATTTTTTTTTTAAAAGGGTCAGTAGGTAGGTCAATATTTTTTTGTTTTCAAGATTCAGTGTAAAAAGAAAAAAGTACAATTTTGGTCATGGTGATCATGAATTTTAAAAAAATGAAATTTAAAAAAAATATATATATTATTTATATATAGAAATGGTTGATATTCAGCCCTGTTGCCCGTTTAATACCGGGTTTATCAAGCGGAAACACTGAATGAAACGAAGCGAACGTACAAGCCATATATATATATATATATGACACGCATAAACCAATGGTGTAAACATATGGCGCCTCGGGTTTTTATTTAAAAGAAAGAACGTAGCCTACGTTTGTATGTAGACATAAGCAACTTTCACAATACTAACTAAAATATAATTAATATTGTTTTTTTGAATTTGAATTAGTCGTTTGAAGAGTAAAAAAAACGGTCGGTCTTAACGCACATTACAACCGGCAAGTCGGTCGGACTAAAAGGAAAAAAAAATTAAAAATTGGGTCGGCCCTAAATTGACAGGGTCGGTCGGGTTACGGCAAAAAAGAATATTTTTAAGGGTGGCCCGACTGACCTAAAAATATCAAAATTGAAAATACTGCGGAAACAAAGACACTGACATCTTGGATGCATCTTGAATAAAACATACCAAAAATTAATTTCAAAGTGAACCATCCCTTTAATTTGTGTTCCGGAAGTCTGAAAGTCTTACGGGGTTGAACAACACCTGGGCAAGTAATTATTGACAGAGTTTTCATTTTGAGGTGAACTATCTCTTTAAATGAATTGAGATATTGTGTGTTACCTTGGAGTTTCCCTGAGGCACCTTGAACTCGTTTCCAGCTCAACACCAAACCACATTTCTGTAATCATCAAACATCAAACTTTTAAACTATTTCACTTTGGATTAAAACTCAAATGGCAGTATTTCATAAGTCCTCTACATTGATAAGTGCATTAGACTGTATTGTTATTCTGGATGTGGTCATGCTTACGGCCAGCAGCTGTCTGATGAGCATGTCAGAGGCTTTCTCAGAGATGTTCCCTACAAACACGGTGGTTGTGGGACCGTTGTTGTCATCGTCGTCTTTTGCCCGAACAGCCATACTTTCCTTCCTGGGAGCAGCAACTTTACTAACCACAGACATCGCCGTGGGCAAAAGAACCTGATACATCACATCACAATTAATACTGTAGCCATGTGACAAAAAAAAGTGCTTGTGACTTGTCTCTGAAATCCTGATTCAAAAGTTCATTACTCAAGAAATGCATGGAAGCATTTCAATGGCACATTTTGTGTATTAAAATGTTTCTGTACAAACATATCGTCGCTGTGCGTCGGAAACCTTGTATGTCCAAAACCGCTTTGATTTTTTTTTTTTTTGGAATCAAAACCTGGACATTTCAAATAATTTAACATGTTTGCATGTGTCATGAATGAATAACATAAAAACCAAAATCAAGCTTAAATAGAGTAACGAGGTTTTTGACCAGCAAATTTCTGAGAATTTCGGACATACTAGTTTTGTCTGTCATTTGAACAGCCACATCTGAAGCAGTAAGTGCACTACATTTATCCTATAAAGTTAATTGTAGGCATGTGGGAGCTCTGTCACATGACCAAAATCTCATGTCATAAAAGATCAAGTGCTTTAAACAGGCTATTTAAGACAGTATTGGCTATGACTCCACTACAAATGCTAGACTAAGACACTCTTCAAATACATAACACATTAGCCTAAATATATATTGTGTTTCTTGAGTAAATACTGCACATATTCAAACAACCAGATCTTTATTTACCGTTGAATTGCAAACAAGCAGAGACGGTCCAAACTGCGTCCGCCACTTCATTCAAGATTCAAGAAGTTTGAGTGACAGTTTGAGGATCCAATGAAGATACAAAGTTTAGTCACAAGCTCTTTTTAACACTTTACATGTGTTAAATATTTGCAAAACCCACAGACAGACATATAGGAAGACCACTAGCAATGATTTATATATTTAAAAACAAAACAAAAAAACTAAATATGGATACAAAGTTTCTGCCCGACAGCGACGATACGCAAGTAAATATTGCAGTTTATTACTGTGCATATAAATAATTTATTAAATATCATCCTTGCTTGTGTTATTTTATTGAAAACCCTGCCTCGGTCTTAGTTTTTCAGGATCAAACATTTTTTATTTAATTTGCCGCCATAAAAAACATCTTTTTAAGCGCATTTCTGAGCAAAACACATCAATAAATAGAGAGGGATGCTTCAGAAAAAAGGGGAAATTGCTTACATACATTTAGACTGGAAATGACTAAAATTCTAATGCAAATATTAATATTTTTTTCCCTATAATAAAGGAATATTACCGTAGGGGCTTGAGTCATAATCCCCATGTGGACAGGAATCATTGGGGTTCCTAGGGGGAGAAAAGACAACATCATCATCAGATAATAAACTTGCCGTGGATATTCAGAACTATATCATTATCATTATAGTTATCGTCCTTGGTGTGACTTTTAATACACAAAGCAAGCAACACATCGCTGTAATAATAATCAATAAAGTTGTCACAGATGACACTAAATGCTCTGGACTGCTATAATCATTAATTTAACATTTTTGCATTTGTTATGCTTTTATCCAAAGCACACATTTCGCCAGCATGTGTTCCCTGTGAATTGAACCCATGACTTCGCCATTGCTAACACAATGTGTCTACAGAAGGTCTGATTTATCTAGTTTATCCTAATTACCGGGAGGCATCGATGGTGGAAATCCAGCAAACTGTGGTGGAGGGATTCCTGGTGGCATTGCTGGGATGCCTATTTGTGGCCGGTTGAGATGAGGAGGGAAAGACATCTTGGGCAAAACACCCACCTTAAACAGAAGAGAAACACACTTCATTAGCAACTGAAAATAACGGGGGCTTGCCAATGATATGCCAAAAATGTTTAGGCTGCTACGATGCACACTTACTGTTCCACTTGAACATTAAAGTTCTTTCGTTTTGCAATTCTCCTCATATTAGTTTGTGACTATTTTACTATTACTTAAGTTAACACAGATGCATTGCACGTACATAAAGGGATAGTTTACCCGAAAATGAAAATTATCCCATAATTGACTCACCGTTGAACCATATTATTAACCCACTGGAGTCGTATGGATTACTTTTATGATTGATGGAGCACTTTTTTTGGGCTTCAAAATCGTACCAGGTACCATTCACTGCCATTATAAAGTTTGAAAGAGATTTTTTTTTTACTCTTTTTTTTGTTTGTCTGAAAGAAGAAATATGCATTTCGGATGGCTTGAGGGTGAGTAAATTAAGGGATAATTTAAAATTTTGTGTCAACTATTCCTTTAAGTATAAAGCTTTTAAATTGTCAAACACCAAATCAGACAAGCTGATTCCAGAATCACTGACAGCTCTAAATCAGCCAGAAATCGACCTAAAATCAGTTGAGATGTCTGAAATAACCTAAATAAGCTGATATCACCGTATTATAAATAAAAAGACCTCTAAACAAGCGACAATAAACATGCGAACAACCTGAAAGTGCTGCAATCAACTTGAAATCACATGTACAGACTGAAAATCAACATAATGAGTTTTAATCACTGTGATCTAGCAGAGAGATTAACAGAAAGAGCTGAAATCAGCGGAGTGGTCTTAAATCAACTCAAAGGCCGATTTCACATTGCTATATAACGTTTTCCAATGTGACTAACGTTAACTAAAAACTGACGTTAGCTAAGCAAATAAACAAGTTTATAATAGCTAACGCTCTAAAACGCGTAAATTATATTGATCTAGAGGTATATAATCATTTCAAGCTAATATTTGAGACCGGTTTATCAGAAAATATCAGCGGGAATCAGTTCAGTCGGACCGGGTTACAGTTAGCCGCGAGCTAACGGTCACAAAAAGCCTTTATTTTGACCTCTCTCAACGAATTATTTCGTTTCATCAAACTCCTGTGCGTGAAAATGAAAATTTGAACTCACAAAGATAACTAATAGTTTAACAAATATTACTCACTCAAACCAAATCGATATCCACTCGCTTCACGCACGGAAAGTTCACCGGATCCGTGGTAAAAGCAACGAGCGATCGAAACGGCAGTTTCCGGTGAAATGGAATTCTGGGAAAATAACGGGCAAGTTAAAAGACCTCTGATTAAAAAAATTAAACAAACAAATTAAAAGCAAATGGAAAATCAGCACAACAACAAATCTTGATCTTGTTCATTGATATTCAGCTTATTTCATCTTTTACACGGAATTAGATTCAAGAGGTACTTCATAAAAATAATAATAATGATTTATGTATTGAGACATTTTTCTTCCATTTGAACGTTTTTAAGCATTAACATAACTAATTAAAAGAAAAACAACAATATAGCATGATAATAGTTGTCATTCTTTAATTGAAATAAGTTGGCTAAATTGTTCATATTTAATATTCACCATTGCAATAATATATATTAGTATTATTACTATTAGTCAAATGTAAACATTTTGTTTTATTCCCTGCTGTTATTAGGCCCACATTATGTCCCTTTTTTGCACATTATAACTAACCATATTCTATATTGCTTTAACAAACCATGACATGAAATGTCCAACTTAGCATATTTTTTTTTCATTAACGTCTAACGTTTTATATTTGTATTAAATTAACTACACACTAAATATTAAATATAAGCAGAACAAATCAAATTTACCAATTTAAGCTCTGGTCTATTCTCGCAACACAGTCAGTATATTTCAAGGTCAAATTTACCTCAATATCAAGAAAATGAAACGTATTTTTTGTGACACTGAGATTTAATTTATTGTTGTTTCTTTTCTTTTGATGTAGGGGTGAAATATAGAATATAACCAGGACATTTCTCGTTCATATTCGCCCATAAACAGAACTGCATTTGAGTGACAGGTGACGTCAACGGAGGCGGGTTTTTCATGGAAAGTGCTGGAAAGAGACAAAGTACCGCTAGTCATAACGCCTGTTGTTCTTCCGATGCGGAACGTAGTGCAGTCGATTATGCTTTATTATGTGCATTTCGTTTGCCACATTTTCCGACAATTTGACTATTTAGTGTTTATTATGACACACATTATTTTGAGAACGTGAGGGTTGTATAAAGACCTCCCTATCAATGAAGTAAACATTTTGCGCACATCTCCCCAAACTGATTTTATAACCGTTCAGTGGTCAATGTCTGACTATCAAAAATGTGTTCATTTCTGTCTCCGATTTTGTAGACTATTACAAAGAGTCATACACACATGTTTAGATTTTATTAATAATAATACGCAAGGAAATGTAATGTAATATAATTTGATATTTACATGCTATGTTTGTTTAATAAAAATAGACTCGGTCCAAGGCCTTGAGATTTTCGCTTACAAAAACGTTTACGAATTGCAAAAATGTTTTCTCTGAATTGTTTTTCTATTTAAAATATTCCTATATTATTCCGCTGATGTAGAAATTATTTAACTAATGTAGTTAGTAAAGACAATGAAATTTTGCAAGGGAATTAATGCGATTTACACAGATAAAAGAGTCTTGTCCGTCTTTGTTAAAAGAGTGCAAGTGGTTCGCGCACGCGCAGTGAGACGGCGCGGAGGGATACAGCCGCACAGTCATAGGGCGGAGTATAAAGAAAAGAGCCGCGCAAGCGAGGTTCTCTCCTCTGCTTCCCTGAGTCTCAGTATAGGGGAGATCAGCTGTTTCTGTGGCGATTAAACCATCAAAAATCAACGAAACTAACCAAGGTAAACCCTCGATCTCAATCTGAAATGATTCCATATGATTTCAGGAATTAATTGAAACTAACAGAATGATGTTTAATCGCGTTATTCAGCACTAATTCCTTTCGCTATTTGCCCGGTATTGTAATGATGCGGATGACTGTTAAAAAGCCTTTTCTCCGTCATTCAGACACCACCATTCGCCAGATTTATTTCTTTGTCGTTTAAAGAAAATCTTGTTTTAAAATCGAATATTATGTTAATTTGTGTTTTTCATAGTGTTTAATGAGTTGACGAGCAGGTGCAGTGGGCCACAGTGCAATAAAACTGATGCTCGTGTTGTTACTAGTCATCTATTATAGTTTCTTGCTTATTTCAACGGTTATAATCCATATATAACGTTTTATATGTATCCGCCGTCACGCTGCAAACACCGATGACCCGACTGGCTGGTTGATTTATTAAAAGTCCTCGTAACCTTTTCACAAAAGCTATTTTGTGTGACCTTAAATATTTTAAAGAAGTATCGCGAAAATATGTGTTAATTCCCTTTATTAATATTAAGCGAAATCCTTCTAAATCGGTTAAATTTCAAGGATTGCAGCAGTAAAACACGTGTTGCGCGCATTGTCCTTCTGCGCCATGTTCTTCCGCATCCGGGCCTTTCATGGGCCTGTTTTTCTTGTGTAACTGTACTACAATTGATGTACTGAGTCACGCTTTCATTTTCTTTTTAACAGACCTACCTGTCCAACTATCACTATGCACTTATTTTGAAGTGTGTATTTTATAAATTAGTTAAACCTTTTTGATGGATCTAATAATGATGTACCGACTCTCTTTTCTCAGATGCCTGAAGAAATGCGCCAAGATGAGGAGGCCGAGACCTTTGCCTTCCAGGCAGAGATTGCCCAGCTGATGTCTCTCATTATTAACACCTTCTACTCCAACAAAGAGATCTTTCTCAGGGAGCTCATCTCCAACGCCTCTGACGTAAGACCAATGATGGACCGTTTTACTTGCATTTTACATTTAGTTTAACTTGAAGGTTTAGTTCACCCAAAATTTAAATTATCCCATAATTTACTTCTCAAGCCATCCTACGTATATGATTTTCATCTTTCAGCCAAACAGTCCCATACACATTAGATCAGAGGTCAATCAAGCGATTCCAACAATATAATTTCTGTTTTATGATTATCAATCAATTTGTTTTCTCCACTCAACAGGCTCTTGACAAAATCAGATATGAAAGTTTGACAGATCCCACCAAACTGGACAGTGGCAAGGACCTAAAGATCGACATCATCCCCAATGTTCATGATCGCACTCTCACCATTATTGACACTGGTATTGGAATGACCAAAGCCGATCTCATCAATAACCTGGGTACCATCGCAAAGTCTGGGACAAAGGCCTTCATGGAGGCTCTGCAGGTGACATATCTGCCAATGTGAGCTTGTTTATCAATACGTCTACTTTAAATTTAGTCTTTAATGGCTTTTTTCCCCCATCTTTCCAGGCTGGTGCTGATATCTCCATGATTGGGCAGTTTGGTGTAGGCTTCTACTCTGCCTACCTGGTGGCTGAAAAGGTCACAGTCATCACTAAAAACAACGATGATGAGCAGTATGCCTGGGAGTCGTCCGCTGGCGGCTCTTTCACCGTTAAGGTGGACAATGGTACGTTACTAGCTTGTAGACCAAAATTTATTTAGACTCCCAACTAAGGATACATTTTTTTTGCTTCCGATATCTGGCATTCAGTATCGGATGATCTGATACTAAAATAAAAACAGTGCCTTATATACGGTATGCCTCACTGTAGGGGTGTGTGATATGACGATTTTTAATCGTGGACGATTAAAATGTCCCCACGATCTGCTTTTGAAGAAATATCGTAGTATCGTGTTACAGTGCATTCTATCAGTTCAGTTCTGGCTCATCCGTCTCAACTGTACAACGCGACGCAGCCTACACGTTAATGAATAGGTACGGGACATTGCAATTTACAAAAGTTCATTATTTGCATAAGCCTTGCCGGTTAAACATTTAATTCACGCGCTGATGCGCTGTTCTAAAATGCGCTTTCCTGACCGCATACCCACGACACTCACAGGCACTAGAAGTCTGTCAAACAGCGCCTGAATAACGTTACTGGTCTAAGTTATCTTTCGAGTCTTATTATGCTAATAATGTTAAATACACACAATGTTTACATAAACAGGCTATGCCTAAAGTGAAAGCAAACATTTGGGAGAATATCTGGTGTAATTTGCGTCTATATTAAACGCGTCGCGTGCTGGTCTAAAAGCCACAGGAATAAATAGTACTTCCGCTTGTCCTTAAAGTGATAGTTCACCAAAAAAAAAAAAAAAATCTGTCATTATTTACTCACTTAAATGTTGTTCCAAACCTGTATTAATTTCTTTCTGAACACAAAAGACGATTTTTTTTAATGTGGGTAACCAAACAGTTGCTGGTCCCCATTAACTTCTAGGAGAGAACCTATAAAAAACTATAGGGGGACCAGCAACTGTTCGGTTACCCACATTATTCAAAATAACTTTTATTTTCAACAGAAGAAATAAACTTATTCGGGTTTAAAACATCTTGAGAGAGTAAATTTAGACCATTTTTATTTTTGAGGGAACTATCCCTTTAGTGTTAATAAAAATAAAAATACAAGGAGAAAATCACTCACTGACCGAGAACTTAAATAGTAGCTTTAATAAGAATCAATAATTTAATCAATAATAGTTTTAATTTCATATTTGTTAATTTAATTACTTTCTTCAATGCTACTGCTAAATACACCTAGTGCATCTGAAAAAATAAAGCACTATTTATTTAATTTGAATATTAATTTGTGTAATGTTTAACATGTCTTATTTTTTAATAACAAAGAAAATGACAAAGATTTTTACTTTTCTTTTGTTACCTAAGGCTTTGTTTTTAACATAGGGACATTAGTTTGGCTGTAATGAACAGCCACTTGCAAAATATTAAAACCAACTTGAAAAAGAATCGTGATAAAAAATCGTGATCGTGATTTTCCTAAAAAAAAATCGTGATATGATATTTTTGCCATATCGCCCACCCCTACCTCACTGTACCGTCAACATTTCTCACACGATCAGTTTATTCGCTGTAGTTTAGAAAATGGTAATAAAATGATGAACTTGAGTTATCAAAACTTGATATTTCACAGGTTTTGGCCATCCTTCTGTTAGACTCTGACAAATTTGGTTTGAACATCTGTCTGCTGTTAAATTTACCTTCACAATTAGATAATGTACATTTAGGTCAACCAATTAACAAGCAATGCTTCATGTTGTTCAGTCACATTAGCAATTAAAGACAACACTAAGTGTCTGAATTTGGTCCCAATTTTTATAAGTTTTACTGGTAGTCGCTGTATGAAGAATTTTTGGTTGTCACTTTACTTAATTTTGCTATTCTCGCTTGCATCATAAGTGAACTATAGTTTCCTGCACCCACTAGAAAAAAATAAAATTACCATATTAAGGGTGACGTTGGTTTTTCACACTCCCCTGTCGGTCTCCAGGTGAGCCTATTGGCCGTGGAACCAGAGTCATTCTTCACCTGAAAGAAGACCAGACCGAGTACGTCGAGGAGAAGAGGGTGAAGGAAGTGGTCAAGAAACACTCCCAGTTCATCGGATACCCAATCACTCTCTTCGTAAGTGGGATTACTCCTGCAGACCTACTTTTCTGGTCATTTGAGTGTTGCAAAGATTAATGGTAAAATATCAAATTTCCATGCAGGTGGAAAAGGAACGTGACAAGGAAATCAGCGACGACGAGGCAGAGGAGGAGAAGGCTGAGAAGGAAGAAAAGGAGGAAGGCGAAGGTGAAGACAAACCCAAGATTGAAGACGTCGGCTCAGATGATGAAGAGGACTCCAAAGACAAGGACAAGAAGAAGAAAAAGAAGATCAAGGAGAAGTACATTGACCAGGAGGAGCTGAACAAAACCAAACCCATCTGGACCCGTAACCCTGATGACATCTCCAACGAGGAGTACGGAGAGTTTTACAAGAGTCTGACTAATGACTGGGAAGACCACCTGGCTGTCAAGGTAACTCGATGGATTCTACAGAATAATATTCTAATTAAATGTTTGGGAATTGATGAAATATTAATTTACACATTGTCCTGCAGCATTTCTCTGTGGAGGGTCAGCTGGAGTTTCGCGCTCTTCTCTTCATCCCTCGCCGTGCTCCCTTCGACCTCTTCGAGAACAAGAAAAAGAAGAATAACATCAAGCTGTACGTCAGAAGGGTCTTCATCATGGACAGCTGTGAGGAGCTCATCCCAGAGTATCTGAGTAAGTAGCTTTGCCCTTCTAGAGCTCGTTCAGCCACAAATGAACGTTGCCATTTAAATCGCCTTCACCTAATTTCTAAACCATGTAGCTTAAATCTTTGAAACCCAAAGATATTTTTAATCAAACCTGAACTGTTTCTGTCCGTCCATTTGAAAGTCTAGGTAAACAAAATCCATACTACTCATAATATGAACGAAGCGGTTTGACCTCAGACGCTTGTGAAGATTCGATCACTTAAGAATAGGGCTGAAACGATTAGTCGACAGTAAGATGTAGCCGTTTGATCTCATGTGACCTAAAAGGGTGTGCAATGTCACGATTTGTGACGCACGTAAAGAATTTAAAGGGAATGACGTTTAGTTGGCTCAAATGGAAAAAATCAAAAGCTGAACTGAATATTTTTTTTTAATATATATATTTATATTTTAAAGGTAAGAATATGTATAACTCAATGTTTTAACTAATCAAAAAATCTGAATAATCGTTCCAAACCTACCGATTAGTCGGTGAAATAGTTAATCGCTCTAATAATCGTACAATTAATCGCTCTAATAATCGTACAATTAATCGATTATCAAATTAATTGTTTGTTGCAGCCCTACTTAATATGTATAACTCAATGTTTTAACTAATCGAAAAATCTGAATAATCGCTCCAAACCTACCGATTAGTCTGTGAAATAGACGATTAGTCGATTGAGCGCTCTAATAATCATTCGATTAATCGATTATTAAAATAATCGTTTGTTGCAGCCCTACTTAATATGTATAACCCAATGTTTTAACTAATCGAAAAATCTCAATAATCGTTCCAAACCTACTGATTAGTCGTTGAAATAGTCGATTAATCGCTCTAATAATCATTCGATTAATCGCTTGTCAAATTCATTGTGTGTTGCAGCCCTACTTAAGAATGTGTATAACTCAATGTTTTAACTAATCGAAAAATCTGAATAATCGTTCCAAACCTGTCGATTAATCGTTCGATTAATCGAATATCAAAATGATTGTGAGTAAATGTCTATATTATAGCTAATCTTAAGTAGGGCTGCAAACAAACGCATTGTGCATTACATAAGGTAAAAATGGAAGGTTGAGCATTTGAGATAATTGAGCGTTTCAAAGGTGCAGCGTCACTAAAAGCTTTTCTTTCTCCAATCGTTGTCCCCTCCAGACTTTATCCGTGGTGTGGTGGACTCTGAAGATCTGCCCCTCAACATCTCCAGAGAAATGCTGCAACAGAGCAAGATTCTCAAGGTCATCCGCAAGAACATCGTCAAGAAGTGCCTGGAGCTGTTTGCTGAGCTGGCCGAGGACAAGGAGAACTACAAGAAGTTCTACGACGCTTTCTCCAAGAATCTTAAAGTGAGTTGCATAAGAACTTGGTTCAATTTAGGTAGCTTTTATAAACATGCCGTAGCAAAACATTACTGGTGTGCATCATGAGACAAAGATGACCTATTTTAAGTGCAAGTTCAGTTAAAACGACTCGAACGTGCATTTTAGTCTCGTCTGTGAAACCAGGGAACTGTTGCTTAAAGTAAAGATATGATTGAAAGCGATATTAACGTTTGTTGTGACCTCCAGCTGGGCATCCACGAGGACTCTCAGAACCGCAAGAAGTTGTCCGAACTGTTGCGTTATCAGAGCTCTCAGTCCGGCGACGAGATGACCTCCCTCACAGAATACGTCAGCCGTATGAAGGAAAACCAGAAATCCATCTACTACATCACTGGTAAGACTTCATCCACACCAATCCTGCCTTTATAGAACGACTCTAGGATTAAAAAAAAAATGTATATGTATAGTAAAATGTGGCACTGGTTTGTTACGAGAGCAGCTCATTAATTTAATATAGCTAATAATATATATTAGTCAACATTTGAAGTTGATCAAAGTTGTCGTAAGACAAGAACACGGGTATTGTTCAAAATCCAAAGGTTTAATCCACTTCAAATGTTGATTACTGGACACCCAACAAAATCCCTACAGCAATTGCAATTTGAGTTGCGCTCTTTCTCCCAAATCATGCCAACTCCGTTGTACTCGCGGTTCATGTTAACGATGTTGTCGTTTCTTCTCCAGGCGAGAGCAAAGACCAGGTCGCCCACTCCGCTTTTGTGGAGCGCGTGTGCAAGAGAGGTTTCGAGGTTCTGTACATGACCGAGCCCATCGACGAGTACTGCGTCCAGCAGCTGAAGGACTTCGACGGCAAGTCTCTGGTGTCCGTCACCAAAGAGGGACTGGAGCTGCCGGAGGACGAGGACGAGAAGAAAAAGATGGAGGAAGACAAGGCCAAGTTTGAGAACCTCTGCAAGCTCATGAAGGAGATTCTGGACAAGAAAGTAGAGAAGGTATGTGTTGATCTCATTGTTTCAAAACACTCGCACAGTAATAAACGGGAAAGTAGCAGAAAGATGAGACCGTAAAGCAGCTCAAGAAGTGTAAAATTAGTCCACTTAAATGCTCTCAAAATTGTGTTATAAACAGGAGTCCTAGTCTGAGTTGCACAGATGGTGAGTTTACATAATGGACTTTTGCGCCGCTTGATGTGCTCGTGTTACGCCTGCAGACTCGAATGTGTGAAAACATGTTGGTTCTGGTTTTTGTGTGCTGATTTTTAAACTAATAGATGACAGATGCATTTGTGTTGAGTGACTAACACTGACCACGCAACCCTGAGTGTTCAACTAGAACGTGCCTTAGTACAGTCAACGTTTGAAGTGGATCAATTGACCCTTCGCTAAGCCCCGCCCTCCCTAGTTACTGTTGCTACGCCTGTCAAGCTTTCGTGGCCGGCCCATCTATTATAGTGTGGATGCACCCGGTGTCGGACATTCCCAATGAGATAATTAGTAATTTTCGGCGAACAAGTGAGCAAGACAAAAGGGACTACAGTATGCATTTGAGGGATATATTCACGACATTATATATTATAACCGATTAGTGAATAATTTCTTAAATTGAAGTTAAAGCGTAACGTTATAGTCCCAGCGCTAGGGTTGAGTATCGTTCGAATTTGAACGATTCTGATTCCTTGTTTCGATTCCGGTTCCTAACGATTCCGATTCTTTTAAGAGGCAGGGTCAAAGTTTAGCTAACCTTGCTAACCAACGGTCTTTCTGAAGGAAATGATCCTTTCTGAAGGAAATACTCCTTTTGTCACAAATTTAGCATTTTGCCATGATTTCGTTATTTTTAGAAAAGTGAAGCCACACTTTGGACCGCCGACGTAAGGTACTCGTGTTCGACCTGCGCGGTTATGCCAACACTTCCGGTAGACGCTTCTTCGTTGGTGTTGTTCAGCGGTTTCTTCTTTCGCTCGGCGGACTGTGAATATCGAAACTAAGAATCGAAATTTTAACTTTTGAACGATTCCGGGAAAAATGAAAAGTTAGTCTCGGTTCCAATCGATACTCGATACCCAGCGCAAGCAGCAGCGCCTCATACGCGGACCGTTCAAATGGGAAACACAAATTGAGGAACAGCTATGTTCATACACAGCAGGGTATGTGAAAATAATCTTAATAATAAATCAAACAGCTTATCAATAAATCTTGTGGAATAACACTAAAACCGGGAGAGCCGTGATCGGATTGGGGTAAGTTAAGGAGTCACGTTAGTAGGGTTGGGTATCGTTTGAATTTGAACGATTCCGATTCCTTGTTTCGATTCCGGTTCCTAACGATTCTCGATTCCGATTCTTTTAAGAGGCAGGGTCAAAAAAGTTTAGCTAACCTTGCTAACCAACGGCCTTTCTGAAGGAAATACTCCTTCTGTAAAAATACTCCTGTCACAAATTTTTAGAAAAGCGAAGCCACACTTTGGACCGCCGACGTAAGCTACTCATGCTCGACTCGCGTGGTTATGCCAACACTTCCGGTAGACGCTTCTTCGTTGGTGTTGTTCAGCGGTTTCTTCTTCCGCTCGGCGGACTGTGAATATCGAAACTAGGAATCGAAATTTTAACTTTTGAACGATTCCGGGAAAAACGAAAAGTTAGTCTCGGTTCCAATCGATACTCGATTCTCGATACCCAACCCTAAACGTTAGTAGGACGTCGATTAACAAAATGCTGAAATATATTTTAAAGTATGTCATTGAGCCTTTGTCTTGTCTCTTTAATCGTCTTATTTTACATCATATCATTATGACCGAAGAACCGTCAATATTTCCAAGCAATAGGTGTTTTTGTTAAGCATGTCGACATTTACCAGAATGGGTCTCACACATAGACGCTCGATCACGCCAATCATTTCTCCCCTTAATTGGCTTTTAGACTTTCTGGAAGGAAAACAATTCCTCTCCCCCGTCCAAACTTTTAGTATATCAGATTTGCACAATCCATACGCACAATGCTTCAGCATGAAAGCTTGCCAGACCCCCCTGGCATAGTTACGGTTGCTAAGACATGATTGGCCAGTGGCGGTTTTTGGGCGTGGCTTAGCGAAGGGTCAATTGAACAACCTGATCTTGTCTAATCCACCGTGGTTAAATACCTCTTCGTCACGCTGATGTCTGCTCTTCCTCCAGGTCACCGTATCGAACAGGCTCGTTTCTTCCCCCTGCTGTATCGTCACCAGCACTTACGGTTGGACGGCCAACATGGAGAGGATCATGAAGGCCCAGGCCCTGAGGGACAACTCCACCATGGGCTACATGATGGCAAAGAAACACCTGGAGATCAACCCCGATCATCCCATCATGGAGACCCTGAGGCAGAAGGCCGACGCTGACAAAAACGACAAAGCCGTGAAGGATCTGGTCATCCTCCTGTTCGAGACCGCGCTGCTGTCCTCTGGATTCTCATTGGACGATCCTCAGACACACTCAAACCGCATCTACAGAATGATCAAGCTGGGATTAGGTACGTTCAACTCGCATTTTGGTTTTCGTTTTGCTGTGTTTGGGTAAATGCAGTCGACATTTGAAGTGGATGACCTTTCAACAATTTTTTTTTTCTCAAAATTATAATATGGTGCAAAAGTTAATTTCAGTAATTGAACTTAAAAGATAAAACTAATATATTATGTAGACTCATTACATGCAAAGTGAGATTTCAAGCCTTTATTTGTTATTTTTTTGTTTTAGTTTTTTCTTATAAAAACACCAAATTAAAAATTTGAATTTTGTGAAGAGCTTTTCATAAGCTGTAAACTGAGTCTATATAATATATTGGTTTCACCTTTTAAATTGAATTACTGAAATTAACTTTTGCACAATATTCAAATTGCGTTTCACCTGGACATGAATTTTGAACAGTACTCGTTCTTGTCTTTTATTAACTTATTTTTTATTTATTTTTTGATCCACAACAAATGTTGACTTCTGTATTTACCCAAATTTCTCCAAAACAAGAACAGGTGTTGTTCAAAAGTCATGTATTGTGAAAAGCTTTTCATAAGCTGTAAACCATAATCAAGATCTATATATAAGAGTCTATATAATATATTGAGTTACTGAAATGAACTTTTGCACGGTATTCTAGTTTTGAGTTTCACCCGTACATGAATTTTGTCTTAATGAACTTTTATTTTGTCTTAGGACAACTTTTATGAATTATTATTTTATTTTTTTTTAATCCACTTCAAATGTTGACTATGTTTACCCAACGTTCTTCTAAAAATGTTGACTACTGTATAATGACGTTTTGTAACGAACCTTTTTGTCTTGTTTAGGTATTGATGAAGATGAAGACGTTCCCGTGGAAGAGCCGACCTCAGCTCCCGCTCCTGAAGAAATCCCACCTCTGGAAGGAGACGACGACGCCTCCCGCATGGAGGAAGTCGATTAAATCCGTTCCTCTGTAATTCCCCAGTCAATTTTCCGTAGTCATTCCGTAACATCTTATCGTTCCCTTTGACCTGTAGAAGGTTAATCTGATTCTCTGTAATGATTCCTTAAAGTATGGAAATGTGTAACTAAAGCATACTGTCCACTTTTGCTCTGTTTTGGAGCCGTTATGTACTTTTGTTTTTTTTTACATATGTTCATGGATCAATGGGTTGCTGCAGTATTGTCTGAGCACAATAAGCACTGTGTTTCACTGATACTGAGTCCGCTGGCTGTGCTGGATTGAATCAAGCATGATTTCATTCTGCATGGAAGAGGAAAGACCTTTTGCCTGAGTACAGGCATTGTGTTGTCTTGGTTTTCAGAAATTAAAACTCAAAGTGAAACCTGAATTTTGTGTCGTCTTGCTTTTTTATTCATTTGGATTAAGCTTT